>CABFWO010000066.1:133855-171536 GCA_902155825.1 Timema genevievae
GGGGGGGGGGAGGGAGGATCTAATTACGTCACTTTGGCGGTGGGGAGGTAGAAAGGAGAGTTGGTTTTAGTTCCTTCACGACACCTGAAGAAATGGATTATAAGTATAGTTGGTTAATTTCTACATATACTTAGGGTTCTTACCCAACCTAACTTAACCTAACCTTTGATGCGTTAACACATTTCTTTATTATTTAATTTTGTGATCTACTGTGCGAAGATCCCCTCCTTTAGGTGTCGTGGAGGAACTCGACCATTGCTATCGGACTAATTATATCCTTGGAGGAACTCGACATCCCCGAAACTGACTGCGTACAATCCTAACGGTAACTAAGACACGACCACGCTTCAGTTGCTGAATGATCTAAGGAGGTGTCACACTCGTGTAAGAACGGCCTGTTGAAGACGGGGAGGTTGGGGTTAGAATCCCAGTCAGATCTAATGAAGGTTTTTTTTACTAAATGGTTTCCCATTCTCCTCCCAAGCAAATGCTAGTAGATTACCTTTAAAAGGCTTCCTTCCTCATCCCTACCACATTATAGTAATTATCATATAGGTAGGCTTATGCGTTTAACCTGAACGGTTAGTAAATACATAGTGATAACAAATTAATACATGGTGACCATAAATAAATAAATTATACCTTTGGCGTTGGTTGAACGGTTGGTATACCTTACTACCCTTCAAGCTCGTTCAGATAAATTGAGGTGTTTTTTAAATTCCTCTATGAGTATTTTATTTTTCATGTGAATGGATATTAATTCAATTAAAATTCAAAATAATCATTTTGATCCCTTAGAAAAATGAAGATTGTTTAAGTCATTAATATTTGATGCGGTCACTATAGTTCATGCTTGCAAAATAAGGATGCAGTCGCCTGGACCCAAGATGCTAGAGGTTGTATCTTTTAAAGAAATCTCAGTCTTTAATGAGATAAAATGAGAAAGGGAAGGTGTGAGAATTGCTCAAAAATAAATAAATATTATTCTCATGTAAACAAATTAGGAAATACTCCTTAGAATCTTTGAATCCTTTAGGATATTTGAGTCTGGGACGCAATAACGACGACTAAACAGTTTTGTTTGTTGCAGATGCTGGTGGCTCATGAGCTGATCGTAGGAGAACATCTGTATATTGAGTTCAGGTCACATGGGTGCATTTTGTGAATAAAACTCCAACATATCATGGACATATCAACTCAACAACTTGTCATATAGGCAGCATTTAATGTCAAAAACTTAAATACCTGGCAAATATCAACGCTAAAAATAAATAAATTCGTCAACAGTCAAATTCGATAATTTTATCAAGTTGGTAACAGAACTTGATTTCAAAACATAAACTTTACAACATTAACCTATAACAGTATTCAAATGTGGCAACTCAACGACCTTGTAGAATTCATATTCTACAAATTGATCGACTCAGATCACTCAACTTCAACAAGTGATACATTTTCAACATCAATTCCCAAAAAATAATCGTGTCTTATGGACATTTTAATAATCAAATCAACATTAATTTCAGTATTATGTAAATTGCTTAAAAAAAAGACCATTCAGTATAAAACCTTTTTCAAACCTCGTAGAATTATTAATTTTGTAAGTAGACTGCTGATATGATGTTAGTTTTCTCTAACTCTCCCTGTTTACTTACAATAGCTAATTGTGTCAAATGTGTTTTTTGAGATAAGTTTTTAATAAATTACTATAATAAGTGTAACACGAGTATTCATTAGTATATTTCTCTTTTATTTTATTGTATAAATAAATTAAAATTTGTAGGCTAATATGATTAAATTTGTAAAAATACTTGTTTTATTTTTAATAAACATATTATTGTTATAAAAATGGGTTTTAATTTCAGAGATGAATTTGAATTGTAGAGGCAATAATAATGATGTCTTCAACCACCATCCTCTCCGATATTCCAACCAATTAACCACCATTCCATCCAACATATCGACTAATAAACTACTATTCTCGTCAAAATTTCAACCAATAATACACCTTCTTCTGTTCAATATTTAAGCCAATAAGTTACAATTTTACTAATCATTTACACCAATAAATAGCTCAAATCACATTTAATAATATATCCAGGTTCTTCAAGCATGACCCAACTAATTCGATGTTAATCCAATAATAATAATAATAATAATAATAATAATAATAATAATAATAATAATAATAATAATAATAATAATAATAATAATAATAATAAAACTGTTTCCAGCCTGTGGCCGGGTCAGTTTAGTAAAATGCCTCCATCTTCCTCTATCTTTCCACCATTCTTCCTCCTTTAATTGCTTCCATTCTTCGCCTCTTACTTGCAAACTTTCTGTGACCTCTTTATTGTTCTCACGTGCAGTATTTTCCCTAAATACTTCATCTCCATCAACTTTTTTAATCCACTCTAACTTGTCATTTAAAGATATACATTGAATACATTTTAAATTACTTATTTGCAGATTGGCCGGATGTTCGGGTAGACACAGTGAACACACCAATATTATGATTTAAATTACTACTAAGATTTCATGTTGAATCCATTTTTGAACATTGTTAAATCCTTCAAAGATGGTATGAGTGTTAAAAACTCAAACAAAAACCAGTTTAAGTCAAATTATTTAAGAATTGAATACGCTTTTTTTTTAAGCTATCAAGATAATTTAATTTGTGCATCAACTCCAATACTCGTCCAGGATAGTTGTAAATTCACACTATCTAGGGTAAGGAGAAGGAAGGAACAATTTAGAGGAAGTATAATCACATTTGCGTGGAGGGGAAGTGGAAAATTATTTAGTGAAAAACATTTTCAGAACCGCCTGCTGGATTAAAAAAGCGACCTACCACTACCAGTAAACCAGACCAAATGAAAATATCGTCTTATTCCGTGTGCCCAACCAGTCGAGTTAATTTAAATCTCTGCAAAGTTGTAAGTATTTAATAAGGAAATCTTCCCTTCACTACTATGAATTTAGCCAAGACCAATTATTGAGATGAGTGCTACTAGAAAAATATGGATAAATTCAAAACTAGACTGGTATGATCCAAAAACTGTATAGAATATAATATTCTACTTAATTTGTTGTAATGTCTTAATGTGCCATGAAAGATTTAAAAAAAATCATTCTTAGTTTTGAAAACGTTACAGAAACAGATATAGTCTAAAACAGTGCTGTCCAAACGCCGACCCCTGAAAATGTGGCCCTCACAGTATGCTGTAGGAAAATTAAAGGAAAACCACCGGTGGCAGATGTGAAATAGCTATTGTAATGATTCAAATATAAATATTTATTTAAAAGGGTCATGATTGCATTTCATTGTGCATTTATTTGATTAGTAGAAATATGTATAAATATATATTTATAACGCTAAATTGTTTTATGAAAGTGTGCTTGCCTGCCTATTTCATAATACATTTTTGGGAGATTAATAAATTCTTTTTGGCAGTAAAATTTGAAATATTCCACCAACCAAAAATACAATTTACTATAAGTATTGAAAATATAGTTTATTAAGTGTTGTTGTAGTCCTATACTAAGTTGATGGGATTAATACATATATCTTCGGTCCACGGAGCTAGCTGATGATCATATTTGGCCTTGAAAAAGATTGGACCACCATGGTATGAATAGGAATATTTTTTCTAAACCTTTATTTTACTTCCCGTCTGTGCTATCCGGATATTTACACTAATGAGGTAGGGATGAAGGTAGAATTTAGAGGAAGTTTGAAGGAAGAATGGGACTTCCTATAAGAAAAACCACACTCTATACAGCCAATCATAATTTGAAACTCCATCACTGATAATCCAGGATGTTACGAGAGTGGCGTAATTAAATAATAATTACACAATTAAACATAACAAATATAACTACTATTACCTTACTATATTTAAAATAATATTTATTTTAATGACTCCATTGGCAATATTAAACTTAATTAATAGTCTCTATAACTACCCGCTTCGGTGGTCGTATGGTTTAAGGCGCTAATCTCGTGTTTGAATAGATTGTTGATGACGGAGATTGCGGTTCAAATCTCGGTCGGTTGTACTGAGGGTGGTTTTTCCAAAATTGTATTTCACTATCTTTCTACACAAATGCGGGTACACTTCCTATAAATATAATCTTTCTAATCCCTAAAACCATTAGCGTAATTAGTAAATAAGCGTATAACCCGAACGGTATAGTAAGACATGGTGATAATAAATATATATAATTTAGTTAATAGTCAAACTCAGCCTCGTGCTGACTACATGACACCCCCTATCAGCCAATGTTGTCTCTCTCTAACGCCGGCGGCCGCTCGGTCGATTTAGCTTAATTGCGAGCTCACACCATTGAGGTTTTTAAAAAAAATTATTATATCGTAGAATAATTTATATAAATGTTAGTTAGTGAAGGAAGACGGCTATTTGTGGAATTAAATTTATTCAAATGATTCAACTCAAACACGCTTCCTAGTGTCAGTTTAGTCATTTGTAAAAAACTATGTTGGTGTTAATTTAACTGTTAAAACGCTTATAGCTATAATTACTATCAAACGATACCCAACAACGCAAAACAAAAATGATGTCATTATGGCAACAGTAGGTTTTCTTATAGTGCGGAACGAGAAGTGTAGTAATTAGGTCCCTAGAGTTTCATTGTACTTGTCACCAGTATCAGGGAGGTCATGGTTCAAGTCCTAGTCAGATGATTAGGGGGATGGTTTCTACTTGAGTTTTCTTTTACATTTCATTTACTATAGTGGAGATGCATTCCTTCTTAAATATTCTTTCCATCCCTAACACTTTGATGAAATGTGAATAAATGAATACATATATGATGTCCTAGAGATTTAAAAATTAAAGAACTATACTCATAATACTTTTCAATTGCTACCAATGAGTACGATGTTTAAGGCGTTTGTCTCGTCTTGTCTGGTTTGTTGGTTATGGGTAGGTCAGAATTCAAATTCCGGCTGGGTGAATAAGGTGGTTTTCTCTAAATGGTTTAGCAGTTTCCCTCAACACAAATACGGCCACAAGTCATTTAAATTATTCCTACCCAAATAATATAAATAAGTGAATATCCCAAACGGGTAGTAGGACTTGGAGCAGGGAGAAAATGGTATTTCCAAACAACATACATGGTTTATTATGAGTGTCCGTGGTAACGTGATGTGAGTTCACTCCATTCTACTCCTGTGTTGTCTTATAAACTACACTGCTAACTCCTAACTAAGATTCGAACTCGACTATCTTAGATGCCCGAAGACTGTGCAGACGAACAATCTAGCGTTCGCTGTCAAGACAGGACTCTCCATGTTGTTTAAAATGCGATACTTGTAATGTAGGGTGATCATACGTCCCGTTTATTTTGCCATGTCCCGTTTTTTATAAAAACTTTAAAACATGCTTAAATATTGGTGTTAATCATAAAGCTATAGTTGTGAGACGGTTGGTAGCATAGAATAAATACAATATTTATGTATCTGATAGATGGGTGGAAATATTTTCTGAAATGAGTGAAAATGTTTATATTTTATGGATTTAAAAAAAATGTAATTGAGTTTATTTATTTGCCAGGAAGTACAGAATCTGTGGAAAGAATACTTTCTGTTATGAATAGCATGTTGTCTAAGGAGATATGTAGATTTAGTATCGAATCAATGAGAGCCATGCTAATTGTAAGACAAAATTGTAACATGGAGTGTGTGTGATAAGTTTTATGACACGGTATTGGAAGATTGACATTCGTTGCGCAAAGTAGGTTCATTCGAAAAATACTCATTATATGATCATGATGAAATGCAGTCCCCATCTACATTCACCTACAAGTTTTGGTGTGGGTTCTGTGAAGAATTATTGTAAGTTCACCATATTTATGTTATAAAAACAGATTTTTAATAATTTTTTTGTGTAACACAATAATTTATTTTTTTAACTTGACTATTCCCGTGCACCCCTGCCCCCTCCGTCCCATTTTTGTCTCAAGGAATTATGGTCAGCCTCTTGTAAGAACTATAATTTTGAATTGCAACACAATTTTGAAGGTAGTGTTTGAGTTGTGTACCGTATTTGTTACATAACTAACACTTGTTGTAGAAGGCCACCCGATGACGTCATCGCTGCCACACGCTGTTAGTTATCACCCAAACGACGGCCCTAAAGAACTGAAGGTCAAGCTCATCTCATCCGGTTTGTTCAGTGACGGGTACACCAGAAGACCCCTCCCGGGCCCCCCCAAATGGTGGTTTTTCTCTTTACATCAACCCAAAAACAATTACATCTCCTTTAAAAATCTATAAATTCGTTATATTTTTTCCTTGTGTGTATTTAAATCACGGATGGATAACAATATTGCAAAAAATAAAAAAATAAAAAATCCCCAAAACGAAACAAACATAGTATCCGAGAATAAATACTACAAATAATGTGTATCTGCTCTCTCTTCTTTCAATATTATTCCTCGAGTCTCATTGTAGTTTTTAATACGCCCACTGGTGTTTCCGACATTCCTGGTGCAGTTTTATGCTTATTTTGAAACTGGTTTTTAGTACATTATTTGCTAGGATCTTGAGAGCTGAATTCACTAATTTTAAATTGTGATTTTGTTTCTTCTTTATGGTTATTGAATAATCAAGTAGTTTGATTATAATATTGGTTTGTGGTGTTATTGATTGCACATTAAGATACCTGAGGTTATTGTATTAGTAATAATCATGTTTATTGTTTTAATTTTTATTTATAATTAGATTAATTTTATTTATATTTGGTATTAATTCTTTTTAATAATGTTTTATCTTATTTTATGATGTGAGATCTAATTAGTTTTAATTTTTTTAGTTGTAATAACTTTATTAATTGATTGAATATCAATACAAAGAGTATATACTATTTATTCTCATCTTCAAAGAGATTGCTTGCGCTTGCTTTAAAAATCAAAACAAGTGATTATGAAGCAGGAGGTTTTAGGGGCCTACGTGCTAAGAGAGAAAAGTTAAGTAGAAACATTGTTGCTGAACTTTTCCTTGTCTCTGAACTCTTCGTCTTTCGTGACTATCTAGCATTGAAGGACAAAAACGTGCGTAATCTTTAAAGTTATTCGTTTCAAGCAAGTTCTCAGAACCTCAAATTAGAACCTCGGAACAGTTGAGATATTAATTCTGCTTCAGTGTATATATATTTATATAACGTGTGTTTGATATTAATGATTTACAGTACATAAAGAATAACATCTAGCTGCTGTACACATTACCAGTCTAAACCATTCAACTACAAATGTTAGTATTCTTTTGTTATTTGATAAGAGGGAGATTTTATTAACAAATTACTAATTTGTAGCAGGTAAGCATATTTGTACGCAATTACAATAATATTTTTAGGCTTTTAGTTTTGAAATAGTTAATTAAAAGTAAATATTTTAATCGTTTTGTGAAAATTTATTTAAAACGTGAAACGATTTCTTTCCACGATAATTCCTCAAGCTCTACATCACCAATTTTTTTAAATGTAGGCTTAAATATTGAGAAAGGACCTTAAATATAAAGTCTAAGCATTGTAGATATCCAAATAAGAAAAAATGGTTGTTAAATAATGTTCGTAGGGGGTAAGGGATTTAAAATTTCCGAAACTAATAGAAACAACTCCTTCTCACTGTGGTAAAAAACTGAAATTCGAAATAAAAGTAAAGGGACCACACCAAATAGCCATCGGAGTTTTAACATTTAAAATGTAAAATGGGGTCACCCGGAAAATATTGGAAGGATGGGAGGGGAGAAGGAGGTAAAAAAAGAAACAAAAACTTTTAGGTGTGATAAAAATCAATACAAAAATTAGATGATGTATACAATTAAAGTTTGGTAGACAGGTAAAAGAACTACCCCAAATAATCATAAAATTCTGAAAACTTAAAAGTTTTTAAATGGGACTCAGGGAAATAAGGGAAAGGGGGGCTATAAACATAAAAATAATGTTAATAATATTAATAATAATATTAATAATAATAATACTTAGCACCACGTCTAACTAACCTTTCGGGTTATACGCTTAAGTGCTAATTACGCTAATGGGCTAGGAACTGGGAACGTTGAATATAGAGGAAGTGAAGGGAGAGTGGAAAGCCATTTAGTGAAAAACCACCCCCAGTAAACCCGAAAGAGATTCGAACCTCGATCTTCCCATCCTCGGCAGTCTAGCTCAACACGAAACTAACAGCGTGTTGGCTAACTACGCCACCGAGGCGGGTCAATAAGATAGAAAATCAAAGTTTGGCAGGCAGGTAGAAGGAAGGCTCAAAATAACTAAATAGGTCCTACTATTTGGAGTTTTTAAGTGATAGTTGGATAAATGGGGGAAGGTGGGGAAAGGGTTTAAAATTACCAAAATTAATAGAAACAACTTTATCTCACTTTGGCAGAAGACTGACATTTTGAAAGTAGGTAAAGGAACTACTTAAAATAAGCAGAAGAATCTCAAATTTTAAGTGGGACCCTGATAAATAAGTGAAACGAGGGGGATGGATATATATATTATATATCTCCATCCATCCCCCTATTTTATGTTTATCTGTCCTTTGTAACTTCACTAAACGAACACAAATCTTTACTTTTTTTTCTCTAACATCTCCGCGAGAATGTAACGTCTCTCAATGAAAATAAATAATAGATTGCCTACCATCTGTATAACAAACCAAATAAAATGAACTTGGTTTTGTTAAAATTGAGTAAATTTTATTCACTTTATTGTGCGTATAATAAACTACCGAGTAAACCTTCTATTTACAGATTTTTTAAATGACAGAAAGTAATCAATCAAAATTAATTTAATTAATTTATTTTAATTAAATCAGTTAAGTCAAATTGTTATTTAACGATATTGATGCTTTTTGTTTTTATCTCAAATAGTCATTGTTGTTTCTCCGTCTTCTATTACAAAGCACCCTAAAATCATAACAATTACTTATTATAGTTTTAATCTTGGGAGTACGAGTCCTTGACTTATTTATTATTTCAAAAATAGCTATGAAAATATTACTTTCATTGATTCTACTCTTAATGAATTAGTCAATAATAAATATTTGCCACCTGCTTCGGTGGCTGCATGGTATAAGGCATTACTTTCGTGTTAGACTAGACTGCCGATGAAAGGAAGATTGGATTTCAAATCCAGGTCGGGTGTACTGATGATAGTTTTTACAAAAGGGGTTTCCATCCCCCTTCCACGCAAATGCAGGACCATTTTCTCTATATTCAACCTTCCTCATCCCTGACTCATTAGCATAGTTAGTACTATGCGTATAACCGAAATAGATTGTAAGACGCGGTGCTAAAACAAAATTAATAATTACCAACTAACAACATAGGCAAATTTAATTAGATTCTAGCAGCGCAAATATAATTTCGACCACAATAGGTTTTATTAATGTGGAATCCTAACGATAACGTAGCTCCTGTTGCAAGACATACCAGCAATATGATTCAAATACTGACTTCTGCAGCTACGGATAGTGTTACACAATGGATCTGCACCTATTATGATAATACTGTTATTCATGTTATTCATGAAAGTTTGAACATTAGCACAATTTTCAACTTGACTGATGAACGACCTCATTTTATTAGTGCTTTGTTTACGTATATACCCATCAATTATTTATGAGGGTGTTCAACAGCAGCAAAATGGAATAGATTGGGGATTTTTTCCTATTGCCTTTGTTGTTTCTATTATTGCCTTGGACATGAACTCAAATGATCAAAATGTTAACATTTATTCCTTGTTAAATCATTTAAAACCTATCTTTCACTGTAAACATTTACTTACATTTACTATAGAAGATAGCTATACTCTTCCAATAAAAAAAGTGGTAGGCCTATTAAAACTCCATAAAGGAAGACCCAAAATACATCAAAGGGAGGTTGCATGAAAGCCGTTAGAAATGTCTAATGAATGAAGAGTTTGAACAAACTCAGGAAAGACAGAATAAGTAATACCGCTCAAGAATTTGAAGGACAAAAACATGTTTGTTTAGAACTGCAAATTCACATCAATTTTCATGGAAGTCTAAGGAAAATTCTGATTTTAACTACGACCTATCTATAATGTATGAAACCAAAAGGGATCTGTGTCAAAGTATGTTGTTGTTGTAAAGCTCTTAAATGGAAAGCTGAAAGCACGGGAGTGTGCTGATGTAATGGTAAAATCAAACTTGATTCATTGAGAGATCCATTTAAAACACTTAAGGGGCGGCTTTTTATCGGCACAAATACTATCTCAAAACTGTTTCTTTCGTCAGTTATAAATTGAAATAATACCTTTCAAAGAACATAATTTGGAGCAACAAACATTGTATATGAAGGAAACTATTTGCAAATATTTAAAAGCTAAAGGTCAAGTATATCACTTAGCTAGTTCACGTCTTTCTGAAACCAAAGGCAAAAATTTCTTCACCTTTTTTTTTATGGCAGATGATGGCAAAGAGGCAACATTAAGATGTAATAACTATTCCACTCTAAATTTAGATATTGTGCAATATTTACAAAAAAAGTTACACTCTGAAAATATTCACATTAGTAGCAGAAACTGTGCAACGGTATTCGCTTGAGAATGACTGCGTTACAACCCAATATCATCGAGGCTTTAATAATAATAATAATAATAATAATAATAATAATAATAATAATAATAATAATAATAATAATAATAATAATAATAATAATAATAAGTAATAATAATAATAATAATCCAAAAGTTTAAGGAGTATTTATTAATCGCATTCAAGTGATTACCAGCGACTATCCCTTCGAATTTAAAAGGCTTCACTATCCTATTAAAGTTTGTTTTGCTTTAGAACACAGGGATAAACTCGTAGCTGGCATAGACTTGCGCAATTCTTGCTTTTCACATGGCCATTTTTTTATGTAGCCTGTTAAAGCGTCAGCAAAATTTTTAAAAATAAATTTTAATACCCAAAATTCAAACTAAAAATTATATTTATAAAGGCCTTACTTTAAATATTTTTAGAGCTCTTTTGTCAACCAAAACTTATAGATCTCTACGATCTTATTTTATTTGAGTGTGATTGAAAAACACTCATTTCTTTGTCGCAATTACACTTCGAACTTTATATGATAGATCTCTTTGAATGATTTTTAAAAAAGTATTTCTCTCGGGCAACGCCGGGTACTTTGGCTGTTAAATGTGTAAAGGAAGACTAATAACTAAAAAATAAAATATAATTATAGCCTACAGGTCCTCCTTAATATTTATTTTCTATTTTATTATCCCCTTTATTTCATATTATGTACTCAGCTGCAACTCATTAGGAATGTTATCTTGTGATGACAGTGTTACTATTTGTGTCTTCAGATGAAGGCCGTACTCTTCTCCCTGCTCTTCATAGCAGGACTAGTGACTCTGTCCTCTGGGCACAACTGCAACCCATTAAGAATGTTTGTTATCTTGTGGTGACAGTGTTACTATTTGTGTCTTCAGATGAAGGCCGTACTCTTCTCCCTGCTCTTCATAGCAGGACTTGTGACTCTGTCCTCTGGGCACAACTGCAACAACGTCTGCGCAGCCACACTGTGCCTCAAGATAACCAGCAAGGATTGCGTTAAAGAAGGAGGGATGTTCAACCCTAGCAACCCAGACCTTGAGGTTCATCCGTGCATCTGCTGCGATTCTTGCACCATCAACAGAAGTGAGTACTATACCAGTGGTGTTTGGTCGAGCAGTTGGCACACCTGACCTTCCTTCAATCTCGATCATATGAAATGAGGATGTTATTTTCTCACGACGTGAATTATCTCCTTCATGTGAATGTTGTTAATGGTTCTTGAAAATTCAACCGTCCCATTTTGTTCCCTCAGCCGTAGATAATTAAATTCCTCCCTTGATACTTGATATGGGCAACATAGGGTATGCATGAAAAAGTAATCATGAACCTTAACCCAAGGAGTTTAGAAATCATGTATTAAAAAATTAAATAAATTCAACAAATTATTCGTAAATTTGAAAAATGGGCTTGCCCGAATTGCGCCAATCCACCTAGCTTGGATCCGAATTGCGCCAAGAGCTTAAAAGTGCCCCCCCCCCAGACCGGACCCGAATTGCGCCAACTGTGAATGTAAACAAGTTATCTTGTGGTGACAGTGTTACTATTTGTGTCTTCAGATGAAGGCCGTACTCTTCTCCCTGCTCTTCATAGCAGGACTTGTGACCATGTCCTCTGCGGATCACTGCAACTTTGTATGCGCGGAGGCCCAGTGTGCAAACGTAACGGTGGAGGATTGCGATGATCAAGGAGGACAGTTCCAGCCCAAGAACTCAGACCCTAATATTCATCCTTGCGTCTGCTGCGACACGTGCACCGTCAACTGAAGTAAGTATTATAATAAATAACTATACCGAAAGTGTTGTTCTAGCGGTTGGCACACATGCCTCTCCGGGCCTCAATCTCGGTCAGGCGAACTGAGTGAGTTGTTCATGGCAGGGAGTTCGGTTATATCTTTCTTCAAGTTAATGTAGATGAGGGTACTTAAAAATTAAACCTCCTCATTCTGTTCAATTAGTGTGATTTAATATGGTTCACTAATAGTGTTTTCACAGCACATCTTAATATCCATCTGGGCTACCTACATTTAATTACTTTGGTGGATTAAGGATTAAGAAGGTATAAATCAAGGAAATATGTACGTGTTTGCGTGTAGGAATAGTGGAAAACTATTAAAAATCTCCTTTAGTACATCCGGTCAGGATTATAACTCGAAAGCAGAAAGCACGAAGCCTGACGAGACGAGATTGATGTTTAGTTCGTGTTCTCACCAAAGGGAGGTACAATAGCGAGGGCATGATAGTATACCTATAGGAAATAAGTAGTTTGATTTTAATGTACGGGTAGTCGTGTGCCTTTAAAAAATATTTGGCTAGAGAATAATTGGGGGGTATTTGCATTCAAGAGTGTGGCTAGGAAAAATAAAAACACCGGTCATGTCTGAAAACAAATTAGACAATATTACATCTTTCCTCAGTATAGTACAATCAAATTACAGTCAATCATACGATTATTGAATGTGGGCTCAAATAATATCTCACTTGTATTTCTTTAATTAATATATATTTTTAAGCTTAGTGAATTATTATTTTTACATTATTAATATGTACAGACAATATTAATAAAATACATTATTATTATTTAGATTTAATAATATTAAATTATTAAGAAAACAAAAGTGTATCTCAGGCCATAATGGTCATTTTATTAAACTATGCCCACCTCATTTGATGAAAATAATTAAGTTTGTAACAATTAAGTGAGACTCACCCTCTTTTTGTTGTTGCAGATTTTAACGACACGTTTACTTCTTTGGGAAACTACTATATAGTAAACTGTGTCAACGCCACTTACACTGATTACACTTATACAGTCTTGATTGGCTCACATCACTTGGAAGTACGTTTTACATCCAACCAGAACAACTCTTCAACTTGGCAGCTTTTTATTTTAACAACCTATTAAGTTAGGAACATTTAATACCAATAACTCTTCTAGGTGGCAACGTCTTCTTTCATCAACTACACGACTTATAACATCAACAACTCTTCTAATTGGTAACAATCAACTTTAACAGCTAATTAATGTGTCTACAGCAAGCTCTAATATCATTAACAACTTGTCTACAGTATTCCATTTCAAGAAGTGATCGACTTTGAAACATTCAACTTCAGCAAGGAATCGACTATGTAGCAGTTAACCTTACAAATGATCTTCTATGCAACAATCAACTTCAACATGTTATCTACTTTGCAATATTCATCTATAACAAGTGATCGACTTTGCAGCACTCAACTTCAACGATTTGACTTCACCAAATGATCAAACTCATAGCATACAACTACCACTTGTTTTTTTAGCACCAAATATCTACACCTGATCAATTTGTGTAGCACTAAAGTATTATTATTTAAAATGTCTATTGTTCAACTGGGCTACTTTAAACATTTAAGAACTATCAAATTTTATCTATCCACCCATTTTTTCAATGTTAGTCTCCACTTTACCATGTATTGAAGTACTATCTCACATTATTCTTTGTTTATTTCACATTTCACTTCAAATAAAATTATAAATTCTATATTCAATAAATATAATTGTTAGAATATAGTGTATTTATTTCAAAGATTTATTTGTAAAGTTGGGAGGATAGTAGCCAATCTATTCAAAATATCAACTCTTACGCAAGTGTTTTATTATGCCTTGCAGATATTAGGATACCACCTCACTATCAAGCATAAGAGAACAAGTTTCACTACACTTTGAGATATGGTTATTAAAATGGCTATACTTCAGGTGTGGACGTAGGGGACGCGAGAAAAGGCCATTGATTTGGCAGTTTTTTATAGCAAAACCTTCTTTTGGTCAAGATAAATAAAATATTACTTCAGTACAAATCTAAGTTTTAATTTTCTTCCCATGGTGATATCAGAAGTTTTTGAATATCTGTCATGAACATAGCGGCATTATATGACCAAATTTCAAATTAAGAAAATTTCAGTTCACCCTTGACAGATATTAAAGAAATGTTAAGGTCACCAAGTGAAGAAAATTAAACTTTATGTTTGTACTGAAGCAATATTTGATTTATTTTGAGCAAAAAAAAGTTTTGATGCAAAAAGGCAACAACACTTGATATTTTCTGCGTTCTCTCATTCTCACCTTAAACAACTCCTCTGACTGTTAAAGTAATAAAATTAAGATCTGGTAGAACACTAAGAGGAGTTGCAGACGTTTAGAAATTCAGGATTATTTATTAAGTGCTTTGATATTTTTAATATAGTTTTCATCTAAATACAAGCTAAAATTCTGACAAGTATGATTATTTAAATGTCAAGTTAAAATGGTTTTTAATAAATGTATAATAACTTGCATAAATCCCTATAAAATAATCCCACTTTATCTTCTCATTTTCTATCGTGATCCTATTTAAAACACGACTTTATTTGATAAAGGAATACTAGAGCTAGGTTTATAACATTTTGGTATAATCTCAGTAAGTACAGATTTTCGCGTAAATCATCGTTGATTTTTTTTAACTCGAAAATTAAAATTTAAACTTTTTAACGCGTTAGAAATCTAATAATAATTTTCGCCTACATTTAGTTGCAAATGATATTAAAAAATATCAAACAACTTTTTAAATAATGCAAAATTTCTAAACGTCACAATATTTCCAAAATAATTATCATAAAATTCGCCCCATTTCTCACACAGATTCACAATAGTTTCCGTGCTCCACGTCTTACTACCCATCCGGGATATCCCCATATTTTCAAGAATGAAGTAAGGAAGAGTAAGGAAAAACTTAGAGAAAATATAGCCACATTTTTTGCACGGATGGTGGGAAGACATTTAGGTAGAAAACCTAGGTATACTTGGCCAGGGTTTGAGCCCCGACTTCACCATCAGCATCAAATCAGATATTACTTAAGTTACATCTATGTCCGCACGACCGTCATGTCAATAAATTTATAGTAAAATACTTTTCTTAAAACATTATCTAAAACACTTCTTAGCTGTGTATTTATTAATTATAATATTCTTAAATTTTGGTCACCCCTGATGGGGAGGTCGGTATTCTAATCCCTGCCGTAATTGTTTTCTACTTAATAATGTCTCCCTTTTATGTTTCATCCAAGCTACACTTTACTGTTGGTATACTTTTTTTTTAGAAAGTACCCTTCTCATTGCTATCCTTAGTAGTATTAAATATTGAATAAATCTTGTTGAATGTACTAATAAAAAATAAAAAACCTTGTACAAAGTAATTCCTTGTCATTAGTTAGGCTTACCTGCCTGGAAAACGTCTCGAAATTTAGAATACAAACAGTAAACCAAAGGTCCATGAATAAAAATTGAGATCGGTTCCTGGTTAGCAGAATTTAATATAAAAACATAATTTAACAAAGATGAAAATAATTTATTCAGAGGAAAAGTAACTTTACTGTTCACATCATCTGCATGAGGTCAAATGAACTATTTAACATCCGCATCAGTGATCTCATCGCTAAAGATAACACTTTAACAAAAGACTGGACTCCCAGTGATGGGGAGATCAGGGTTCAATTCCCGGTATGGTACACCTGAGGGTGATTTTTACTCAATGGTTTCCCCCTTTTCTTCTTCATCCCTACAGGTGTGGGTATATTTCCTCTACATTATACTGCCTTCATCCAGGTCCTATCAGTGTAAATATGCGGATAAGCTTGATTAGAGGTAAAGCGCAGTACCAACTCACTGGGGCTTCTTATTTCGTCACCCAGGCTGAGGAATTTACTTCGGGGATTCCCAAACATTTTAAAGTCAAAGAGCCCTTGCACCAGAAAAAAAAAATCTGCTTGAGCCCTCTGAAAATTGTTTGCACTAATTTTATAAATATTCAACAAGGAAAATTAAATTTTAAAAGTATAAAAGTATAAAGAATTGAAAAATAAAATTTTCTGGCTACACCGTTAGCAAGTATCCTTTATTAAGATTTGAAAAAATAAACTGTCACTCCTAATAATTACCGATACCATTTTATTGTGTGAAAAACAAATAGAGAATATTATAAAATTGCCTCACGCAGCCTGAGATAAGGAACCCAAAGGCTCCGCGGAGCACAGTTTGAAAAACATTGTTTTATAGGTTCCAAAATACCCTCGTAAGGTTTACTATACATATACACACACACACACTTACACACATACTCTTTCTCTCTCTCTCTCTCTCTCACACACACACACACACACACACACACACACAAAATGTCGATGCAGGAATTCAATCTTTTTTTTGGAATTTGTATTTGAGAAAATAAAGTAATCCACCTCTCACTATGCAACGTGCAGCCAAACATTAGACGCAGACTGGCTATTCTTAGTATTGAGTAACAAATGACATTCGACTAAGATATTTACCTATTGGTTATGACTAATTAGCTTCCAAATTTTGCCTTAAAACATATAATTTTCGTCTATCCTGAAAGGTAACAAGCTCATTTACTTTGTAACGGGTTATAAGATAGGGCCATCGTGTTATAAAACTGCTACCTTTCAGGATAAACTGAGTGTACTGTACATTATAATTTGAATGTGTCACAGCATCGCTGCAGGAAGTTGTTAGTATTTCAGACATTTATGATCAGTTAGCTCTAACCAACTGGATATCGTGACATGTGTTGTGTTGTAGGTGTTTGAGCATCGTTCTGTGATGGGTTGATTGTTTTAAACAATCTCAGATAAGTGGAACAATTGATGTGTTTTGGATTACATTGAATAGTCGAATATGTTAACGTGAAGTAATAATTTGTATGGGTTAATATATTTAAAAAAATAAAGATAAGTAAGCCCACAAAAACAAATTTTACAGGTAATCCTGAAATATATTTATTTATTGATTTAGAGCAAAACAGCCTGATTTGTAAGAATAAGAAATTATAAATTGGAATGAACTCATTTTAATTACGCTAAGGGAGTAGGGATTATGAAGGTAGTATTTAGAATATATATATATACCCTAATTTTCTTGGAGGAAAAACCACCCTCAGTACGACCAGTTGGGTTAACCTAATCTGGTTTGCTGGTTACTGGAAAGTCGGGGCTACAATCACGGCTAGATGTTCTGGAGTTTTTTTTATTACATGGTTTCCCACTAACTCTCCATGGAAATAAAGTTACATTTAGTATTAATACTACGTTTCTAATGCCTCACCCATCAGTTTAAGTATGCGGGTAACTTGGAGCACAAACGATTACTCAAAACATAATATGATGAAACATTTCACTCTTTCATATCTCATTCTGGATCATTGAATGACTTCCCACCTTGCACGTCTTACTGCCACACACTGTTAGCTATCGCCAAAAGACGTAACTAAAAGTTTATCTAGTTGATAAACTCTAGGGGAAACAAGATAACGCAATACAACAAATATCTATATGACGTTTCCAACTTTCCTAATGTAGTTTACTTGTTCACTTTTAAATGTGTTTTTTTGTACACCACTTAGTCACTTTTCATAATCTCATTGTCACAGTAGACGAAAAATCTCAAATGTTTCAAACAAGAGACCACAATTATCTCCTATTTACCACAACCCGAATAAAAATATATCTTTTACCAATCCTAAAACATGGAGGGGTTCGAAGAGGGGTGAAATATTTATTTCCAGAAATGAGGTCGAGATTGGTAGGCTACAATGTAGTGATTTTTATCTATCAACTTTGAGCTTTCAATCAGTCTTTTAAACTATTGGCATTTAATGACTACCATATAGCATAACAATGAGAAACATTACGTCCAAAATATTTATTTTTTAACCCACTAATAGCCATTTCAAGTGATAATCTCAGAAGCCCCCCCGCAGGTACTGTACATAAAGGATAGCCACGTGTGGAAGGAGGTCCTTCAGAAGACATTGAGTACATCTCACCATTCCAAACCACTCCAACTACAAAGTGAGTAGTCTTTGTTATTTAATGGGTAGGGGAATTAATAATAGTGGGTTACTTTATAATATGTTATAGTTTGTTTTTTTGGCACCGCATCTTACTACCCATTCGGGTTACACGCCTATGTACTAATTACACCAATGGTTTTAGGGACGATGAAAGTTATATTTAGAGGAAGTGTACCTGCATTTGCTTGGAGGTAGAGTGAAAAACCATTTTCGGAAATAAAAACACTCTCAGTACACCCGATCAATATTTGGACCTCAATCTCCCCGCCATCGGCAGTATAGTTTATTGCAAGAATGGTTTCTTAGACCATGCGACCACTGAAATGGGTACGTTCTAATTAACGCCCCTATTATGTCCGGAGATTAAGGAAGAAGAAAATTGATAATGTAGCACTGGCAACACGTGTTAAGTTGTCTGTTAAAATTACCTTTTGAACAAGGATTTATTAATATGAAATGTTTGAAAACAATCCTTTTGGAGCGTCTTGGTACACAGGAAGTATCATTGTTCTATGTCTATCAAATTGATACTCCAAGTAGTTTCATTGTCGCTTCCAGGCATGTTCATTATTCAAATTTAACGATTACGTGGCTTTGACAGTGTCTTTCTTTCTACCAGGAAAACTCTTTATCCAAACGAATGTTACTGTCCTAGTCTTTCTATAACCTAGATGCCACTGCCAAGGGCAGCCCGACGTCAGATTGTTACTTCAATATCATCCTCGGGAGGTTCTGCACATCTAGCCAATCATGGCGAGGGCTGTTGAATGAAGAAGGCGTTTGAACTTTATCTTTGTTTTTCCTCTGTCCAATAGTACATACTCGGTTCTCTACTCCTGAAATGAGGGGTCGTGTTTGTTAGGCAACTAAATACTAAAATCACTGTTTATTCAAACCTTTACCGAAAAAAAAAAATCCGAACAAAATCTTTGTTGCGTGAAGAGATCCAAGCCATTCATAATAGTTGAGTTTGTTGAGTTGTCCACTTGGTGAAAGTTGAAATAGCTTCCTTCACCTTTTTTTTTTTTCGTTTTCCCCCATTACGATCCGATTGTGAGAGTGAATCAACGTTCACAACCAACCGAATCTATTTAACGCACATGCGCTGTGTAACTAGAGACAGGTCAAAAGGTACGTCGAGTGATGTGAAATAACTCATTGATTAAAAATTACCCATATTTATAATACATTAAGATATATGTTTATCCTTCCAAACATAAAATATGTTGATACTCAACTGTTTCTAAAGCATCATTTCTCAACACAATTTTTTGATAGTGTATGAATCGCTGAGCTCCTTGAGGTTACCGCCTCAGTCAGCGAGAAAGTATTAATTTATGTCAGGTCACACGTCTTTAAATTAGGGCTGGGCTGATAAGCCCTTTTGAAGATATCGCCGATGCCGATATTTTGTTGCCGATATTGCTGGTAACCGAGGTCGATTTAGTTTTTTTTAGTGATCAATATATTAATTCTCATTTATATGATAAATTAACTAAACAAATATTTACAGCAGCGGTAAATTGGTACGTCGGCATTACGCTGGAACGCGCTCTAAGAACTGACCTCTGGGGACTTTCAGTGAGCGATTGATCGAGCGGATCTTGGAGCGATCAGTAATCGGCATGCAGCCGACATCACGCACCATAATTTAATTTAATTTAATTTAATAATAATAATTGAAATAACTTTAATTTAGTTTAGTTTAATAATAATAATTGAATTAAATTTAAATTTAATTTAATAATAATTTAATTTTTTATAAATCCACAGCAAATAAAATTATATTGGCCCACCCAATATTGTTTTTGACAGTGTTTAATTTTGTTATATGAGGGCATATTTATCTCTGATAAATTTATCAAGTATTTCATAATTTAAAATAAGACTTAAAGGTTAATAAAATTGAATGGTTTATTTTGTTTAGAATGTTGGTTTTGCTGTTTATTAAAAAAATAAAATATCTAACGCAGAATTTAAGAATTTGTAGTTAAATTCAAGAGACTGTATTTAAATATTTTTGTTTGAACTATAAATTATATTTTCATGACTTGATAATTTAAAATATATCTATAGATTTTGAATTATCGGCGTAAAATATCTGCATGATTAAAAACCGACTATACTTGGCTGATTTTGCCAATATCGGCCGATAAATTGGATCATTTATCAGCATCGAGCCAGCCCTATTTAAAATACAATGATCTGGGTCTACTTCTATATTTTCTCTAAATTTATACTCCCTTTAGTCCTTCACCTATTACCACGATTTTTTTTGTCAATAAGACAGAGGGAAAAACTAAGACACTTTTTATCTCAAGTTAAAGAGGAAAGCTCGCTACTAGTTTTCAAATATTTAAAAAAAAATCTGTTGTGAGTATTAAAAAAAATTGTGTGTTTTAGAGGAAGGCAAAATATAAAGCCATTTCTCATCGATCCTAGTCTCATATCTCCGCAAATATGACGAAAAATTCGTTGGCAAAGAGCTAATGCTATATTTTCACACTTTTCTTACATTAATAAGAATCTAAATATAGGGTTGTTAGGGACAAAGAGCCCAGTTGTAAATTTTCGACTTTATTTTGGCGTGAACCATATTTTGAAATAACGCATCGTAGAATAAAATATTTCATTAGAGCTGAACGTCTGCACGTTACTCAGGCGGCCATCTTAAGCAGATTTTGATCTTAATTTTAGGTGGAAGTGTGAACCAATCTTTATTCTTATTCAAATGGTTTGACAAACATCATATGTGTGGCTAATCAAACTAAAACTCTAAGTTGAAAATTGATAAATACTGAGTTAAGAGCAATAAAATTCGCAAACAAAACTAGAAATAGGCCTAATACTTTCTAATTTCATACAAATCAGTACTATATATTATTGTAGATAGTTATATAACTTGAGTAGTGTCAAAAACACACAATTTATTTAAAATATCACGGCCCCAAGGAGTCTAATTTTATTTTGGGATCAACATGTCCAAAAGATTAACAGCTATGATCTTTACTTTACCAGAACTCTTTTAAAACTTTATTTAGACTCCAATTTCTTTTAATGTCAATGCCTTTTCTTTGAAATCAACAACGAGGCACTGGTTTTATTTAACACTTTATTTATTTTACAAACCAAACCATGCATTGGCTGGATATTATTAACACATTTTGTGCAGGTCCTATTTCTCTGAATGATTATAGTTTTAAATTAGAGTAAGAGAACTAGACTAAAACTCGTCGAAGAGAAAACCATTTAATGGTGGGTCAGGGCTGTCACGTCATATTATCATGTGACTTAAAAATGGCACAATTTGAAACCTTTATTTATACCTCCAAACTGCCCAACACTCTTTCTCTGATGATCAACACCCGTGGTGATTTAGCTCCCAAGTTTACTACAAGTACATTGTTTTAGTTGTTGGTCATGTTGATGGCGAAATGTATCTCCATTAAATAAAATAATATTTGCGGCTTAGTTATTTAAATTGTTAATATTATTTTGTGATGAAAGTGTGACTATTGTGTCCTCAGATGAATGCTGTACTCTGCTCCGTGATCTTCACAGCAACTCTGCTGGCCTTGTCTTCTGCGCAGTATTGCATCGACAATACGATTACTACTACTACTACCACTACTAATACTCCCCTCATTATGTATTGTATTAATGAGGGTAGTAAAACTACTACTGTTATTAGTAATACTGATGGATCTACTAACATCCCTACCCCTAGTGACACTGCAACTACCGCCAGTGAAACTGATGATACCACAACTGATAGTAGTACTGATGATACCACTACTGATAATAGTACTGATGATACCACTACTGATAGTAATACTGATGATACCACTACTGATAGTAATACTGATGATACCACTACTGATAGTAATACTGATGATACCACTACTGATAGCAGTATTGATGATACCACTACTGATAGTCGTACTGATGATACCACTACTGATAGTAGTACTGATGATACCACTACTGATAGTATTACTGATTATACCACTACTGACAGTAATACTTATGATACCCCTACTGATAGTAATACTGATGATACTACTACTGATAGTAGTACTGATGATACCACTACAGATAGTAGTACTGATGATACCACTACTGATAGTAGTACTTATGATACCACTACTGACAGTAATACTGATGATACCACTACTGATAGCAATACTGATGATACCACTACTGATAGTAATACTGATGATACTACTACTGATAGTAGTACTGATGATACCACTACTGATAGTAATACTGATGATACCACTACTGATAGTAATACTGATGATACCACTACTGATAATAATACTGATGATACCACTACTGATAGTAGTACTGATGATACCACTACTGATAGTAATACTGATGATACCACTACTGATAATAATACTGATGATACCACTACTGATAGTAGTACTGATGATACCACTACTGATAGTAATACTGATGATACCACTACTGATAATAATACTGATGATACCACTACTGATAGTAGTACTGATGATACCACTACTGATAGTAATACTGATGATACCACTACTGATAATAATACTGATGATACCACTACTGATAGTAGTACTGATGATACCACTACTGATAGTAATACTGATGATACCACTACTGATAATAATACTGATGATACCACTATTGATAGTAGTACTGATGATACCACTACTGACAGTAATACTGATGCTACAACTACTAATAATAGTACTGATGATACCACTACTGATAGCAATACTGATGATACCACTACTGATAGTAATACTGATGATACCACTACTGATAATAATACTGATGATACCACTACTGATAGTAGTAATGATGATACCACTACTGATAGTAGTACTGGTGATACCACTATTGATAGTAATACTGATGATACTACAACCATTAGTACAGATAGTAGTAGTATTAGTAGTTTATGCTCATCTTTTAAGTGTTCAAATGTTACCGAAGAGTTGTGTGAAATGTATTCAGGTCAGTTCCAGAGCGGAAATGTCGACTCTGAAACTGATCCCAGACTCTGCTGCAACATGTGTATCGTCACCCTGTGTAAGTACCTTACAGGCAGTGTTAGGTGGAGCGTCCAGTACACTGGTCTGGGCTTCAATCACGACCAGACACAATTATGAATTGCTTTTTTTTGTTGTAATTTGCAGTTTAATTTTTCAGAAAACTGGGCCTATATATTAATTTATTTTAACGTTAATCCTACCATTAAGTGAGTTGTCTTTTAGAGAGTTAACTAAATTAGGCCCTATAACTTATACATATTTACTAATGCTATAATTGTTATTATTTCAAACGATAATTATCTTGTGAAATATACATCATCATCTAATTTTATAAATTAGTCGTGAAGTTAAGATTAGTTTTTTTTTCCAGATATTGACGGTTACTGTGCTGAAGAAAACGGCTGGAATTGGATATGTACCAACTCAACTTGCATTAATGAGACTTGTACAGATCTTTCTGCAACAAACCTCAAGGTCAACGACTAATCAAATTGTTTCCCAGCAACATTAATATTTAATAATTTAATATGAATCTCAACGAAAAACAGTTTCATCACAGTTTCATCATGAAATGATCAGCCCTTGTATCATTCAACTTGAACAAGTTATCAGAGTTGCAGCAATCAACTTCAAAACATTCAACTTTAACATCCATTTTTATTTATTTGAAGTATTTAACGTGCACTTTTTAAACCGAATGATTATATCAGCACACGAGAATTTATATGAGCGAAGGCAAAAGGACTTACCAATTTTTCCGGCAAAGATACACACACACACACACACACACATACACATCTTCCAGGGTTCTTTGACATGCCACAATCGACATGGGACCGATGGCTTTAATTCCCCTCTGAAGGAAGTTGTTATAAGGATTTTTATCTCAAGAAAAATCCGTTGACTCCGGTTGGGTTTGAACCCACAAACCTAAGCCAAACACTTTAATTCAAGATCCCCAAGGTCACCAAATTTAATAAATAATGACTCCTAAAAATTTAAACGCCAATAAATAGTGTTCTCTGTGCACTAATTTCAAACATGGATCAACTTTAGATGCATCAATTTCAGCATTTTGAAAATAAATATTAATGTTTATTTCATTTACTTTCTAGCATATCTAAAGTAATATTTTTTTTTTACATTTTCTTGTTTGTTTATTTGTTACATAGTTTATTTTATTTATATTAGCGTTTTTGTTTTTAATAAAAGCATTTATGTTATAAACTTGTATTTTAATTTCAAATTCAATTTGTAAAGTCTTTGCAGTACTAATATGTAGGACTTCAACAACAATTTTCTTTAAAATTTTAATCAATAAACCTCCGTCCTCTCTAACATTTTAACTAATAGATCTGCTTCCTTTCTGGTAAATGGACCAATAAAATGTTTTTTATGATTTCCATCCACCAATCCCACTTTAACATTTTATTCAGCAAATCTCACATTGGCTTTTCAAACACTAAATCTCTCTTTGACATTTAAATCAATATATCCCTCTTTAATATTTGAAAACAGCACACCCTTTTTTTTTTAACATTTTAACAAACAAATTATACTTTAAAATTTCAGTCAATAAACCTCTAACATTTCGGTCATTATACCTCACTTTAACATTCTAAACAATAAACTTATTTTTAACATTTATTTAAATAAACATCTTTTTAACATTTGAATAAATATAACCATCTTTAACATTTCAATCAATATATCCCTTTTATCATTTCGAACAATAAACTCATCCTTAATATTTGAATCAATAAATATCCCAAAAAATCCTCTATACCATGAGCCTATTCATTCTCTTCAACTTCTAAATCTATGCAAATTAAATTTAGTTTTTAAAAAATCACTTAACTGTTTATCTACTTTCACTCTATAGAAGTAGTGTGATCGTTAAAAAAAAATAAACTCAAGTTTTTTGATAAACGCCATTTTGGGGGAGATTAGGGTTTAAATCACGGTCAGGTGTACTGAGGTTTTTTCCTAAATGATTTTCCACTTTTCCTCCATGATAATTGGGGTACACATCCTTTAAATTCAAATCTCATCGTCCCTAGCATATTAGATTAATTATTAGATAAGTGTTTAGCCAGAATAGGTAGTAAGAAGCGGTGTTAAATTAAAAAAAAAATGTTATTCGTTTGAAAGATGTCGCGATGGAGAGCATCCCATCCAATTCATCTCGTCCTCGTATTTACGACCCTCTCTCTTACTGCGCCCGAAATATCGAGGGAGGAAATGAGATAGTGGAAGTCCGCATGACGTGACGCGACGCATCGCATTCAAGTGCGCTTCATCGCGTCCACCCCCCTCTACACATTGGCTGAACAATGTAGTGTGCAGAGGATGGGACACTCTTGTGGCGCTGTATTGAACGATGGTGGAGCTGGTAGGATTCAACAACCTGCCACTCGTTCATTTCAAGTTGAGTGAAGCCTCTTATCAGTTACTCTGCTACCTGAACATCAGGGGGTCGTCCGTCCGGTGGGTGGTGCATGGGAGCGTTCGAAAGGTTTATGCTTTCGGTGGCCACGTTGATTGAACGCGAAGCTCATCTACTGTAGCCCCATGGCTTCTTTGGTGCTGTGTGACAGCTCACAGCTGAGAGCTGACGGCTTTGAAAAGTTACCAGACCAAATTATGTATCCCTACGCCGAACCATATGATCTGCAAAAAACATGTGTTTAGCAGCTCTCACTTCTGACAGTCAAAATTTAGGTATATACCTAATTGTTGACTGTCAGAAGTCAGCTGATGAACTGTCAGTCAGCACCAAAGAAGCCACGGGGCTGCTGTAGTTTGGTTAACCAGTGACAAGGAGGTTGGGGTTCGAATCTTCACCGGGTGTAGTGAAGGTGGCTTTTCATAGATTATTTCTCACTCTCACTCTTTATAGATTATGGTACATTCCCTCTAAATTTAATCCTTTTCATCCATACCCCATCCATGTAGTTAAATGCGGATATCTTGTATACAGAGGCGGCTCTAGGATATGCGGGGGTGTAGGCGGGATCATTTGCGGGGCCCCCCATTATATTAATCTGACCCAAAAATGCGCTAACTAGTCTAAATTCGGAATATTTATTTGGCTATAAGAACTAAGAGGAAACAAAACGTAGCCATGTGACCTCAGAGCAACATAATGTTAATAAGTGATCTGGGGAGAAAATTATAATATTTGAGGATTTTGACAAATTTTGTGTAAAAAATTGAAACAAATAATTTTTAGAGTTACAAAAAAGTTAGTTTTCCTTTTATATTACTTAATAAAATACCGTGAAAAAGAATGCTATAAAAATTAGGTGATTTTACATAAACATAATAAATATTTTTTCATCAAGCACCGTAAAGTTCATTAAGTTCTTTCTCAATCACAGCGCAGGGCCCCTGGAGGCGCGGGGCCCTAAGCGGTCACCTGGTTCGCCTTATGGCTGAGCCGCCTCTGCCTGTACAGATATTAAGAGATGATGTAAATAATATCTAAGAATGAACCAGCATTTGACTGAAGGGAGGATAGAAAACTATGATGGGAAATAACTCACCCTCATTCGATAAAGTTGGTTCACATTTAATTGTTGGGATTTATTCTACTATTCAGATAGGACTATTACAGACACTAGGGTTGGCTGTGTAACATCATACATGATGTTCTAGGTTAAGTTAATTTATAAGTAATGTGTTGATATATAGCTATAGCTTTCAAAAGTGCCATTAAAATATTTAATTATTAAATTTAGATTCATTCATATTTTTCATCGCAGAATAGTCTTCATTTTAAATGAATGTGAAATCCACTTCAGTGGCTGAATTGTCTATTCCACTGGCTTGCTGAAGACGGGGTGTTCGGGCTTCGAATCCTGGTTGACTCTACTGAGGGTGTTTTTTCCTGAATAGTGTTCCACTATCCTTCCATACAAAGGCGGGTAGATTACCCCTAAAATGCTTCCTTACTGATCCCTACCTCCATTAGAATAATTATTATAATTATAATGTACGTGTAATTTGAACAGGTAATAAAGCGTGGTGATTTTATATATATATACTTTACATATATATATAGTGTGAACTGAATATAAATAATAAAACTGACCAATTACCTTACTTGTTTGATTGCAAAATAGGTATTTATTCATCCCTATATTTCTATTGAGAGGTATATTAATTCAGCCACATTTTGTGGTTTTAATTAATTACTCTAAATACCAAAGTTCACATGCGTAGCTGTTGTTGATGTGCACGAAACTAGCCTTGCCTGTACCCTCCCCTTACCCTTAACACCCTTTTCCCTCTCTGCGGAAATTTCACTTTCCGTTATACACTTCATCTTGGACAAGTTGAGAGTGAGTATGAATATAACAGCTATACTTGATAGTACACAAGCCGAGAGTTAATAAAAGAAATAAACATTAAAAAAAATTGTATGCAGCAAATGTGTCGAACTCATTTGATCCTAAGGACCACATTTAAAATTGAAAATACTGAGGGGACATATTAAAAAAAAAATATGGAAAAAAAAATCTCCAACTTACAGTACCTTACTAATTTAAAAAGAAAATTAGATCACCAAGCCTGTGCAAATCCATCATTTTAAATTTCGAACCATAAGGGTGACCTGGTGGTCTAGGGGTAAGGTTTCAGACTTCTGTGCTGAGGATCCGGGGTTCAATCCTCGGTCCCGGCACAGATTTATCTGAATGCCAAACCCTTCCTTCACCTCTGACAAGACGTGTATTAATCACAGCTTGTGAATGTGAGGAATGCCAGGCCTCCACCGTGGTTCGGATTCCACTTTAAACTGTAGGTCCTCCATTTCATCTCACAATTACCCTACCATTGCACATTAGCGTAAGTGCGTATAACCCGAACGGGTAGTAAGACGCGGTGCTAATAATGATAATAATAATAAATGTTGAATCAAATTCGAATCTTGATTAACTAACTTGAATTGAACCCGGATCGAATCCCATGCCTACAATTTTTTTTTTAGTCGAGTCCGAATCGAATCTCATGTTAAATGTATTTTATTGAATTGAATCCAGTATAATCCCATGCTTGAAATTTTTTTTATCAAATATTTTATTCAAAAAATAGGTTAAGATCTGAATAAATTAATTTATTTTAGCCTTTCTATGATAATGTTTCAAATCAAATCTGTGTTGAATATCTTACTATGGTAAATTTACAAATCTAATCCAATAAAAAAAATTACCAAAATTTATTGATAAACATCTTAGATATATTTTTAGGTTATTAAAAAATGTAGTTATTATCACTAATCTCAAAAAGTTAAAAATCAAGTAAAAACCACACCACATTTTTACTAATCACAGTACAAGATATTAAAGATCACAAACAATATTGTTCTCCACGTCATTCCTTTACGACCTGGAACTAAATTAATTTTTCCATTCATTATCCCACGCAACAGGTTTCCGGTTTGCTTATATTAATTTGTTAAGTATGAATTATTATAGATTCAAAATTTGAGCTAAATCTATAGAATTCGATTCTAAGATTTATTGAAATTCAAAATTTCGAATAGAATCCGAATCCGATTCAGATTTAAATTAGAGATTTCGAAGGTTCACACACACTTAGAGATCACCATCCTCATATTCTAGCTTTGTCCATACACAGAGTCATTTACACCTCCAGGTAAAAACTATACAGGTTTTAAGGTGTGAGGGTGACCTGGCGGTCTTGAGGGTAAAGTGTCAGACCTCTGTGTTCGTGGTTCGGGGTTCAATTCTCGGTCCCGGCACAGATTTATCTGATTACCAAACCCTTCCTTCACCTCTGACAATACGTGTATTAATCACAACTTGTGAATGTGTGGAATGACAGACCTCCACCGTGGTTCGGATCCCACGTTAAACTGTAGGTCCTCCATTTCATCTCACAATCACCCTACCATTACACACTAGCGTTAGTGCGTACAACCCGAACGGTTAGTAAGACGCGGTGCTAATAATAATAATAATAATAATAATAATAATAATAATAATAATAATAATAATAATAATAATAATAATAGTAATAATAATAATAATCTTTTAAGGTGTGAGAAGACAAGTACTTCCACGCGATAAATTTGAGGTCAGCGACACCAAATAGGGGTGCTATGAGACGTCAAAGACAGACATTGAATTTACTGACAACATGCACCCACAAGGAATTGTTTATTCTTTCAAATAGATAGTTTTTGGCCCTGACAAGGGCCGATATTGAGATACATCTTGACTGAGGAAGTGCACCTCCTATTGGGAGCTACAAACTGGTAGCAGAACGTCTGTACGACACCATTGCGTGTGTCAGGGGAGGGAGTGCTGGGGATGCCTGTGTTGGTTCGCGTGGCGTGCTGCAAGTGTTGCCTACCACCAAGGTGCATAAAGCACTAACTTTGACGTCTCGTAGCACCGCCATTTGATATCACCAATACCAATATCAATACGTGGAAATAATTGTCTTGTCATCCCCTACAACCCGTATAGTTACTTTACCTGGATATCTGAACAACCCTGTAACCTGCATCTGTGGCTGCGTGGTCTAAGGGGTAAACTGCCAAACACAGGGAGATCGGGGCTCGAATCTCGGTAATTTATATCGAGGTTGATTTTTTCTAAATGGTTTTTCACTATTCCTCCACGCAAATGTGGGTACATCTAATCTCAATTCAACCTTCCTCAAACCTAGCTCATTGGCATATATAAATATGCCTATAGCCTGGACAGATAATAAGACTCGATGCTAAAAAAAAATTTCATAGTCAGATTTTCAAATGGTCGCATTCCAAAATTGTGTATTTATACTACATTTATAAAAGTAATTATAGTATGTTGGTCCATAATAAGATCCGAGGGCCGCACATATCGTGAATTGGGACTAGGTCTCAAGTTTGACATGCCTGCTTACAGTATTATTTTTTCACTCTAACCTAAGGGAACACCGTAATATAAAAATACATTTATAAAAAAATAATAATGCAGCAAATTTGCTTCAACCCCTTATGTTAAAAAAACCACACCTAGTGCAACCAATGTAGGTCAAGCTCAGAACTCACATATTAAAGTCAAACACATTATAAAGGGAACCATCCGTACAAGTAACTATAAAACAATTATTTGGGGATGAGACGCAAAATGGTGCCATGCAGTGCAGTGGTGTGCTACCAGGGGTAGGCAGAGCTTGCTTTTATTTTAGCACCGCGTCTTATTACCGGTTTGGGTTATACGCTTATGTAATGTCGTATAATGTGCGCCTTAATTTGTACTAAGTGAATAAGACAAGCCACCAGGTAATTGATGATAATTAATATAATTATTAAGGTGTATTTAATAATATGTAAACGTAATACAAGGAGATGTGACTAAGGTATCATTGGGTATAGGTAGTAACAAAGTTAAGTTATTATAGACTATAGATATTTTTGGAGGTACGTGACTTGAAACACAGATCCTATTAAAAGTAAGCAGATAGGTCCATTAAGAGTAAATATTGGAAATTACCAGGGTCACATGTTGTCCCCTGATGTTCCAAAAGTCCACGGTTACACCACTTTTACTACGTAGAATGGAAAGTATAGAAATAATCAAGAGGGCGATATAAACCCTGTAAATTGAGCTCTCGCTCTCAGACAGAATACTCTCAGAATGACTTGCTCTCAGAACTACTTACTCTATCAGGAGAGAAGCTCACTCAAGCATATTCCTTGTTGAAACAGCTTGTACTATAGAAGCAATAAATAGTTAATCTATCATATTAATTCGAACAAGTTTATCTTCTAGCTCTAAGCTTCGAGGTTCCTATCAAGGATTTGGAGTTGCAGAGAATCAAACGTTCCTATCCTCTAGTTCCTGGAACTGATCACTCTGGAATACAACAGTACTACTTACGCTAATGCTTTTAGGGGCTAGTAAGGTCTTAGTTATATAAAGTGTACCCGCATTTAAGTGTAGAGAGAGAGTAGAAAACCATTTAGGAAAAAACAACAGCCTCAGTACATCCGAACGAGATTCGAACCACAAATCTCCCCGTCGTCAGCAGTCTAGTCTACTGCGAGAGTAACACCTTCGACCATGCAGCCCCCGAAGAGGTCAGAGCTTGTTAACATTGTAACCTGTGATTTGTTCTCACTCCCACAGTCCACATTTGTCCAAACATACATAGGCTCTGTTCTACATGCCTCACATGTGAATAGTAGTTAAGTTGATACTTGACCAACACATGTTTTATTGAGTGATTAGAACATATCTTATGTTCATTGTAAACCATCTTTGCTTACACTGGGAACACTACACGACACTGTAATCATGTTATTTCTATTGAGCTGAGCTAGTGGTTATCATGGGAGGTTCTAGTGAACTCTAGTGTCGTGCAAACACAAGGAAGTTTATAATTACATTCCTTGGAAGAAACATTTATGACAGTTACAAAATGTACTAAAATAACTTTCATAGTAAGATTCGAACATTCAACACTTTTATTTTTGTGTTATACTATCAACATTTATCACATTTTAACATATTAATAGTGTTATTCAGTAGGTATTGATAGAATATCTCAACAGTGTTAGCAGCGGATAAACGTATGAAACAGTGAAGCTACCCGCCTTGGTGGCGTAGTTGGCTAACGCGTTAGTCGTGTTGAGCTCGACCGCCGAGGACGGGGAGATCGAGGTTCGAATCTCGGTCGGGTAAACTGGGGGTGGTTTTTCCTAAATGGTTTTCCACTCCCCCCTCCACGCAAATGTGGGTTCACTTCCTCTAAATTCAACCCTCCCAATTCCTAATCAATTAGAGTAATTAGTATTTAAGCGTATAACCCGAATGGGTAGTAAGACGTGGTGCTAAATATTATTATTATTAACAGTGAAGCTATTAAATCAGGTTTAGTAGCTTTTTAACTTATCAAATAGATTCTTCCTACCAAAACACTGCTATACATCATCTCATGTTATCTGCAGCTGTCATTTTTGATAGATATTTTCACTAGCTATAATATAACACTAATTACAAAAAAAAAATCAATGGTAGCCACAAAGAAATATGTTACTATTTTCTAAAATGAATTAAATAGCAAAGCTATTTTATTTGTTAGTAACGGTTATAGCCGCATCTAGATATCATATTCCAGAAATTGAAAAATGGCACCTGGACATGGGTTCGATTCCCATGTCTAGGTGTCATTTTTCGATTTACAAAATATTTATACAAGTTTATTCTTATCAGAATCATACAATAGGGCTACAAGTATGACATTTAAAATTATTATTATATTTATCTAATATTAATTTAGTGTTTCTAGAGTAATTTTTTTAACTATGAAAGAATATCTTTATTTTAATTTTGTCCTATACTAAGGACTTCCTTGAACCAAAACGTCTGGATGTAAACAAGTTTCATACCAAATGGGCCAAGAGATCTAGGAGGTGTATTGAAAGGTGCCACTCCTTAGCTCAACTCTCAACATAGCGTGTACGTATATATCTAAAACAAAATCACCGTCCACAGCTCATGAATAAATATGCATTGTCAGCTTAATGCTTCTAAAATGAACACGCTACTTTATGCCTTTACCAAAGAGGAAGCGACACACACACAAAAAGGGATGCAAATATATTTGCACAACTTCCGACGACCGAATAAAAAATGTCCGGAGGGTTCTGGATCGTATTGACGCTACTAAACAAGCCAACTATAAATTACCCCCGTATCCCTAATTTTTTTTAGGGTTGAAGTGAAAAGGGCGGAGAAAATAAAAAGGGCTCCATTTATCATGTTTTTTTTTGGTGACCTTAATGAAAAAGTGGTTAGAAATGTTGACTTCTGAACTAAAGTCCCATGGACCCTGATTCTATTACAGGTTAAGGTCACTCAAATAAAAAAGCATGGAGTCTTCCTCAGTATAGTTTATTTTCTTAAGGTGAGAAGATAGGGGACTCGGGAACAGGTAAGTGATTTGTAATTTTTATTGCAAAACAGTTTTTTGGCCAAAATAAATACAATTTTGCTTTAATAGAAATATGGAGTGTAATTTTATTCACATGGTTCTATCAACAATTGACATGAGAATAGTGGCAAACTTTTTAAATGAAGAGAAATGTTGTCATTAAATTCCAGGACATACTTGAAAGATATTCATCAACTGTTAATATCATCATGTGAAGAAAATTAAAGTCTATGTTTTTACAGGAACAATATTTGATTTATTTTGACAGACAAAAAGTTTTGATATAAAAACTGCAAAAACACTTATCTTTGCTTGCGTTCTCTACATCCCCAGCTTGATCTTCCCGTCTTAATACCCGACCGGGCAATCCAAATATGTAAACAAATGAGTTAGGTAATAATACCCTCAGTACATCCAGCCGGGATTGAACCTCAGCCCCCCTATCACCAACAAACCATATTGTATGAGGGTGACGCCATAGCCCACGTGCCCATTGATACGGGTGGTAGGACAGATACTCGAGCTGGAGTTGAGTGTGTACTCCCTAATGTTAAGTTAGTATGTAAGTCGGTGTACTGACGAAGTATTGTGCTTGGAAGTTCTCTGTCTATGATTTATAATTCAGTCCACTTTTCAGGGGAAGAACCTTATCTGACTTTTAGAAAATTTACTAGCTCTATTTTAACGTATTCATAGGTCAAGTAATGTGATTTTCTGCTGTCACTTTTGATCGAGGTTACCAATATCTATAAGTATTAATATATTGTTGACTGAAATTCTCGTTTTGTCGTATTTGAAAAAAGGTCCCTTCTACCAGAATCTTTTATACTCATTTAACGTCTGCACAGACTGCGTTGGTTGTATTTGTGGTTAACTTAACTTAATTATAGACCACATCTCTCAGTCAAAAATAATTTCTCAGCCATAGCCTGGAGTCAAATTCGGGAGCCATAAGGTGGGATGAAAGAGGACGTCAGTTAAGCTCAGACCTGCTTTGGTGGCCGCATGGTTTAAGGCGTAAATTGTATATTGGACTAAACTGCTGATGACAGGGATATTGTGGTTCGAATCCCAGTTGGGCTCACTGAAGTTTTTCCAAAATTGTTTTCCACTCTCATTCCATGCAAATTCGGGTACACTTTCTCTAAATTCAACCTTCCTCATCCTTAGATAATTAGCGTTACATATGCGTATAACCTGAAAAGGTAGTAAGATGTAGTGCTAAAAAAAAGTTAAGCTCAGTATTTTTGGTGGTTTTTATAATAAACACAATTTTTTGGCTGAAAAATAGCTTCATAGTGTCAGGCTGCAATCTAGCTATACTGAGCTAGTAGTCGCCGTCTGTTGGAGAAGATTGTACCAGCTTCTTCGGATAGAGAGTGTCATGTAGTTAGCACAAGGAACCATGAGGCAATTAATCTCAGTTTTATAGACCGGAGCTGCTTTTTTTTTTTCATTCAAGTATCTACTCATTTGTCCTCACGAGGCTGAGTTTGAGCCCATTCCACATACAATGCTTCTCAGAACATCTGGAAGTGCCGTGGATCGAACTCGGGACCTCTGGACCTGTAGCCAGGATGACCAATAGAGCACAGAGGCGGTAATTTTTGGTTAAAATAAATAAAATATGGCTCCAGTAGATACATTTAGTTTAATTTGCAACACATAATAATCTCACAAGTTCTCGAATATTTGGCATGAGAGTAGGATTATTTAATGAGAAAATTTTCAAAAAAAAATACCAAAAGTTCTGTTTAAATTCCGCTACGTCCATTCAAAAACTGATGAGATTTCTATATGTAAAAAATTAAAATAAATGTGTCTACTGGAGAAATGTTTTATTTATTTTCGGCATAAAACATTTTTTCATATAAAACTCAGAGCAAACTCACCTTAACTCACGTCCTCTTTAATCCCACTTTAAGATTTGTATACTACACCCCATCTACAGCTAGATGATGACAGCTAGATGGTGACAGCTAGCAAGAGGTTTTTTAATGGTAAACATTGGATGAAAGTCACTAATGTCATTCAACCTAAAGGGAAATATTCAATTGGTTGACCTCGGTGGTCTTGGGGTAAAAAGCTTGCCTCAAGACCTGATGTTCGTGGGTTCAAACTCAACTGTGGTCGACGGATTTGTCTTGAGCGATAAATTTCCGTAGCACAATTTCCTTCGGAAGGGAAGTGAAGCCTTCGGTCCCATGTCAATTGTGTAGTTTAGAAGAAACTTTGAAAGTATTTTAAAATACTTTATTGCGGCAAAATTTATAGGTTCTTTAGCTCTCTCTCATAGAAATTATCATGTGCTGATATAATCAGTAGATTCAGAACGTGTATGTTAAACACATAAAATAAATAAATAAATAAAAATTATAATTCGATAACTAATGATATATTACCAATAAAAATTATTATCAAACGAGTCTAATAATATTTTCCCCTAGGGATTACTTATATTTGTCATTTTCGTAACTTATGGAAAGAGCAAAATATATTAATAAAACTATTATGTTTTTTTGTTTTGAGGGTGTGGCAACAAGATATATTATAGTACGTGAAATAATAAATTCAAATATTATAATATCACTTGTATCTTATTATAACTAGCCACCAAAATTAAAAAAAAATATATATATTTTTACAACTTATATATATATATATATATCTTGTTTGTAAACATTTTTAAGTGAGCCGCAGACCTTACTTTCATAAAAAAAAAAGAAACCCCCAAACAGTTATTATCATATGCTTGCGTTTAAATCACGTAAATTCGGTTTAAAGAAAAAGCTATTTAAAAACAAATTGTTGGTTGTGAACGTTTTGACTTCCATAAGTATCAACCACTCAACATATGGTATTGCATATCATATGGTTTGTTGAATGGAAACATGGTAACGTTCCTAGCTGCCACCACAAAACCCTACCATAGTTCTGGTACAAGTTGACATGTACTTGACCGAGCTAAAGGGTCAAATATATCTGACCCAAACATGCTCCACCAATGCTCCGCCAACCTATAGGGTGTGATTTAACAAGCATTCCCCCTTCCTCACTCACTAGTACACCCCCCTTTATTACCCATCAGGGCATGAGCCTGATAATTACCAGCGTCGCGCGCCACTGGCGCCACCTTTCTAACCCCCGAACCGGCAACAGCCACTGAAACTCAGTTACGAGGAAGTTGTAACGGAAAATCTGAACTTTCCTCTCTACAACCTTCCCTCCCTCCCCTTAACCCGCTCAACAACCTTCCATCCCAGACCGTCGTCGTCCGGCTGGCTCGCTCCACAGAGCGTGTTCCCTGAACGACATCGGGTAACCCCCCTCCCCATCCATCCACCGACCACGTTCACGCCCTTTCGATACCCCAACCACAAACTAGGTTTAGAGGGAAGCCCCTTTAGGGTCGGATCTGGGGGGAAATCCAGTTCCCTTAGCTCAGTGCTTAGAAATATACCCTAGGTTAGATCCCGGGCATTGCTTTCAATGATTAGGTTCGTGGTTTAGTAAGGAGTTTAAGGGAGATCAAGGTTAGAGCCCGGTTGGGTGCACTGAGGGTGGGTTTCCCAAATGGTTTTTCACTCTCCCTCCACACTAATGCAGGTGCATTTCCTCTCAATTAAGCCTTCCTAATCCCTAACCCATTAGTGTAACTATTACAGAGGCATACAACCCGAATGGATAGTAAGACGTGGTGCTAAAATAAATGAGCACCTACATTGTTGGTCACACGATCTAAGAGGTCAGTCTCGCTGGCTTGCTGATGATGGGAGGCTAATGTTTTAATCTCGGCACGGTGAGCAAAGTAGTGGTTTTCCCATCTCTTTCCACGCTAATGTCAGCGCATGTGTTCTAAACAACCCTCCTTCCCCTTGCCACTATATAACTGAGGGTCCCGGCCCCGTGGTATAGGTCAGTGCACCTGACTGCGAGTCTAGGGGTCCCGGGTTCGATTCCCGGTTGGTACTTTGTGTCTTTCTCCCTTAAAGGGAGTTATCCCAACGGTCACCAGGGGTTGGTAAATTAGGTTTAAGCTAGGTTTAAGACTCCCATTGGCCTACACCTTCATATTCACTACATCTCATTGGATGTACTGTACGTGTAGACAGCCTCCATAGCTGTACCCTGGACCACTCTAAGCCATCAGAGCGACGAATAGTCTACATTCAGGGGACTGAACTGGATGTCATGTCCCTGCATGTGAGTAATG
>CABFWO010000066.1:173651-293222 GCA_902155825.1 Timema genevievae
CCCCCCCCCCTTTTCCGCCTTTTCACTACTTTTTTTTACCAGTCTAACACCTTAGCTCAGTTGGTAATAATAATGGCGTGTCTGGGCTACATAAATATATATGCCCAGAAGTTGACCGAATCATTATATCCTTTTTTTCGTAAAGGCGCTTTTCATGTCGCGATAAAGTGAGTTAATGAAAGTAGCTATGACTTGGTGGAGCCATTGATGATCTTGACCTATCTTAAACCTAATTAACCAAACCTTGGTGAATATGGGAATCACTACCTTTTCGAGTAAAATCCCCCAGTACCAGCCGGGAATCGAGTCCGGGACTTCTAGGTAAGGGCCTTTGACCACTATAGCACGAGGCCGGTTAACTCAGTGGGTAGAGTATCTACCTATTAAACCAAGGGTTCCGAGTTTTATTCATGACATGGGCGAAACATTTTTCATTGTTAAAATTTGTGTTTACCCTTTCACATTGATGAATTAGCGGCCGTATGATCCCATATGATTTTAGCTGTGGCTTTTTCATCTCACGCGGACCATCGGACACACGGACTAAATGTTGGGCTCGTCTGGTCTAGTTTTCCGGTGACGAGGAGGTCAGAGCTAGAATCCCTCCCGGATTTAGTAAGGGTGGTTTTTGCTAAATGGTGAGCATCTCTTCCTCCACGCAAATTAAGGTACATTTAATCTAAATCCTATCTTCCTCGTCCTTGCCTATTGATATAATTAAAATGTGTATAGACCGGATGTGTGACCACCTCTGTGGTCTAACAGCTAGAGGTCCTGGGTTCGATCTCTGGCACTTCCAGATTTTCTGTGAAACAGTAGGTCTGAATCGGGGTTAGCTCAGCCTCGTGAGTCCAATTGAGGAGATACTTGGATGAAAAAGTAGTGGCTATGGTCCAAAAAACTGAGGTTAATGGCTAGGGGGCTAGCTATGCTAATCAGATGACACCCTATTTCCACAGAGGTAGCACTATATTCGCCAACAGATGGCAGCAGCTCGGTCTGTATGACTCGATTGTGGACTGACGCTATGGATTTATTTTTTATAGGCCGGAGGGTTAGTTAGTTGTGGTAGAACAAAAAGCCATTGTTTATTCTCTTATGACCCTTCATCTCGGATCAAGTCATTAGTAGCACTGGAGTTACGTACCAGGTAAAAAAGCTACGGTGGTATAATTTACATTTATATGAAAGCTGGTAACCAACTAGCACCAGTTAATAAATAAATAAAAACCATAGGGGAAAAATGTTGTTATTAGGTAGAAATAAGACTCTTCTATAAACAATAAGACGAAATAAAAAGTAGAAAATAAATTTTCTTCAATTCTAATAACAGGAATTTTGATTTAAAAAAGGTTATTTTTTGGCATTCTCTAGCTCATCACTTCGTATTTAGTTGGAACGTGTGGCTTCAATGCCCAAAACTGATTTGATGCATCGGTCACACATCAAATTATACCTAACCAATATTTAGTTCACATATGTAGGCCTACAATACTATCGATGTATTTTGGAATGAGAAAATTCTGAAAACTCTTCTGTTTGAAACGATATTGTTGCGATTGAAACAGAACCAAATATAGTTTATACTTTTTATTTGTAAATACTTTTGACAGTAGAGTTTTTTTAGTTGTAAACCAGTTATTTACGTTTATTTTTTATTTTTTACGTTTTATAAATTTAAGTGACACAAATTTATACCAAGATAAGTTAATAGAATGGCTTTAAAAATAAAAGTTCAAATCTTTTGTTAAAAAAACCAGTTAAATTAATAAAAATGACCTGCATAAATGGTAGCAATATATTCTAAGGTTTCGTTCTCATAATGTGCTGGATTGCAGGTAAGTGGGAAGTCAGGTTTTGAATATTGGCTGTACAGTATGTACTGAGAATGTTATTTTCTAAACGATTTCCCACGAAAAAGTAAGTATATTTCCCCTAAATTCTACCTTCATCAATCCTCTCCCATGTTTATAAATTCAGGGATAGTCCGGTTGGGTAATGAGACGATGCGCACACAAAAATAATTAAAAGTTTGGTTAACCTTAATGAACTTGGAGCATAGTGTTTGCCTCAGAGCCCGATGTTCATGGATTCAAACCCAGCCGGGGTTGATGGATTTTTCTTGAGCGGTAAAAATTCATAGCACAACGAGGAAGTAAAGCCGTCGGTTCCATGTCGATCGATTGTGGCATGTAAAATAATCCTGGAAGTAATGTGAAAATACCTTTCCCGGCAAAATTTGTACGTTATTTCACTCTCTCTCTCTCTCTCTCTCTCTCTCTCTCATAGACATTCTCGTGTGCTGATATAATCAGTTGGTTAAGAAAGTTAACTTTAAATACCGCAAATAAATAAATAAATAAATAAATTAAAATATGCTACGTTTGTATAGGGAATTAGATTGCTTGCCCTAATCAAATATACCTATAAAGATGGACTTACCAGTCATTTGGATTAGACTTTAAATTGGTAGTAGTTAAGGCCCTTCAAATACTGTGACTTACAACAAAACTTGATGGATGCAGTTACCATTTTAATCCAATCATATGGGGAAATTTTATATCAATTAAGGAATTGGCAGAGGCAATGTGGAAGACGATGAAGTGATATGTATATATTAGGATGTGCTACTTTACCTTAGTATGTTTCAATTAACGAACTGAATATTGAATAGCTGAACCGAATGGGTCAACCTCAGTGGTATTGAGGTAAAGTACTCCCCTCAGGACTAGATGTTAATGGGTTCGAACCCAGCGGGGGTGGCTTTTTCTTGAGTGATTATAACCCTTGGCACAACTTCCTTTGGAAGGGAGATAAAGCCGTCAGTCCCATGTCGATTGTGGCATGTAAAAGAACCCTAGAATCTATGTAAAAATTCCTTTCCCGGCAAAATTGGTAGGCTATTTCACGCTCGCTCATATAAATCCCGTGTGGAAGGCAATGGGAAACCACCATACTTTCTGAGCTGCCCTAGTACACGAGAATTCTACCAGATGGTGCAAGCAGCACTAACCAGCCGAAGGGCTAAGTGCGTGCCTAGCTCTAGGTGGATGGAAATCACATCAACCCAACCTTCGGGCTATTGACTTCAGAATAAAAACAAGCCAAAGTGGACAATTCTTACAATAATGAAAAGTGTAGCTCTAATGAATTTTATTTATACATAGTACAGTACATTCTACCCTTCTGGGTCATGATCATATTTATAGCAATGCAGTAGGGATTAGAAAGGTACAATAAGAGGTAATGTACCCGCAATTTTGAGGGGAGAGATTGGGAAAACCATTTAGGAAGAATCACACTCAGCTGGGATTCAAACTTTTGCAGCCCCATAGCTGGATATCCAATCTATTATGAGAGTGACACCTTACAATATAGACCATGTGACCACTAATGAGAATTACTTATATTGAGCGTTGGAAACTTTGGATAATCTTAACCTAGGTAATGAGCTGCAGCATCAACATAATATTAATTATGCGCTTGTAAAGGGATATGGTAGCACAAAATATAAATTATAAGCTATTCCTATTAAGCTGATTAAAAAAAAGTTTTGCGAGCTTGGGATTGCAAACATCAAAGATATGTGAAAAAATCAGAATTACAAGCTCATCTAAACCCACCTAGCTGATATTCTGGTTCGGGGGCTTACTGTGAACACAGTGATTCATCGATGCACAATATTACAATTTTTTTTCCCCAATATGACACCAATTTCTCACTAAAACTAAAAAAAAACTTATCAACAGAGAAATATAGACATAGTATATTTCATCACACTTGTAATTTCAGTTCAACAGTTCTTATACATTATCTACTTACAATTTAAATAATAATTTATGTATTTAACATAACCTTTCTAAAAATCCGCTAATGACCGTCAAATTAACTTAACCTAGGCAAGCAATAATGATACTTAACACCCACTAACAATCTAACAAGTGCAGGGATTTAATATCTGAGTAATAAAACGAGTTTAAACACGTATAGTATTTAGCTTAAGCACCTCCTGGAGTCAAACTCAGCTCTTTGACCAAGAGAAGGACTCTTAAGTTGAGGCTAGTTAAGTTAATTAGTATCGATAAATGTTTTATTTAACATGTATCTTTACTAATGAAGCTGTCTTACCGAAACAAATTAAGATAGATTTGTTTTAATAGATTTTGTTTCACAAAACAAAAAGTATCTTTATTATTTTCATTCTTTTGTACTGTACTTTCTAGAGCCAAGCTAGATTAAATACACACAATGTGATGTAAAGGGGGCTAGAAAGAGCGTTTAAAAGAACTGCACCGTAATTCAACTGGAAAAATATTTATAAAAATATATATACAGATAAAAGCATTTATAGTGAATTTGTTTGGGGTAAAAATCAACCCTCCAAAGTCAAATAAAGTTACACTATCCTTGACACTAATAGTGGTCCTTTTAATCTTTGATGGTAGAAGTACTAGATGGGATTTCAGAATTTAATAAAGCCTTGCTTCCCTTTAAAACTAGTTCCCATAAATCCCTAGCCCATCCCTAAAAAACACACACACACACACAAAAAACAGCCAGCTCTGAGTAAAGCAGTCGCCCTCATTCTCGTTCGGTTTAGTTTTCAACTTTTTTTTTTCCATCATGGGCTGATCTCACATCCCTTTCATTTTTTTATTCCTACTGTGAAATGATAGAAAACTTCTATTTTGTGTGTGTTTGTTTTGTTTGCATAACCGTGAAATCCTTTTGAAATGGGATCACTCAACCATGAATTCAATCATTTGATCATTTTTTTTTATTCACTTAACATAACCAGGACTGTTATGTTCCAACTAATATTTATAGGGATGAAAATAATGTATGTATAATTTTGACTGAAAATAATGTGGATGGATTATTTACATTATAATAACCCTTGCGTTGATGCGGCTTTAAGCCCCAAATAAATGCATGCAATGGAAATAAATATTAATAGAAGTAATAATGATCTAAATTATAAAATAAACATAATGTTTTTTACAGATTTATTGAGTGTACATTATGCTAACCACATAATAAAAATAAATGGTACGGTTCACCACACGAACTTTCTCTCCTCTTTTATCTTAATACTCTAGCTGGTGTACCCTTTTTTTGAAATGGGAATCTATTAAGTAGCTTGGTTATTCTTGGTGTATGAATTTAATCAGAGGGAAAAGTAATAAAATCTTAAACAAAGTGCATCCTTTATTGGTTTAAATTGTGTTATGAAACGTGAAAGGTAGGCTGACAATTACACACATAAAATTAGACACACAGAAAGACAGACAGATGGCATCGCAATAACAATTTTTTTCGGTTTCATGGGGTCATAAATTGTTGACATTTATCAAAATCTCGAGTGTGATTTTTTTTTTTGACGATAACAAAACTTTTCTATCTGATACCTTAGCTCAGTCAGTAGCTAAGGGTCCCGGGTTTTATTCTCGGCATGGTCGAAAAATTTATCATTGGTGAAATGTGGGTTTACCCTTTTAAAGCGATGAATTAATTACCGGGGATTGTGTGTTGTGTCTGTTCTAGTCTTAAGTTAGATTATAACGGGCATATGAAGCTATGACAGGCCTAGCAAGCCGGTAGTGGGAAATATATAGCTTGAATAAAAAACTATCCCAGGCTGGAAACAGTAGGGGATGTAAATTAAAACAATACTTCTCTCTCCTAGGGGTTGAGATAGAGTAAAAAGATGAACACTTTTACCAATAATGAAAACAAAAAAGTTGAAGAATCTTGTTACTAACACAAAGTTGTATTCGTCAATTTGAAAAATGACAAATGGACAAGGGAATCGAGTCTGGGACCTTTGGCTTATCACGCGTCAATACTCTACCAATGAGATATCCATGATTCGTCTCTTACTCAGGGTGTTTATTCACTCAAAGTTTAAGGCAGAATCTGGTATGGACGTGTGGAGATGATTTTGAGCTCCCATGTACAATTAAATGTAAAAGAGTTAGCTTTCTCCATATTATTATTATTATTATTATTATTATTATTATTAGCACCCCGTATTACTACCCGTTCGGGTTGTAGGCACTTACACTAATGTGTAATGTTAGGGTGACTGTGAGATGAAATGGAGGACCTACAGTTTAACGTGGAATCCGAACCACGGTGGAGGCCTGGCATTCCTCCTCACATTCACAGGTTGTGATTAATATTTCTCCATAATAAAGTTGGTTTACGGTTGGTATTCTTAGTTCTGACTCCAAGCTCAGGCCCTAGAACATTCATTAGATCTAGATCCGTATAGTTCATATTAACTACTCATTTTTTATACATTTATATTAAACCATTAAGCGCACCGGACATATTGCAGTATTGGTTATTAGATTGGCACTTTTGAAGTTTCTAAATCACTGTCACACTACTTAATATTAATTTGAAAATTGTGTGATGCTGTCTTTTTAAAAATGAACTTTCTTTTATCTGTTTGAGGAAGGTTACATCTATGTACTCGCCATTTATGTTAATCTAAGAACTTTTTCCTTTCCTGTAAAATTTCGTTGAAAATGTTCTAAATTGATCCTTGCTTGGACTAAAAAAATATATCATAGAACTTAAATTTATTGTGTATTGGTAGCTTTTGACTCTATTTTGGCTTGGAATTTATTTTAAGATAACAAATCAATCTTTAAATAATTAGGGTTTCCTGAACGACCACAATGTGACTGAGCTCCAGCGCTTCTTTTAATTATTCTCTGTTGAACATGTCATTTAAAAAAGTTTACACTTTTAAATCTAGCTTTAAATAAATAGGATATTAGACATACCATATATAGATGTTATATTTTATATTTCTCGAATCATTAACCCAATATTTTCTCAAATCCTCTAGCCTCAAATATCCTTAAGGATTTGAATATTCTAGTTTCCCATCCCTATAACAACAAATTAAGTATTATTCACCATATTCATATATTTTAATAAAGGGACAAAGGGATTACCAGGCTTTTCCCCAACAAATTTGCAAAGGATGTGCCTAGAAATCGGATATTTCGAGAATATTCAAAAGGGCCCATTTTAAATTAGGAATTAAAATTAGAACAAGAACATATATATTTTAACTAATCTAATTTTATTTACAATTTACATTTCTAAAATCTAAAGGCTACAGTCGAAAGCTGTGATTGCAAAATTGGTGCAGGATAGCTAGTTAAAAAAAAATTGTTTTACAATTTCTTGGGGGCTTAGTGGACATGAGATATCGTGGGACAGGTTTTAAATAATAGTTATAATCATATAGCTACTATCAACTCCCGGATTAAAAAAAATGAAACGTCATTTTTTTGGTACATCACAGACAATGCTCGTGTGTTCATAAATTATGTTCATTATCTCCTCGATGTGATTTTTTTTTTACCATAGGTCTGTGTGTGTCTAATAACATTTAGGTAATATCAATGTTACATAACAGAGGTGTGCTTCTTCTTTGTTTTGTAGGCCTGAGTCAGCCAGCCAAATGAAAACAGGCAATAAAAATATAGCCAAGATGTTATTACCATCAGCTCAATTGGTATATAGTTACACATCAGTGTTTTGGAGCTAAGAAAAAACTTGGAATAAAGACACACTTTACGAACTATAAGAAGAATTGAAACTAATTCATTAGGAGCTTGAGGACATCGTAGTACGGGAATAAGCTCTTGGACCACCGACGTAAGCATACAGAAGGAGTGTTTGATAGAGGACCTGATTGACTTGGGATAGGGTGACTCTTTTAAACTTAACCAATTATTATAGCTGACTGCATCTTCTTTTGTACAATAGTCTACAATAAATTCAATACAACTCCAGGTCAACTATTTCAACGCTCCCTCTGACACTTGAGCCGTCCTGAAAACTTTCCCACAGGATGAGGGGTAGCGATAGGTCCTTATTTGGTTATTTTTTAAAAGTAATCTTTAGGTATTTCTGAGTGTTTTAAAAAACACTCAAAAATACCTAAAAATTACTTTAAAAAATAGTTGAATAAGTTGAATAAGTAACTTTTTAGGCATTTTTGAGTATTTTAGAAGCATTAATTTATTAGTATATTTTTATATACCATCGACATTTTACTAATGACTTAAGTAGGGGAGACCGGGGCTGGTTGTAACAATTTTTACTTACTATTTTTTTTACATCCCCTACAATGTATAAGAAAAGATTTGGCAATGCACACGAATAAAGTAAACAGACACATAATTTCTGATTTTTCTGAATCATTTTGTTGATTGTGTTCGTCCTTCTCAAGAGAGGCCTGTCCTTCTTCTCCTAGACAACCATCAGTCGCATTTAGCGCCAATGGCAATGGGGCTGTAATGTTTCCTTTTCCCCTCATTGCACTCATCGCCTTCAGCCAATAGATCGAAGTGTTTCGGACCACTTAAAAGACAAATACACATAGCAATGGATGCTTGGATTAGAAATAATAAGACCCCGGATGGTACAGTTAGGCCTATGACAATATTCCATATCCCATCCGTTTTAAAAGTAGCATTTCCGATTGCCACAACACCAGTGTTACCTCGATCAGACTTCCTCTTGTTGTTCCGCATCTGAAATTACATTTTATATTTTATTATTTTATTCATAGCTAAACGGAAATACAGTGAAAAAATCACCAGTATTTTTTATACTTGGAAGTAGTATTAAATGTGATTATATAAATGGTACTGTAAAATTTCATAGGACACTAATAGCATTCGAAATTTCGAAACAAAACAAGCGGGGCAGGTTGTAACAAGCAACAGGGTTGGTTATAACAGACAAAACTTGGTGTTACAATCTACCCCACATGACGCCATTAAATGAATTATTAATTTATGTTGGCTAACCATATTTTAACAGAAAGGCTAAGGGAATATTCTGAAAGCCAAAACTACAAAGAATAGTGTGTGCTGAAAAAAGTTTTACAAAACAATGTAAATTACTAAAAATAGAGGTAAAAGTCTATTGAAAAATATTTTCTTACCTTATAGAAAAATGTTTGTTTTTCTCTTGCGGCTCGTAAAGACGTCCGATTCTCATAGAATCACAACTAAAACTGAAAGCTTTCACGAGTGCTATTGTGACAAAACTCACAAGTCACTCACGAGAACAATGGCGGAACTATCGTTACTGTTACAACCTGCCCCTGTTACAATCAGCCCCGGTCTCCCCTACTCATATATGCAATTTTTCAATATAAATTTTTGGAATGAGAATTTAATGTAGGTCTTCTTTGCTTGTTTGGTCGTAAAACACACATTCCTGGTGAGAGACTGCAACTAATCTGGAGAGGGTTGCGTTGGGAGGGGGTAGCTATTACTTCTGAAACAGGTATTTGTCTATCAATTTTATAATTAAGAGAATGCAAGAGTTTAATTTTAGAGGATTTTCATGTCATATATCTATATTATTATATATGATATTATGCATAATATGTTAATGTATATATTATATTATTATTACATTTGTAATGAAGTAATATTATATATATTAATATATCATAGTATACATAATAATATATTATAACATACAAATATATTATTTTCCATTTGTAAAGTGCGTGTTTGATTTAGTGTGATAATCTTTTGTAAATTTTAAGTAATTTTTAGAATTTTTATGTCATTTTATAAGTAATTTTTAGAATTTTTATGTCATTTTATAGGTAATTTTTTGACAGTTCTTAGATAATTAAAATCAGAGCCCATATATATATATATAAAACAAAATAAATAAAGAGTGACCAAGTCACTATAAATTTATCTTAGAACCATCTAATATTCCCATAATGTCAAACGGGACAACTGAAGGACAAATCGTTTAGCGTATGAAATAATGAAACTAAACGTGGCCCAAAAGGTTTTTTGTTATATAAACTGCAAAAATACTTAACTTAGCTTGTGTTCCCTCTATACCACCGTAAGTCAATAATGGCACTTTTACTGGACGTACACACGAATAAAAATGTCTACGTTAAAATGCAACGGATGTAATAGATTCATATTAGTCTATTATGCAAACACAAAACATTAAATCTTTTCAGCGAAAAAATATAATCAAACCTGGACCTTTGACATGAATGGACATAAACCATAACTAGGGATGTGGGCTTGGATGTGAGTAAAATAATATGATAGGACTTGTATGGTTGTTCAATTTATCAGTATTCTACTAAAATATATAATATTAAAAAAAGGTATTGTGCGTTATTCTCTTTGTTGGTTCAGCGTCTCTGTAACTGTTTTGATAGGTTTATCAACCCTGAATGGATTACACCGGTTGAGTGCCTCACAATTTAATAGTCATATTAGGCCTACCTCATGTTTACGCTTCACCACATCAATTTGGAGCGATGTGTGTGTGTGTGTGTGTGTGTGTGTGTCAGTGTGCATGCGTCACATATGAAATACGTCTATCTACATTCTCTATGGTCATTAAATAAACACAGAAAATATACGAACGTTTTACCAAACACAAGTAATTAAATTTCTGCATTGCGGGCAAGATAGTAACCACAAATAGGTGTAGTATATTTGTAGCGAAATTGAAGTATTACCAGATACACGTAAAAAATGGTAAAGTGTACATCTATAAAAGAACCTACGTAGTTTGTGTGACTAATTTTACAGCCTGTGTTCGCAAGTAGTTGGGTATTCTTGAGGTGGGGGTGTAGGGGACGCGAGAAAAGGCCAGTGGTTTTGCAATTTTTATAGAAACACTTTTTTTTGTACCCAAAACAAGTAAAATGTTGCTCCAGTAGGAACATAGTTTAATTTTCTTCACATGGTGATATCAACAGCTGTTGTTGAATATCTGTCATTAGCATGGCGGTTTGATGACAAACTTTTTAAATGAAAAGAAAAAGTTGTCATTAATTTCTAGGACACCTTTTGACAGATAGTCAAGAAATATTGAGGTCACCACGTGAAGAAAATTAAACTGAAGCAAGATTTTATTTATTTTGGCAAAACAAAAAAGTTTTGTTATAAAAACTGCTAAAACACTGACCTTTTCTCGCGTCCCTTACGCCCCACATCAAGGTGGAATGGAAGAGAATACAAGTTAAAGTTCATATTTTTTTCAGTTTTCTTTCAAACAAACAATTTTTGGACAAATAAAAAAACTACTTCAGTAGATACATTTAGTTTAATTTTATGCATATTATAGTCTCTACGCTTTGAAAATAATGTACCCAGAGACAATAAGTAAAAGGGTAAACATGAGGTTCCATAAATTTTTTATATTAAAAAGAAGGAACAGTTTACTGATACATTATAAGTCTCCAAGGAGATTATCCTTTTGCAAGTATTACAACAGTGACGTAAGAACAACAATATAAAACTTGTCTTTAACAAAATGAAGGAGTGAAATAACAAGATACGCCCCGACCCGTCTTATCCTGAACAAGACAAACAAATTACATATTTATGCAATTAAAACATGATAAATTATGTGTGACATAATAAAGGACATACGTCCCAACCCCACGGCCATAAATAATTGAAACTTTATTTTGAATAAGAAAACTTAAGAAAACGAGGTATTGCAACATAATTTTAAAGAAGAAACTATTACATCCAAAATTAATTTGGAAAATAATTATATGTTAAAGAAATAAAGTGAGTTTAAACTTAAATTGCACTGTGCATCCCCTAGATTTTCCATAACCGAGTGTTCCACATGTGAGGCAACGGGACCCATAAGGACTAAGCAAGCTTCACGACAAAGGGAACGGGGTGTGGGGGTAGGTTTGTCAACCATCACAATACACCGCGGAGTATATTCTTGACGTGACGAATCAGTTAATATCTTTATTTCACGGGTCAGGCAGTACGTCAAATGCCACGATGCTTATGACCAATATTTTGGGAATGTTGACATAAATACGAGTGTGTGTAGAATATTAAACTAAGCATTCATACTTAGGCAATATTTCCATTATTCTGTCCTGGAGAACTGCAAACATATTGAACCTAATAATTCGCGTTCTCTTAAACCTTGCCTTAATAAGTGGGAATGTTTCTTTATTATATATTCTTATTGGTCCACTAAATACCATGTTTTAAGGACTATAAAAGGATTGTACAAAAACCAACTCGTAACCGACCATAGCTTACACATTACGTCACGCACCCGATACTGTACCGCGGATATCTTCATATTTGACTGGAACCCGGAGAGATAGCCCAGAGATGTCTGATTCGTTTCCTCTTTGTTCGTCTAATTGGCTGTAATCGGATTCACAGCCTCGACAAGAAGTATCTGTGAAGAGGATATCGAAGTCTGTCTACAAGGACCATGAGACGTTACTAATGAGGACTTGATTGATTCAGTGAAGAGCACGCTCTGAGTTACATCCAGAAGGACAGTAGTCTCTTAAAGGGGAGTAGGTTCCTGCAATTAAGGGACCACGATTTTAAAATACATTTAAGGTTTTTAAATTAATAAATTTCATTAAGAAATAAGCTTAGGTAAAAAAAAAAATTTGTCTGAAACTTCAGCTCAGTCGTAAGTGCGTCTATTTGTCGACCTAAGATCCTAGAGTTAGTTTCCTGGCATGGTCAAAGTACTTGATAAAATAGGGGCTTTCTATTTGCGGTGATAAATTGTTGTCCTAAATTTTGGGTGATGGGTCTGCTCTGGAATTAATTAAGTTAGAAAATTAATAAAGGAAGCTTTGGAAAGGTAAAGAACAAAGAAAAGTTTGATACAGTGTTGATAGATTGACGAAGATCACTATAGAAGGAGATCTGGATAACTGGTGACGGGAGATCAGGGTTATAATCCTTACCAGTTGTATTGAGTTTGATATTTCCTAAATTATTTCACACTTTCCCTCCATATAGATGCGGGTACATTTGATCCCGAATTTGACCTACCTTGTCCATATTTCATTAGCATAATCTATGTATGGGTGTGACCCAAACGGGTACTAATATGAAACAGATAAAATATATAAAGTCTTTTATACTAAAGATATTTTTATATTCCTTAGACAATAATATCACGTCCTTGTTTTACATCGGATGCCTATTCCAGTATCACACGTGCATTTGACTAACGAAAGAACGTATTAATTTTTAAAAATCACAAACCAATCCATGGTCCGATATAGAGTAAGATATTTAAAAGAAAAATATGAATTGTTTTTATTATAATTATAAGACATTAAAAGGAAATTCACGGACGACAAACTGACACGTCCTGCAGTGTTAAGTATTAGGGAAAATTTGGTTGAGGTATCGTCACCTAGAACACAGATGCTTTAACTTTATCTATTCATGACTCCTTTTCATAAGACAAAAGATTGTATTATATTATAATTTTGTCAATATTTCTATAATAAATAAATTATTCACGTTTGTCAATGTTTGAAGCGACCCCTAGAATCTCTTTTGCGACATCCAGAGGGGTTGCGACCCATAGTTTAAGAACCTGTAATCTAGAACCTGGTCAACACTCTTTGTTTATCCTCCTTCCAGAACAGTCTATAGTCTATTTTTATAGGTTTTACCACTTTAAGTTCCGCTGGAAATGCCTGTCAGTCCAAAGTAAGACAAGGATAGTGAAGTATTTGTAATATAATGCAATTTTGTTGACTTGAGGAAGAGTAACTTGCATAAAAAAGGGTTATTATTAAAAAAATATTTAATTAAACGGGTAGGATGATATGATAAAACTACATCTTGTGGGATATATTAAGTATTTTTTCATAAAATGATTACTGAGGCAATAAATTAAACTTCTTTAATGGCTGGCTATCTTTTAGATAATCATTTTTGGTTCATTCATGCCCAGTGTTGGTTTTAAGGAATGCAATTAAAATAAATAAAATAAGCTCGGTTCAATTACGGCTAAGGAGAAGTGGTATTTAAAGGTGTCGCCTACCAAAGGAAAATATCCAATATATGACTTGATTGTTTTGAAGAAGGTTAGATTTATACTTCAAACCATTTATTGTTATATTAGAACTGCGACATTTCTCAAGAAATGTCGTTGGAAGTGAGTTAATTTCATCTTTTCATAAATATGTTTATATTATGAAACTTTAAATTTGAGCTTTTTAATCATATCCTCTCCACTTTGATATGAGTCATATTTGGAAATAGTGAACCACTTCTTTAATTATCGCGAGGATTCTATTACTCCGCAACGTGCCTCAACGCTTTGATAGGTGGCCCCGTTCAGTATAGAAGGAACACCCATGTTTATGTCACGCTATTTTAAAACTATTTTAACAGTAAATATATTATAGGAGTTGTGCTACCCTAACACTGGTAAATTAATATATACTTTGGGTCGCTCCTTCTAAAACCAGTATAGCAGTGCGATTTTTCTGAATATCATATCATCATAGCACTAGGATATCAGCGTGCACATATTAAAAGTCACGTCATCCTAATACCAGTATAGCAGTGCGTTTATATTGGGAGTCACGTCATCCTAACATCAGTATAGCACGGCGCTCATTTCGGAGGTCACGTCATCCTAACACCAATATAGCAGCGCGCTCATATTGAGAGTCACGTCATCCTAACACCAGTATAACAGCGCGCTCATATTAAGAGTCACAACATCCTAACACCAGTATAGCAGTGCCCTCATATTGAGAGTCACGTCATCCTAACACCAGGATAGCAGCGTGCTTATTTTGAAAGTCACGTAATCCTAACACCAGTATAGCAGCAAGCACATATTGAAGGTCACGACCTCCTAACACCAGTATATCAACGCACTCATATTGAGAGTCACGTCATACTAACACCAGTATAGCAGCCCGCTCATATTGAGAGTCACGACATCCTAACACCAGTATAACAGCACGCTCATATTGATAGTCACGACCTCCTAACACCGGTATAGCAGCGCGCTCATGTTGAGAATCACAACATCCTAACACCAGTATATCAGCGCACTCAAATTGAGAGTCATGACATTCTAACACCAGTATAGCAGTGCTCCCGTTGATCTGGGAGCAAATGCGAGTAGTGTCAGCCCTCCGGTGTCTCTGCCCTGTCATGAATATTATATTACATATTGATGTCCAATACTGGCTCCAGGGGATAATCCCTCATAGCTGCGATGTCTGTCGGCAAGATTGCGAACCTCCTACCCTGGTATATGTGAAGAGGAGTCATCAGCTATTCGTCTTGCTTTGGGCTGATGTGGCTTCAGAAAAAGTTCATTAAATTCTGACAAATTTTATGTAATTTTGTACTGTATTTATTTGCTACAGAGATCCGAAATTGGAGTAAGGAACTTTTGGAAGTTTTTATTATGAAGCTCAAGATGGCGTTGTATCAAACTTAAATAGCTTATAGAGGCATTCAATTTTCAAAAATGTGTCTGGAGAAGACCACTTTCAATAGCTTCTAGAAGCATCTATTTATTTTTTTAATCCAGGCGAGGACCATTTCCAAATGGAGCTTTTTTAAATTTGGTCCAAAATGATCACTTTAGAAGAATCTAATTTTTGAAAAAATATCAGGCGAGGAACTATTTAAATAAGCCTAGAGGAAATCCAATTTATATATTTAAAAAATCAAGGTGAGTACCATACTACTTAACATAGTTTCTAGAGACATCCAATTTATAAAAATTTGATGAAGTAGGACTACTCCAAATAGCCTCTAAGAATATCCTAATTTCAAACAATTTCTGGGAGACCACTTTTCTAGATAGCTTTTAAAAGAGTATAATTTTTAAAATTTCACCAAATGAGGACCACTCCAAATATAGTTTAGGAGAATCAAATTTTCTATCATTAGCTGGGGTGGAGAAGGGTAGAAAGTCCCATAAAATATATTTTGTAACATAAACCCCCATCCGCACACCCCTTACGTAAATAAATTTCCACCATCACTGTTTGAATTATTATTATTAGCACTGCTTTTTACTACCGGTTCGGGTTATACAGTTCACGCTAATGTGTAATGGTAGTGTGATTGTGAAATGAAATGGAGGACCTACAGTTTAACGTGGGATCCGAACCACGGTGGAGGCCCCTGGAATTCCACACATTCACAGGTTGTGATTAATACACGTCTGGTCAGAGGTGAAGGAAGGGTTTGGCAATCAAATAAATCTGTGCCGGGACCGAGGATTGGACACCGGATCCCCAACACAGAAGTCCAACACCTTACCCTGTAACGTTTGCAAGACAAGCTACGAAACACCATTTGAAGGACTTCGCTAGGTTCCTGAATCAAGGACCACGGACAATCTAACCGAGTCTGCTAGTCGAAGTGACGATGTGTGTGTGTGTGTGTGTGTGTGTATGTGTGTGTGCGTGTGTGCAACAACAAAAACATATCGACGCTGCACAAGATTTTCCTAGACTAATGTGATTTCATGGAGTTCTTGTCCGTCAATAGTTCGGTTCAACAGCACGTGTCATGTTCTTCCCTCTCACCCGCACCTCTGTCCTGTCCTGTTCCTATTGGTCAGCTAATCCCACGATCATATTTGAAGGTAGCGTAGCTATCTCTGACACTATAAATTGGCTTATTTGTTTGTAATTTGACTCTTACACTGGGTCTAGACGGCTATGGAGGCCACTCTCTAAGTGAATATCGTCTTAGTCGCCCTTCACGCTATCACATTTAAGACACAGTTCACATGTGGTTATTATGTCTTGGTAGCCCTTCACACTATTACATTTAGGACACAGCCTGTGGTTATTATATATAATATCTTGGTAGCGCTTCACGCTATTACATTTAGGACACAGCCTGTGGTTATTATAATGTCTTATTTTCGCTGCACGCATGAACTCTTGGAGACTGTTCACTTAGGGTCGTTATGATGTCTTATTTGCTCATGATATGTGTTAATATTTCTAAATTTCTGCTGGCCGCGTTTAATGCTGCAAATTTACACTTGGCTCGATGTAGACACGACTTTGCCCTAATCGCAGATTGCGCACAAAGTTTGCTCTCTTCTGCTCAGAAGAGCTGTCTATTGTAAGCTATACTTGTGAACATTAATATTATCGCTGTATCATTATAGATGTGTAAATAAAATTATTGTTACCAAGAAGGTTGGATTTTCCTTTTTGGGTACAACCCCTAGACCACCAGGTCACCATGTATGAATTAACAATGTTATTATTTCTTAGCGTTTGGTAGTATCATGATGTCATAAACTTATGACTTGGACCCCACCCCCCTTCCACCTCCAAATTCTCTATATGCCCATGAGAGCTCTTATGATTATTTAGATTTTTGTTTTTACCAAAACCAACTGATAGACATCTTTTTGAGCCAGCGATAGAATGTTTCATCTAATGATTAATAACAACAATATTTGTGAATTTTTAAAAATCTAGATTTCATTAAACTTGGTGTATATTAAAAAAAACTACTTTACAAATAGGCCTATATGATATACTTTAGGTTTATTGACAGATACCTGATAATTTACCATTTAACCACGGACTAATCAATCTCATCTACCAATTTGCTTGCTCAGTTATTATATCCCCACAAATTCATTCTAACATCTTTACAAATGTCACTACCAGGTAATTCAGAAACTAACGCAAAGCATCGAGCTGAACTGTTTTAATTTGTCAGTAGGTATTGTAAAGAGGTAAGATTGTTAAGTTGACGTTAAATAAAAGTACACCTTAAAAACAAGCTAATTTATGCCGATCTCCATCAAACTTGGTAAACACATGTTGAAAAAAAATAGTTTTGACCAATTTTATAAAACGTGTATTTAACTAATATGCCCGTACTCTATTTTTTCCTTGGCTAAAACTAAACAGGAATAAGCTAAATAGCTAGCAGCGTCTGAGCTAATTGTTAAGGCTTGGATCAAAATATTTACCGGATGTTATCAAATGAAATCCTCTCAGTAGTATTTTTATAAAGCCTTACGATGTGCTGTTCGTGTATGTCTATAAAATAATTTCAAGTAAAACCACTTATTTTCATAATAGAAAAATACAAAACCATTTGAAAATAATTCTATACAAACAATATATCCTTTATTTATATTGATTCTCGAACAAAACTAATTAATTAATCAGAACCCTCATCCAGGACCGTTTTAAGAAAATGTGAGGCCCAGGGCAAAAANTTGTGGGCCTTAACATTGTGATATATTTGTGGACCTTTCCTTAATTTTCCGTTTTCATATTAAATATTGTACTGTAATTGTGGGCCTTTCCGAAAAATTAGATTTATTAAGGGTTAAAATGGAAAAAAAAAAAAAAAAAAAATGGAGGCCCCCCCTTTGTGCGGCAGATTTTCAGTTTTAGAATTAAGCTGTTATAATAATATATTGATAAGTATTCGGTACTTATGTTAAGTACTTAATAATTTCTCATATTTTATTGAATATTGATCAACCCATTAAATAATTATACTTTATTAAATTCAAACAAATTAAGTTAATTTAGTAAATTCCTCTCTGTGCCATTGCATTGTTAGTTTTCTGTGGACTGACAGTGGTACCACAATGATCGCATATTCTACTCTACTGCAGCTTATAACTCTAATAATGTAAATATTAAATTACATAAAGGTTAGGGTTTTCAGGAATCTGGAATAGAATCATATCACTAAGCGAATACTTATTCCTGTTAACTATCTGTACACTATTTGATGAGAAATTTAGAATAATAACTCTAATTGAATTTAATAAATTTTGGAGGAAATGTGGCCCCCTGGAATGTGAGGTCTAGGGCAATTGCCCCTTTTGTCCCCCCTCCCCTTCTATTCGCGGCCCTGCCCTCATCAGTGGGTACACGGACTTATATGTTACGCTCGTCTGATCTGGCAGGCTGGTGGTGGAGAAGCCAGGGGTTGATTTCTAAACGGGTGTACTGATGTGGCTAGCTTAAATTGTTTTTCCCTTGTCCTTGCATACAAATTCAGGTACATTTTCTATAGATTATACTTTCCTCGTTCTTACTCCATAATATTAAATATGCAGATAGCCCAGACGTATAGTAAACCATGGATACATGAACACTATCAAATATACAATTTCTGTTTTTCTTTAAATAAAAATATTGATTTTGAAATTTAGAAGCATACCTAAAGAACTCTGCTTCCTTTATCTACATTGTGTTTTAACGTGAAATTCCAAAAACGGTGTAATCTCACCACAACTCAAATTTTGTTCCTTAATCTAGCAATAGTAGGTCTTGTTACTTTTTATTACATCACTCCGGTTAACTTTACATTCCTAAATTGGAAACAACGGAAGGGTGTTAGAAAACAAAACGACGGGATGTTGCTCCGTTCTTGCATCTATACAACCCTACGTCGCTTTTGTCTCCGTTTTATCTTTCGAGCTTCTTTTGTCTCATCATGTTTCGAAGGTTACCACTTCCCCGCTCGTCTGTTTCTGTAGAAAGTGAGTGAAGCACAGTGAAATCTTCGTCAGATAAGAAGTTGAAAAACAAACATGTCCTCTTACGATGATACATTTCTCCAGCGCCGCTGTGGTTTGTTTTAGAGGCGCGCTGGAGAAAACATATCTCGCAGAGGAAACATGATTTAGTATAAATAAGCATTGAGATCAAAAATACTAATGTTCAAACAAACAAAAAACAAACTATTTTTTACATTGGAATGACAGACTGACTGGTGTGTGCTTACTTTTCGGAACATAAGTTTTGATATTTTTTAAAATTAGATGATTTTATTCACACAGCTCTTAGTAGTAAAATATAGTACAAATATCTACCGAAAAGTTTGGTTTCGTGAGTTTTAATAAACATTACATTCTTTTAAGATAGGTCTGCTCTTGAATCATTAAACCATATGTTATGGTGTTGAAAAGTAAGCTGTCATTTATTTTTTATCTGGGTTTTTATAGTTTAAAAAAACTATTTATTAATAAACCATAAGAACTTAAGGTTTCTTTACTGAACACAACCAGCACACTTTGGTAGGAGATGTCATCGAAATGTAAGTATACTACTACCACCTTACTACTACCACCACTACTACACCACTACTATTACACCACCACTATCACTACTACTATTACACCACCACTATCACTACTACTACTACTACTACTACTACTACTACTATATCCACTACATCTACCCTCGATACTATTAGTATATATTTGATTTAATCTTTTCTCATAGTTTGAAAGGCTCACCCACTAACTGAATTTTCTTTAAGTTGTTGGACAAGTTATGATAAATTAAAAAGATGGACTGTTATTAGGTAATTAAAATAGGAACAAGCAGGGCGCTAATATAAAATAATATTACAAAAAATGTAAACATACTCAGTGCGTATAACCTGAACAGGTAGTAAAACACAGTGCAAAAAAAAACTCCTATTTGAAAAAAGCTACTCTGTCCCGCCTTACGGAACAGAAAGTATAGTTGCTAGCTAGATAATTTCATGGTGGCTTTAGATAGTTACAAATGATCAGCGAGCTGGTAGTTAAATATTTTATAGAACCACGTATTCCTGCTAGTTTAGGTTATATATAACTATTCTAATTAGTTAGGAATGAAGAGGTTGAATTTAGAGGAAGTGTACCCGTATTTGCGAGGAGGGAGAGTGGAAACCATTTAGGAAAACCCACCATCAGTACACCTGACCGGTATTCAAACCCCAATTTCCCCATCAACGGCAATCTAGTCTAGATCTAGAGTGACTCCTTAGACCATGCAGCCAATTAAGTAGGTGGGTAGTTAGTTAAACAGTTGTCAGTGTTGAATAATTTGAAAAGTATTTAAAATAAAAAATATGATAAGGAATTTTTTGAATTTATTTTTTAATAAAATAAAAGTAATACATTTCAATTAGCTTTCAAATGATAATTTACACAAACATTTTTGTTATACTTATTAATATTTGAAATGTTTTTATACATTCTTTTTTTAATTTTAAATTAAAAAACTTAAATATTAAGTTATATATTCAGTCAGGTGGCGCATAATCATTTTTTTGCTAGAAAATTACGGTGGCCTGTTGAAAAACACTCAATTGTTCTAAAACATTGTACAGCTACATTATTAAGCACATTCAAACTTATTCTAGTCGTTCAATGATCGATTGTATCATCGCTTGCATCTATAACATTTATGCACACGTCTCAGTGGCGTAGTTAGCTTACGCGTTAGTCCTGTTAAGTTAGACTGCCGAGGACAGGGAGATCTAGGTTCGAGTCTCGGCCAGGTGAACTGGGAGTGGATTTTCCTAAATGGCCTTTCACTCTCCCTCCACGCAAATCCGATTAAAACTTATTCTAAACCCAACCTTCCCAATTCATAATCCATTAGCGTAATTAGTACTTAAGCGTATAACCCAAACGTGTAGTAAGACGCGGTGCTAAATAATAAATAACATTTATGCACGTTAGCTTGCTAGTCAGGGAATATTTGGTATCGTGGTTATATTAACGAGTAATCTGATATTTACAACCCATCTAGCGAGAATTTTGTTTATGTTGTTGCAAGTAATGATAAAATTACCTTAGAAAAACATACAAACTATAATACCGACTTAATAATTATCATAAATCGACTTTTTTTACCTTTGACAAATATATAGAGAGATAAAATTGGTGTTTTAGAGATTTGCACTATAAATTGCATATTAATTAATGAAATAACAAATAACTTAAGAAATATACAACCATTCAAAATAAAAATAAATAAAAAACTACACTATAAAATAATAAACATATTATATGGTGAAAGAAACTATATAAAATAGTATTTTAAGGTATTCATCCAACACATTTTTATGTAATTAATTTTGCATAATGAAACTAATTTCAAACATTAAATACTGTACAGTACCTAAAATTCTTGCACTAATTAAAATGTTAATCTTTATTAATAAGATGAAAAGTTTGTCTGTCTGTCATGAACATAGTGCGATACCTGCAGATGTCGGAAATTTTTAAAATTAGTAGCCCCTGTGCGCGAACATGTGCATCATAAAGACGGAATTTTAGAATAATGATTGGATTTAAAAAAAATTAACCATCAACCGGATTGGACCCCGGGAAACGTAGGGATTAAAGGCATCCACTTTATATTTACCTTCCATGTACAGTCATTAAACTAAAAACATTCCACCCTGTCTACGCAGAATATTTCAGCTAGTTTAATATAAATATAAAATTAATATATATCTGTTTCAAGTTTCTGTTTCTCTTTTAATGCGAGAGCCCCTTGGTGTTAGTCTGTGTTTACCATATGGATGGAGAGCAGGTTGCATTCGTTTCTATCTCACGGCGAAATAATAGAACCACGTTGACCGAGAGAGAAATTTAAAACAAAGCTATGAAGAGGAGCTTTCCTAAAGACAGATTCAGTCGAATGTAGATAACAATAACTGTATAACAGATCAACCGCACAATCTTCCATTCACGAATTTATCAGTACGAAGTGGAAGCCCCGATTTAACCAACTTAACATTCAATTTAACTTTAACATTTTGACCATACCTTAAACTGAACCATGGACCCTCAGCTCAGTACATAGACGCTCTATAAACTAAAATGAGGTGTTGGATAGTGATAATAATAATAAAATTCTCACTCTTTCTAAATTTAAAGTTCTTTCCTATTTATATGACGTAAGAAAAGTCTTCCTGCATCCATTGTCTGCCGTCTGTCCCGCTTTCATCTGCTCCGCGAACACAACTTTCGTTTTAGTACGAATCGTATTCACTTTGGCGACTTTTGCTAGCCTCGGTCAGTCACTCCTTCAATCATCTTTCAACAAAGAAAAAAATATATATAGTAACAAAAAAAAACGGAAAGAGAAAAGAAAAAAGCTTTTCTTCTATTCGATTCACATCAACAACTCCAGGTAAGAATATCTTTATATCCATGAGATGTTTTCAACGTAGCTCTCAAGTTACGTGAGTTAAAAAAAGTCACCTCAAGTTGCACTAGAGTTTATGAGCATAGGACCAGCCTCGGAGGTGGAGAATATTTAGCTAGGTTAACTACAAATGGAAAGGAACTTGTTTCGATTCCAGACCATTACTGACATAATTATACATTATTCAAGGTGTTCGTTTTATTATTGAGATTGTAAACTTTCTAGTGGTATTGGGTTGAATTTCATTGTTATGTGTGTTTTTGTTTTTGGCACCGCGTCTTACCGGCCGTTTGTGCTTCACGCCTATGTATTACTTACACTGATGGGTTGGGAATTAGGAAGGCTTAATTTAGAGCAAATGCACCCACATTTGCGTGGAGAGAGAGTGAGGAACCATTTAGGGAAAGCCACCCTCAGTGCACCCGACCAGGACCCCGATCTCCCCGTCTTCAGCAGTCTAGTCTAACGCGAGATTAGCAGGTTAGACCACGCGGTCACCGAGGAAGGTGCTATAGGCTAGGTATTGTTTCGGGTAAAGCTAGCGCTTGGCTCTGGTACAGCTATACTGTAGCCGTGTCTTTAGAAATAGGAAAAAATACAATTTTTGTTTTCTTGCTCAATTTTCCATCACGTTTTAATACCCATCTAGGATGTACACGTTGTAATCACTTAAATGTAGTAAAGATTAGAAAGGTAGAATTTAGAGGAAATGTATCCGAATTTTAGAGGTGGGAGAGGGGAAATCATTTATTAAAAACAAGCCTAGTCACACTCATCTGGGGTTCGAATAGTGACCTCCACGTAAGCAGAAAACCCGATTAGACGAGAATGGCACCTTTATCCATGGGCCCACCGGCGCGGATTTTTGTATTAAATACTTCATAGCACACATTTAACTAGTACCATTAGATTTCTCCGTTAAATTATCTATTTGTAGCCCACTTTAGTGGCCGAATAATCTAAGGCTTCACTTGCGTTAGACTGGTCTGCTGATGATGGGGAGATCAAGGTTCAAATCTCAGTCGGGTCTACTGAGTGTGTTTATTTCTAAATGGTTTCTCACTCTCATTCCAAGCAAATTTCGTGTATATTACCTTTAAAATTATTCCTTCCTCATCCCTGTCCCATTAGGGTAGTTATCGTTTATGCGTGTAACCTGAACAATAGAATGACGTGTGGTTAAATATTTGTGCCTCCGAGGCTCAATTGATAAATAATACCTCATGTCCAGGATTGACTTGGTGGGTTTTTACCATGAAGACATTCACAACTCTGCACTATCTTTACTTCTGCCATCCTACGTCTTTTTACTGTCGCCCTTGTGACTGCCTGTAGGCGATGAGGAGAAATCCCTTCCAAAGCTGGTCGCTCGGGGCGGAAGGGGGGTGGGGGCGGGCGGCTTTGGTCGAGAAGACGGACATTTTCTGGTTCCAACCAAGTCTACTACATTTTAATTACCGGCAAGCATGTTTAGATAGCAAAGGGAGAAAAAAAATTCGAGTCGTTTTGTAATAAGAAGGATGAAAAGAAAGCAAAGAACATGGTTGATTATTTCCTCTCTGAGTTTTTTTGAAGTGATTCTTATTTTTTTTCATTAGTGTGGTGTGATATTGGTTTGAAGCCATTACAAATTTAACGCCCTGGGTAAGTAAACTCATTACATTTCTGTGAATCCCACCAATCTTAAAAACATCGAACAGAAAAAATACATACTAAGTCCCATATTTTTGCAATTTATTTTATGACAAAGATTTCTTTGGTCAAAATAAATAAAATATTGTTTCAATATATACGTTTAGTTTAGTTAGTTTTAGTTTTCTACCCATAGTATCAACATATCTTGAACATTTGTCATGAGAATTGGTGGAATTTTACCAATACCGTTTCTCTTAATTTAATAAGTTTCTGCTCAAGTTCCATTATGCTAGTTACAGATATTCAAGAACTGTTGAGATTCTTCTTCGTCTTCTTAGTCTACAGCTCGAAGATTGGTTTGATTTTTATCCATCCTGAGCTGAGAATGCACTCAGTCCTTAATCTGGTTAGTGCTAACTGCACCATCTGGTAGACATCTCATGTTCTAGAGGAGTCCAGAAAGTATGGTGCTTCCCTATCGCCTTCCACGCTGAATTCCTATGAGCGAACGCAAAAGCGCCTAAATTTTGGACACAGAATGATATTTTAACATAACTTCCAGGGTTCTTTTACACGCTACAATCAACGAAGGACCAACGGGTTTACTTCCCCGCCGAGGGAAGTTGTGCTACGGATTTTTATCGATCAAGAAAAATCCATCGACCCCACCTAGGTTTGAACCCACGAACATCAGATCCTGAGGCAAGCACCTTACCTCAAAACCACTGAGGTTGACCTGTTGAGATTATTATGTATATAAAAATATAATTAAAATAAACACGTTTCTACTAAAGCCATATTTTATTTATTTTGGCCAAAAGAGTTTTTTTTCCATACAACTCCCGTAACTCCCTCTCTCCTCTCCCCTCCACCTAATCCCACCCAAGCGACATTATTCAAACTTGGGGTAGTGGACGGAGGAGTTATGGAACTTAAGCCTGTCCCGCCCGAAGGTTTCTAAACACGTGCACTAATAAACAAGATTAATTAAGGAGGGTTTCTCCAACATCTTAATTACTGTCTCTGTTTCATTATATCGCACGGACGTGGAGATAAATTGTTGAATAATTTGCGAGGCGCGGTGACAGCGACAGGACGCTTAAGATGGCATCAGTCTCAGATATTTCCCTTCGAGCTCAAATAAGTGTAAGTATCTATTTTAACTTTTAATTTAGGTGTTTAATTGTTAAATCAGTAAAAAATTATGGCCGACCTTTTGGTATAGTGTTCAGCATTCTTTGCTACTAATCTGTAAGTCTCGAGTTCAATTCTCAGTGGTACTACAGGTATTTTTACAGAAGGGAAATCGTTCATAAGGTTGCCATGGTCTGAATAATTAGGCTTAAGTTAGGTTTAATCACAATTATTATCATCTATAGCATTTGAGACATCTTACAAACGAGATTATTAAATAATGTTACTCACAAAATTACTCCCTAAGAAACTTACACCTGTACTTTCCGTTCCATCGTTCCAGTTCAACTAAAGAAAGTGCCAGTTAGGGGCCAGCATAATGAGCTTGCCAGATGATGTCATGAGCTCCACGCGACGGATGCACCAAGAACCCAATAGAACGTTATAGATGCTTCCTTGGCGTTCCACGACTAGAACCGTCTGGGCCACCGCCAGGTGTTCTATTGGCTATACGCATACGGCAGGTTCCCCTTCCTTTAACCATTTCTCTCCTCCTTTAAATTCCCCTCTATACATCTCTGGGATCACGTGACGACTTTTTAGGACTATAAATTGGCAGGTTTCGTCTATATTGTTAGTCATCACGCCACCGGCTTCAGCTTGGGTAAGCAGCGCTATCTACGGCAGACTACTTTCACGCGCTTTCAAAATTCTGTTTCGGTCTTTGACTTTATTCTATTGGTTTTCCAAATTATCTTTTTGGCTTGAATACCTGAATATTTATTTAATTGTAGATGGTTAATGATATGATTGACTCACGCTATTCTGTTAATTTTAGAAATCACTTTAATAAGTTAAATTAAATTGGTTTTCTTGATGTCACTAGATGGCGTTGTTTAAATAAATGTATAAATTAACTTATATAAGGGATAGTAGATAGCACTGACACACATTTAATTGGGAAATTCTTGATGCTTCCACATTATATATGGATATGGTATATACTTAGTATTTATAATAAGGCTGTTTTCGGTCTAACATTTAGTTAATCAATATTTCTATAATAGTTTAGTTAAGCTCTGGATCTGTTATCCCCTTTTTGATGGACTTTAAATATCATTTTTGTATTAACAAATTTAACATTTGAGTAAATATTGGACCCCCATAGTTTAGGGAATACGTGAATTGGACTCTCAATTTGAGCTTAAGCCTAATTCGGGCCTGTGGCCCACTTCCTACCTCTACACTTACTGTTTTTTGTTCTTTGGTAATTATAAATTATCATGTTATTTATTTAAATATATGTTTAGTGTGTTACCCGCTGCCTTTTTATTATCTGTTGGATATATTTAGGGCCGGGAGTTACAAATCACATCATCTCACCGGGTCGAAGTAATCACACCTACATGGTGTCCCAGCCTCAGACTACTCTTACATATCCGTCGCAGCCAGTAGAACACCAAGAATGGTTTAGCCAACAAACCCTGCTGACATACGCTAAAAAAAAGTAAAAAACATAGAAAAGTTATCACTATGATGATAACAATGAACTTAGATATGGTGGGTAAGTGGTTAAAGGCGACAGTATCGTCTTACCTGGTTTGTCTTCATTGGGGAGTTAAGGGTTTGAATTCTGCCCGAGTGAACCGACGGGGGTTTCTTAAATGGTTTCCCACACCCTTTTAGTCGTAAATTGTGGATATATTTCCTTTACATTTTACGTTCCTGCTCTTCAGAACTTTAGTATAAATATTCTAATAGACCAGACGGTAAGACACCAAGTACACATAAAAGAACACTAACAACAATTATCTCCTGATGTTACATAGCCAGGACTAACTCTAGCGTTCAAGGTATGGGACGAATCTCCACACAGCTAATATACTATTTATCACCCACACAAGATCGAACCCAGGATATAAGCATCTATAGCTGCTCTATATAACTATTTATAGAAGTTTGTGTTTATAATTCCTCTTTATTTCACAGTGGACGTTACAAAAAACTACTAACATTATTTTAACATGTCTGTATTAATTATCATGAGAATCTTACGTACAATTAGGTGATGCAAGGTTAACTCGGGTCAATATTTATAAAACTGTCCAGGACAGCCCGCCTAAAAGATCATATCACTTCCGATCAACCGGGACATCAGATACACGAATACGCTCGACCAACAAGTTGAGTTTGGAACTGAGGAAGAAACCGAGGAAATGCTACATTTGAAGCAGAAACTTGGACTCTCAGGAAGATGGAAAAGAAATAATTGGTTAACTTTGAGATGTGTTGCTGGGTAATATTTGAGAAGATAAATTGGACAGACAGGGTGACAAATTAATAAATCCTAAGATGAGTGGGTGAGAAGAGCACCATTCTTGACGTAAATCTTTGGTACAAAGCAAACTGGATCGGACACATCCTTAGGAGGAACTGTCTTTTGCACGACGTCATGGAAGGTAAGGTTGAGGGAAAGAGGAGTGTAGGAAGAAGGAGGATTCAAATATTGGATGCTTTGAAGGAAAGAAGAAAATCCTGGTAGCTGAAGGAGGGAGCAGAGGATAGGGCGCTTTGGCGTCTAAGATCACTGACAAAAGGAATATACCTGTCGTAAGACAAAACACCTAATTATAAATAAAGCACAACCTTCCACCCACTGTTCAGTTGATTATTTTTTGCTAGGCTGGTACATATTATAATCAACCTCTCGTAGACAGACCTAAAAACTGGTTTAAATATAGCTAGTAATCGTATCCAGACGAAAAATCGCCTAAGTCAACTTTCTTCTTTGTCCAAATCACAGGGTTTGTGGAGACAGTTAATACGTTTTGTAATTTTTGTTTAAGTTGACATCTCAATACATTTTATTAAGAGATCTCAACGACTTTTTTGATGAGTTCGGTAACCCTGTCACCCTGTTAAACTGTTCATACCCGCATCGGTGATCGCATGGCACTTTCGTGTTAGACTAGATTGCTGGTAACAGGGACATTGGGGTTCGAATCCATGTCGGGTGTACACAGGGTAGATTTTCCTAAAATAGCTTCTCACTATCCCTCCACAGATCCAGCTACATTTCCAATAAAATTATACCTTACTCTTTCATATCTCACTATCGTCATTAATGTATGAGTTTTACCCGGACGGCTAATAAGACGTGGTGAAAAAGAAAGCCTCCATACATTCACAGGTTAAATTATATTTAGACGTGTATTTCTCTCAAAAATTATATTTATATGTCTATTGCTTCATAAATTATATTTAGAAATGTATTGCTATTTAAAATTATGTTTATTTGTCTATTGCCCTCATAAATTATAAATAGAGTTGTATTGCCCTTATGAATTATAAATAGAGTTGTATTGCCTTTATACATTATAAATAGAGTTATATTGCCCTTATAAATTATAAATAGAGTTGTATTGCCCTCATAAATTATAAATAGAGTTGCATTGCCCTCATAAATTATAAATAGAGTTGTATTTCCCTCATAAAATATAAATAGAATTTTATTTCCCTCATAAATTATAAATAGAGTTGTGTTGCCCTTGTAAATTATATTTAAATGTGTACTGTCCTTATAAATTATATTTATAGTTGTATTGCCTTTGTAAATTATATTTATACATGCACTGCCTTCATACATTTTATTTAGAGTTGTATTGCCCTTGTAAATTAAATGTAAATGTCTATTGCCCTGATACATTATATTTAGTGTTGTATTACCCTTGTAAATATTACATATGTGCATATTACCCTCGTGAATTATATTTATAGATGTATTGCACTCGTATATTACGTTTGGTGGACAACTATTTTTTTTGTTTCAACTTGTCACAAACGTACTCCTTCCTCTACCTCCTGTGTAGAGTGTAGTTTTCCCTCATTAACGGGTGAGTTTGGAGAGCGGGTGTAATACAACTTGGAAATGGCGCGCGCCACCTCACATACCACCATCGACAGCCTAGGGGGAGCTTCATTTTCCAACAGTTAATTATATCAGCGTAGCTCCAGTCTACAAGTTTGTTGTTGGAGGACTAGTTTCATCATAAGGAGGGAAGGGGGGTGGGGTGGAGACACGTTTCAGTGGCGAGCAGGGGACCGGGTTTCAAGGGAAGCGTCCTCACTACCCAACAATGGTGGTCGTCAGGAAACTGCTAAACTGTTTAAGAACATTCGGGATCGTGTACGGATAACTTTGACAGTATTTTCTTCGCCTGAGAAGGAAATACTGATTCTAACCAAAATGGAACGTTCTTCTGTCTAATATATAATTTTTTATTAAATAAATACATTGTAATTAATTTTAACTAATTAATTATGTTAGCAATAATGAGCCTTAGATAATTTATACATAGTTATTCATTTGAAATATACACTAATTGTATTTTATTTCTGTGATATGTGCTAATGGACCAACACTTTTAGTGCGTTACAAAATCCTTTCCATATATTTTAAGAACTTATCCACTAATACAATTTCATGCCAAAAATACTAATCAGATAATTAAGTAACCTAACTGATGAGGATAAGTTTAAATTTACTAGATTAGTATTAAGCTAAATATAAGATGGTAAACTAGTCCGTTTATAAAAACACACTATCATTTAATCCACTGGAACACGCTTGGGTGGTGGCATGGTTTAAGGCACTACTTTCGTAAAATACTAGACTGATGATGACGGGAAGATCGAGGTTCGTGTGTAATGAGGGTGGTTTTATGGACGTGATTTTCCCAAATTATTTTTCACTCTACTCCACGCAAATGTCGGTACACATACTCTATATTATAATCTTCCTAATCCTTAAAACCAATATGGGAGTTAGTATATAAGTGTATAGCCTGAACGGGTAGTAAGACGCCTTTCTAAAAAAAAAAATCCAGTAGGCATCAAATCTCGGACTCCTGTCAAGCATGATATCAGTTAAAACTTTTCCAGTCCTTACAAGCTAACAAGAATATTTGGTGTTTTTTTTTATAGAAATAACCCTTCAGGGTACTGGAAAATTAAACTTATTGAATTAATATAAACACACAGGCTGCGAATCATTGTTATTACGGTATTGTCTGTACATTTCAATGAAATTAACTGGAAAATTATACCTGGACACGATCATCGAATCCGGGACCTTTGGCTTGGTGCACCAATGCTCTGCCACTGAGTTATCCAGGATTCGTCCCATGCTTAGGGATTTAAGGTCATTATTCAGTCATAGTTTAAGGCTGAGTCTGTTATGGACGTGTAGGATCGTCAGCTATACATGAGCGAACATAAGTAACTGGAGATATCAGATACCACAGTAAGTTAGCTAATTTAAATTAAATTTATAGAAATAAATTATGCCAACATTTCAATTCTATCTAAAACCACACCTCTAGAATGAATAGATGAATACTTTAATATACATTATCTTGTAATTTGGCCCAGTGCTTTTGCTAACATTAAAAAAAAATCTCTTTTGTTCCCTTTTTTCCTTTGTGCCCGGTTGATATTCCACTCTTTGCTCATATTGACAGTACACAAACTTTAACAGGATAATTTTTCAACCCACACAGACGCCTTTTTTTAATGGTTAAATATTAATTGAGATATTTTAAATAGTGTCTAATATAAATATTTACCCTACTCATTCCTAAAGGATGTAAATATGAATTATATATTATATTCTAAAATATGTTTCCCAAAAACCTTTATATTTGGGGTTAAATCTCCTTTAGTTTTAATTTACATTGGTTTTTTTTATCAAGTATTTGCCTAGCTATAACGTAGAAGAAATTTAAAAACTAAATTGTTACATAAACATAATGGAACAAGAGCAATACATTCTACCAAAGAACATTTATTAAATAATATGAAATGTTACAGAAATATATTGAAATAAAGAAAAGTCATGGTTTAGCAAAAATAATTACGGTTTACCCCACTATGTCATTAGACGTTGTTTATTTTAATTTCTGTGTTACTAGTTAGATGCCAGTTTTGCTCTCAGTTTTTAATCAAGCCATCGCTACGATAATCACACCTCTAAGAAAGTATTTGCTTTTGGTGTTCGTTAATTTATAGGGCTTTTTAATTCCATATACAAAATTGAAATTGTCTACCTAACCAAGGAGTAGTTAATTTTTTCTATTAAGTTTGTACATTTTTAGAGCCCACCCATCCCCCAACTTTGCAGTATTTAATTTTAAAACTTTTCTGATTATTTGGAGTATATTTCTGTAAATTTTCAGCTACTAATTTCCCAAACCTCAATTTAAAAAGTATATTTTAAAATACACCTTTTTTTAAATCTCTAATAGTCCTACCAATTTTAAATGAATAAGTTTTTTCGCATCTCAAAGAGTTTCGGAGATATGATCGAAATGGTCGATATCTATTAGTGTAAATTAGAATAAATTCTAAGTCCTTTTCCCAGTAAAATGAGATTGGCTATTTTGTTTGTCTATGTCTAGATACGAATTTTATTCTAAATTGTTACAGCTGATTTTGAGAAAATTGATTTTTTCTATTTTCGCTCTAAGTCAAACATACCTTTAATTTTAGGGTTAGATAGATAGTTTTTAAAATCCCTATGGATAACCTTCTGAAAATCAATTTTCATCCCGATTGGTAAAATGGTTTAGGCTCTAGAGCGATTATTAGACACACTCATAGACAAACAAACGGCACTGTGAAAACAACTTTTTTGGGTTCGTGGGGCCATGCATGAATCGTTAACATCCATCAACATCTATTATGAATTTTTTGACGGTCACATTACTTTCTATCTCCTAGTGATTGCGAGAAAGTTAAAAGCAAAGGGCTAGCACACAAGGGAGCCTATGTTGTTTACAACTCAAAAGTTGTACAATAAAAAAAATGGCTGATATAGGACGTGTTATATTCCTTATATCTTGTATAATATTAGAGTGTTCTCGCGTCACAATCTTGTGGCCACAGCATCTTATACAATAATGTGTACGATAAATTGTGTCGTGTGTACCAGGCTTAGCACGTCGTGGCGTCTGAGACAAATATACTGAACAAAGACTGATTTGCTGGTGAATATAAAACACAATGGAGGTGTGCTAACATATTCAAGAAGTAGGCCTAGGTTAAAAAAATGAATACAGGGACAAACCGTACTATAGATGATGATTTTATTGGTGATTTTTTTGTATCACGTATTACTACACGTTGGGGTTAGAGGCCTATGTACTAATTACACTAATGAGTTAGGGATTATGAAGGTTTAATTTAAACAAAGTGCACCCGCATTTTTGTGGAGGGAGATTGGAAGACCATATAGGACAAAAACACCCCCAGTGCACCTGACTGAGATTGAACCTCGATCTCCCTATCTTCTGCAGTCTAGTATATTGCAAGATGAGTGCTTTTGACCATACGGCCACCGAATCGAGTTATTGAAGATTTAAAAAGTTAAAAGTGTTGGTTTTATGTTTTTATCTTAGCTTCAATTTTTTTGTTGTACTTTTGGAATTGCAATCGTTGGAACTCAGACTAAGATAAAATATGTTTAACATTATCCGCTTATTACCATCAAGCCCTTATAAGCCGCATATTTACATTAAAGGAATAAAGATGAGAAAGGTATACTTTAGAGTAGATGCAGCTGCATTTGAGTGAAGGGAGCGTGATAAGCCAGTTAGGAAAAAATAACGCCTCAATGCACCCTTCCAGGATTCGAGCCCCGACTGGCAAGAGACTGACGCGTGTGTTGACACTTACAAACCCTTTTTGGTGGATAACGAATCTACCATCTTTATTCGAAATTCGTTTAGTTATTCCAAAGCTACAAAGAGGAAGGAAATAACACACCTGTGAAATATGTTCGGTTGCTTTATTCTCTTCCTGTGAAATAGAGAATTTATAAAAATATCTTTACTTCCCTTTAAACACGTCCACTTAACCCTATTTGTAGTTCAATTAGAGCAGCTTTAATTTTTTTTAAATTTCCAGTAACGTTAATTTTTCCCAAAACTTAACATTACAAAGTTGTTTTTATGAGTTCAATTACGAATAGTACTAATTGAAATATTAATATTTTATTCTCTACTTTATAGAGTAACGCTTCTACAAAAAAAATATTCATTGCTCCCTAATAAAGCAGTTTTAATTAGTTTGGAAACGGAACATATTACAAAGTTAATGAGTGTAACTAAAATGCAAGATTCGGTAGAGTTATCTCAAAGCCTGCTTGACTAATAGTTAGTTGGCCTGGGTTGAATTTCACCCTGACATGCCAGCGGCTGTTTATTCCATTAATATTTTTTATTTACTGTTTCCAAGTTGGTGTTAGTAATTTACCTTAAAATCTACATTTTCTTAAATCAATAATTTGTAAGTAGAAATCGCTAATATGCGACGTATTAAAACTATATACGTATAATTTTGGTTTAGTTTCAGTATAAAATTTAATAACAAGTTTAAATTTATTTAATCCAGTGAATAACTATCTATAAAGCCTAATTTAGTAAATTTTGAAGCAACTGATTACAGGAATGATTTAGAATTAATTTTCTAATGGATTCATTTTACTACTACTACTATTATTATTAGAGTTAAGATTTTCTGTATGGCGATAGTAGTACTGTTCTAGGTTAATTAAGTTTGTGAGTCATGTCCTGATACAGTACCCTGTTTAGAAAGTTAATTATAACATTTATTTTCCATTTTCCGAAGAAATCACGTCCCTGCTCCATAAAAATGTAGCATTTCATCGGTTTCTTCCTCATTTACAAACGTAACTTGCATTAAAATGATTGTTGTTCAACTTATTGTAAAAAAAACTAAATGTTACGTGCTTCAATGTTTTATTCTTAATAATGGACCAGGCTCGTAAATTTAAACTAATCAGGTAAGGATGAGAAATTTAGAATTTAAAAGAGACTTACCCACATTTGCGTTGAGGGTGAGTATAAAACCCTTTTATTAAAAACTATATTCGGTATATTAAAACAGAGTTCAAACTTGATACTCCTCGTAAACGAAAAACCAAACCAGAGAAGGTTGACGCCTTAGCCCACGCTCCCACTGATGCAAGAACGTGGTTAATAGTATTAACTAGTTATAAAATTGTTCTTAACCTAGAAAAAATAATATAGCTTTATTTACACTGGAAAAACACTTTTACTCATTAATACCAATACCATTGGATCTAAGACACTAGGCTTGCAATATACTGGTTTGCTGGTTATGAAAGGTATATGTTCGAATCTAATTCAAGTGCATGGTTGGTGATTTTTCACACTAACATTTCCTCTAATTATCTTCCCAATCACTAAGCCTTTAAATAAGCCGTTATAATACTATCCTTGATTCTAAAAAAAGTATAATATATATATATACCCTCTAAAATACTTCTAATATATTTTAGTAATGATCAACATTTTTAAAGTATCAACAATAAGTTTCTAAAACGAAGTGGATTTGTTTGCGCTTCGATAAATACTTGTAGTAAATTTCGAAGGCTAAGAGAGAAAATTGCCACCCAAACGAGACATTTCTATAGGTGTCCATGAATTATTTAGTCATATCTCCTCTACTTTATGGCCTACTTTTACACTTTTTACGGCGAAGCCTCGACATTCACGACAAAAAAAAGGAAAGAAAAAGAAATTTATACGACAACAAATAAATCCACAAACGAGGAGCGCTGATATTACTCTATACTTTCGTATCTCCGTTCTAGATCCCAAGATGTAGAGACTAACATGGGAAAGGGGGCATTTCGTACAAAGTCATCAATAGATGCCCCTGCGCATGATCCAACTTTTAGTAGCCTCCAAACCTTGAATTTTACTCTATTTTTTATGACTGAGGGATATAATATATGGGAACTTTAAAAAAACAACTGAATGTATCTATCGTGAATGTTCTGATCTAGCTCATGCTTATATTAATTCAGGACTCTAGAACACACTAACTCGGGAATAGACACAGCATCGGGTCCCCAGGTAATTGATTCACAACTGTGAAAGAATAGGCACCAATTTCAAAAATTATAACTTTATATACCATGCCAGGAATAGAACCAGAGAGACTCAGTCAGAATATGGGCTAATAAGACAAATGCTCTATGGAACTGTAAATTATAAAATAAATCCATACCAACAGGTTTAAAAGTTAAACAGTAACGTAACCTCATGTGTGAATTTTTTTTCTTAAGTCTATATGTATTTATATTGTTTTCAATTCCCATTAAATATATCTCTCGAGTATAGAAGACTTCAAACTACTCATGTTTTACTAAGATGAAATACTAAAGTTAGGTATAACCCGAACCACCTTGTAGCTCAAAGGACTTTGTAGGCCAGAGCTAAGAATAGTACCTAAACGCTTTTGACCACAATATCATGTTGAAGAAGTTTTTATTACTACATGGGAAAGTTAATTTGTTTTTAGCACCACAGCCTACTAACCGTTTGGACTGTACGTATATGTACTAACTACTCTAATGTGCTAGGGATGAAAAATGTTGAATCTAGAGGAAGTGTACTCGCATTTATGTGGAGGGAGATTATAAAACCATTTAGAAAAAAACACCTCAGTTCATCCAATCGGAATCTAACCTCGATCTTCCCATCATTGGCAGCCAATCTATTCTGAGAAGTAGCGCTTTAGACCATGCGGCCACCGAGACAGGTGTAAAGTTAATAGTGTGGTCTAAATAAATCAGGTCAGAGAATATCAAATTTGAAAAATGTGCTTTCTTCTTCCTCATATATATATGTATTAAATATGAAACTATACATAGTGATTATATAATAATAATTGTATACGATTTCATATTTAATTTCTTTGGTCAAATTTTTGACCTCATTATCGTAAAAGGAATTATTCTAAATGTTTGATATTGGAGAAGAAATAGAAAGAATATTATTAGTTTTGAAAAAATAAGGTCATTTTTCTGTTAAATTCCTTCTATTTCCATATAAAATGTAGAAATTGAATTGCAAAATAATATAGAACCCATCAATATTAATATAAAAACTTTGTCAAATAAAAATACGGATTTCAACCAAACTTTTGCACATGGGTAGTAATAGTAGTGGTAGTTTAATCTCAAAGGTCAACCAATCTTCAATTTTTTAGCTAAAATGTTGTTTCGGATGACGGGAAGTTAAATTGGTTCCTGAATATAGTTTGTATAGACACCTCTAGATCTAGTTCCTCTATTATCTGAGGTAAAGTTGTCCAATTTGGGTTTGATAATAACGAATTTACATATATAGTGCATTGAATTACATTAATAAAAATTAGAAGCATGAATTTACTATAAAACATGAGTTAAAATTTTGAATATATTTGATATAAAGTAAAAAATATACAGATTTTAAGGTGAGCTGTCTAAAAAAATCTTTAAAGATTATCTCAACATTAATTCAAAATTTCAAGTTTAATTAATTTTAACTATTTTTTAATGTTAATTTATAACAAACTGCAACTCAATCTTTATTTTCTTCTAATTTTATAGAACATTTTAACATGTAAATCTATATTATATTTAGTTAAAGATTCGAATTTGTATGATCATTATATTTTTCACAAAAATTACCATTTTTGAACATTTTCAAGATATGTCAGCAAAAAATTAGCCAGAACATTTATAAAAAATATATATATATTTCAAGGCTAGGACACACCCTAGTAAAATTTTAAATAATATTTGCACTAGCTTAAAATCATACCGAGTACATAGTGAATAATCCTAATATATAATGACGGGCTAATATATGATTTACACTAGTTATTTAGTTTAAAAGTCACCAAATTTGATCAGTAGGTAAATAATTAAGAATTATTTCTAGAATAATAAAAATAACTTTGAAACATATAATTTGGGAACTATATGACACTCTACTCCTGAGGCTCAGGCACCGGGATTATTCCGGTATCACCTGTTGGTAGAGCTCGAAACTAATTAATAGTAATTATAATTAGTTATTGCCCACCTTATCCCCGCTTCTACCTCGCCCAACTTATGGTGGATATGATGTATATTGTCTATTGATCGATCATATGATTTGTTGTAGCATTTCCGTGGATCACATGAGAAGGTCCGTACACACACCTACGTGGTGACAACAGTGTTTTAACTGAAGGGGCAGGGTTTGCGACAGTGTTTTACCTAGAAGGGACAGGGTTTGGGACAGTGTTTATATAGAAGGGACATGGTTTGTGAAAGTATTTTAACTAGAAGGAACAGGATTTGCTACAATGTTTTACCTAGAAGGGACAGGATTTCGACAGTAGTTTGCCTATAAGGGATAGGGTATGTGACAATATTTTAACTAGAAGGGTCAGAGTTTACGAAATTGTTTTGCCTAGAAAAGACAAAACAGTGTTTTACATAGAATGAATAGGGCTTGCGACTGTGTTTTACCTAGAAGGGACAGGGTTTGCGACAATGTTTTACTTAAAAGGGACAGGGTTTGCGGCAGTGTTTTACCTAAAAGGGACAGGGTTTGCGACAGTATTTCACCTAGAAGGGATAGGGGTTTCGACAGTGTTTTGCCTATAAGGCACAGGGTTTGCGACAGTGTTATACTTAAAAGGGACAGGGTTTGTGGCAGTGTTTTACCTAAAAGGGACAGGGCTTGAGGCAGTGTTTTACCTAAAAGGGACAGGGCTTGAGGCAGTGTTTTACATAAAAGGGAGAGGGTTTGCGACAGTGTTTTGTCTATAATGAAAAGGAAGTTCCTTTAATAGTACAAGACTATAAACAGCTTTATCAAAACAGAAACAGCACCGAAATAGTTTTATCAAACAAAAAAACAGAAACTGAACCGTAATTTGCTAGGAAGAAGTCGGACGAGAATAAACCCCTCGTACCCAGATCAGCGAGAGGTATAAAATACATGATATTGTGTTATCACTTTTAGGTCAGAACAGTTCCAGTGTGTGGCTTATCTCTGGATCTATTTAACCTATCTCATAGCTAAATCAGAAAGGTGAATTTTGATTAATGTGCCAGGACATGGATTTGGTTCCTGAAGCCCGATAACCAATCGCTGCGATAAGTCAAATGTCCACACTTTGAATCCCTGTACTATTCATTTTCCAACTATGTTTTACGTATACGTAAAAAAAAATCTATGCTAAGCAAGAGTGGGAATATTGTTAATATTTGGGAAGGTTACTTTTAAAGATCTTGGGAGGATCTTGAGAGGGGAGTATTAATTCAAATACGTTGGTAATAAGTTGGACATCTAGTTTTACTCATCTTAGAAAATAATAGTGATCTTAATGAACTTACTTGGTTCACGGCAACTTAAATACATTTATCCTATATGGAAAAAGGCACAAAACTATCAGAATTAAAATTATTAGTCGTCGCCGCACTTAGCCGAAAATCCACCCAAGTTAACTTAATTATTTATCAAAACCACGGGGCTTGTAGTGAAGCCCAGCAACAGTTCAGACGTTTTATTATTTTTGTTCAAATCTTAGGATAGATACCTTTTTTTTAAATACCTACGTCAATTTTTTTATAACATCAGCAACATTGTCCATTAGTTGAACCTAGGCATTATAAGCTTACGAAAATATTAAGAACAACGGAATAACAGAAAGCATAATATTTTTGAACACATTGATTAAAGGGTTTGGGGGGTGGGTAGGTCTTATTTATTTTTTATTATTATTTTTCTGTCCGGTATTTCGGCTCCTTCTATCATTATTATTTGTGTCACGCCGGGCTGCAGTTTATTTATGTTTTTATAGAATACGATCAGGGAGCAAATTTTAAATCTCGTTTAGAGTGCTTTAAACCCTTGAACAAGCCCTGTAAATAGATATGCCTACTATAATAACTCTTAATATTAAAACAAAAAGTTGAATAATTCGAGACTGCCTCTGTGGTATAATGGTCAGAGTTACTGGCTACAGAGCCATAAGTCTCGAATTCGATCCCCGGCACTTCCAGATTTTCTGTGTAGCAGTGGGCTTGGATATAAGTTAATTCAGTCTCGCGAGGACAAATAAAGAGATATTTGAGTGAAAAAGTAGCAGCTAAGGTCTAGAATACTGAAATTAATGGCCGGAGAATTTGTTATGCCAACCACTTAATAATTTCATCGTCTTATTATTATAAGCATTCTTTCTGAAGACTATTAGGCCTTTTTTTAGTGTTGAATTTATATATTTAATTAACATTATGTTACTATAGTAAAATTGTGAATGCTTATCTTAATCTACACTATAAATACTAACACACAGGCTGCAAATAATTATAATTACGGCAGTGTCCATATGAGAGAAACAAAATTAAATTTAAATTAGTAGAAAAAAATTAAAACCTTTACACAGGTTCAAACCCGTGACCTGTATTGCAGGTTAGGCTTGTTATTTTTAATTATTCAACTATCAGGACTAATTTTGTGGAAACAAATTAGTATCAGTGTGTGACACACATTAATTAAATAGAATTCCAAACGTCAATGGTAGCATCTTAATTAATTAACACATGCTTAAATATAATTGGTATTGATTATAAAATATTTAAATCAAATATAAGCTTATATATATATATATTTATTTACAAAACTCTACCTTTAATGAATCGTCTGTTCTAAGCGCAAGCGACATAGGCAGTCACCCTCAGGCGTATTGACGTCGAAAGAAAGAGGAGAAAAAATTAGATAAAAAACACTAATCTGTAATGAAATACCAGGATAAAATTCTCGCCATTCTCAAGTCACCCCCTCTTTTAGCAGCATGTCGTAAATTCTTGCATAAATATCGGGAGAAACTATGCAGGGATAGATGCTCGATTATACTAGTTTGGCCTAAAATCTAAATAGATTCAACCAAAGTTTTGATCATGAAGTAAAAAAAATCAAGAGATAAAAAGACAAATGTTATTTGACAGTAGGCATACTGACGCCAAAAATAATGTTTACTTTACTTATTTAATTTCTAATGTGTACTTTGTTTTACTACCTTTCAGAGCAATCCGCATGTTCACAAAAAAGTGGTAAGGATTAGGAATATAATATAATATAAAATAAAATAAAAATACCCACATTTTCGTGCATAGTGAGAAAAAATGTATAAAAAAAACCTTCTTAGTAAACCTAGCCATGGTTCTCAATCCGACCTCCCTGTCAACGGCCAAGCAGATTAGACGAGCTTCATACCCTAACCCGCGTGTCCACAGATGAGATTTTTTTTATTCAGGTAGCCTTAGAAAAATATAACTGTGGAAAGATTTGAAGAGCCTTACTATCTCTGTTAGAAGTTGAATATTGGGGTTCCATATGAGACAACTTTGCAAAATTTAAAATATTTTGTAACATTTAAGGGGGAAATGGAAATTTTCACCAATGACAAAGATAAGAATATAATATAGGCCTATCTCTTAAATGAAAGCCTATGTTAGCTTCCTTTCCTTTTCCTCCCCTTTGTGTTTATTGGTTTCCTCTTTTAAGAAGCTGCGTTGCGCGTTTCATACAATCTCCTTAAGAGTTCCGATAGAATGAAACCTAGGTTGGGGGACGGTAAAGATCGATTTTCTTCAAGAGGCAGCCATTACCTCTTTGTCCAGTTGCAGCAATGTAAAGTGTGAACTATGTTCTTATTTTCATTAAAGAATCCATATAGTGTTCTTTTCTTTTATATGTTTCTATTCACTTTTACTGTATCTTCTACCTGTGTAATGATAACGATGATAATTTTAAATAAGAGATTTTGTTTATCAAAATATTTTGTCTACAAAATTTACATTCAACAAAATATTCATCACACATAAATGATGGATATGATCCACTATTAACTGTAGGATTTGTACTCAAATGTTTGAGTAGCACTAAGAAACTGACTGACAATACATGTGTCAAAGGTGACTGTAGAAATAAGTTTCATACTAATTTAAAAATATTTTAATTTAATTTAGTCAAACCACGAGAGAAATTTAGTTTTTGTGTCTTGGAAATTAATTTAATATTACAATTTTTTCCTAAATGAAAAATAAAATTCCCTCCAAATGTACTTATAAACACTTGTTTGTTTACTGATGAGGAATTAAAAATATTACTTCAAATACAGATTTGAAATTATAGTTTTAAATCAATACGTCCTTTAGTTAATTGATGAGTTGATTATAATACTCATTTTTAGTGTTTAAAATTGATATTGCTATTAATCGTCTTGTCATAGGTTAAATTAGTTTGTAAGTCAAGTGCCAGTATTCTCCTGTGCATATAAAGTCCACGTTAAATATATTAATTATATAAATAGTAAAAAAGAAGTTTGCAGGTTAATTAACAGCAATTTTGAAAACTTTCCTCAACATATCAACCATTCGTTTGAAGTACTAGATGAAGTTATCATTTGGTTACTATGCAGATGACCTCAGCAGTGAATTCACTCCCCACTACCCCCCCTCTCCCCTCTTACAGATTCCCCGCTCTGTCCAATCACAAACCCAGGTCTACTCTGAAAGGCGAGAAACCTCTCGACATAATAAGAGATTTTCAAAGGGAATCAAAGTAAGGGCCAGAGGTAATAAGGATGCGAATCACCCAGAATTCGAATAGAAGTGAATGTGATTCAGTTTTTTTTAAAAAAAAGCTTAGCCACAAAGTGAGATTTTCTTCCCACACGAAAGCCAAACTGATATGGTTGAGAATATTTATTTCTCTTCAAACTACTTAAATTTGTAATAAAACTTTTACCTGCCGCACGGGAAATCAATACGTGTCACACGAACCCTGTTTTCTCTCGGTGAAAAGTTCAGTAAACCTCACTATTTAGCGACGCCTGGTTTGAGCCAAATCCCGTTTTTAAGTTACCCTCAATTAGTGGTGATACTCTGACTCTTAATTAGTGTATAAGTAATGTTTAGTTTGCCTATAAGTATACTAGCTAGCAACTTATACTCTATGAACCAAGGAAAAATACGAGATGGATTTTAAGGATATGTATCAGTAAGCGCCTGGATAGAAAAGAGAAAACCACACGGTAGAGCAACTCAATCACCAAAGAAAGTCTGAAATTTAATCCTGGTCTTAGGGGTTGGAATCAACTTTCACTACATGCACCTATTGATTTTATTTTATTGGAATACTTAAAATACATTTTCTAAAAAGTCCCACTATATCTACAGTTAGATTTTGGTAATAAATATCCTTTTAGTAAATACATACTTTTTCGGTCAACATTGATCAAACTTTACTGTATTATTAATATTATAAATTTGGCCATATCACCTTGGTAATTTACTAATTCTATAGAAAACGAGAACGTAAACAGCTAGTAAATATTTTATCCAACACCCCTCCGGAATCAAACCAATCTCCCCTAGAATTGTGGTCGACCACTTAGATGTGAATAATGGCACTAAGATTCATCTGGCAGCTAAATAGTTTCAATTTTTAAAAAATATTCTTTATATTGTAAGGTGCTGTAAATGTAAAATAATTGGACTGAAATAAAGACACTGTTCTGTACTAGCTATACAAGTCCAATATATTTATTTTAATTCGAATATTTTTGTTAAAACTAATTAAGAAAACCATAAGCGTCTTACTTCTGATAACATTTTGAAATTAAAAATATTACTTGTGTCATTGATTGTTTCTACTTATGACGTACACCCACCCCAACTCCAGGATAGGGATTGATGCAGAGCACGTTAGAAAAATATAGCAGAAGGCTATGGATTATTTTCTTTGGACCTTTCTTATAAACGAGTATGAACTATAAATGTATATTTACAAATTGTACAAGAACCGAGTATGAACAATACGAGCAAGTCTTTGTCCCATCCTATAGGTCCATGAGCCCATTCTCTGGCCTCTTACGCCCTTCAGTCCTTACAAGATTGGTAGCCCGGAACCCTCAACACAATCTTTACCAACATGGGTAACCCTGAAAAACAGCTACCAATTACCTGGTAGCTTTCAATGTCTTTCAAATAGACTGTAACAAGACTACATCACGACTAGACTCTAACGAGACTGTGACAAGACTACATAACGACTATACTCTAACGAGACTGTGACAAGACAACATCACGACTAGACTCGAACGAGACTGTGACAAGCTACAAGACTGCAACATGAATGAAGCCTGTGCCTGCTCCTAAAAATAAACTGCCCATTCCTTTCACTACTCAAGCGCATTCTAGATTTCACCTCTACAAAACACTTCGCGTTCAACTATAACAGTTCGAACTGTTGACTCTACACTTGTTTTGGCCATATTAGGTTTGGTCAAGATAAGTAAAATTAATTTAGGTTGGTTTAAGCTATTTTAAGGTAATATTATGGATTAGTCCAAGCAGTTTCTCTAAAATGGAGATTTATATCATATATATATAATTATATGCCTATACATTTATTTATAATATAGATACACACACATATTTTGTCTGATGTCCTATTGTGTTGAAATATATTTTATTTGTTTACGAAATTTTGGACATCCTTGGCCTAGATAATTGTACCGCAAGAAGAAATTTATATTCTTCTAATAATGCATGATGAATTAGTTTTAAATTGCCTTGGATCAATATAATTTTTTATTTTTTATGTGGTAAATTTATTGTAGACAATGTTTTCTATTGTTTAGAGATACTTTCAAACCCCTTTATAAGAATTTTTTTTATCGTGAAGTGAAACACGATTATTTAATGAACACAACTATATCATTATCCATATTTTACAAATTCTCACGTTCTTTGCTTCAAAATGGCAGGGAGAAAAACGATACTTTTTTTTTGTGGGTGCCTATTTGTGTTTCACAATTGATCAAAATTATATGGAGAGGATTTACCGTATATTAAACACATACTTACCTTTAGTTCATTATTACAATATAATTATGATAAGAAACAAAATATATTTTTACTTAATATATTACATTAGCTGGTGTATCCGTTCTTCATATATAGCCTACAAGGTAACTTTGTTATTTTTAGTCTATAGAAAAACCAATCTTACTATGTTTAAATATTAATAATTTAAATTATGATACAAAACTCGAAAGTAGGCGGACTAACACACAATGTTAAAATAGCGATATAATCTGAACATGTTTAAAAACTGACATTTCCTTTGAATATTAAGTTATAACTTATCTATACACAATACTTTGAACTCTAGTCTGTTGGTGTTGATAAAAAAAAGAGTGTTTGTCACAGCATAAAGAATTGGTTGTCCAAGGGTTGTAATTAAATCCAATCAAAGGCATTTTAACATTATTTTACCGCAATCTCCCTGCTTAACCCTTTTACTGATTTCGACCTTTTTGCACTTTTTACACATTTTTAAACTTTTTACTCTCTTTAACCTTTTCCCTTCGTTTATGTTTTTTTACTCTGTTAACATTTTTACTATATTTTTTCTTTTGGTCCCTTATGCCCTTTTGCGGCTTTGTAATCTTCTTAGCTTTTTAATGATTTCTACCCCGTTTAACCTTTACATCTTTTTTATGATTCACTTTTTGCTCTTTTTGCCATTCTTACTCTTTACCCTTTTTACCTTTTTTTTTACCCTCGACCCTTTTTACCCTATACCTTTTATGCCCTACACCCTTCTTGCCATTTTTACCCTTTCTACCCTGTTTACGCATTTTACCTGGTCAAACCTTTATAGCTTTTAATCTTTTGACACTTTTAAAATTTTTTGACATTTTTTCAATATTTACCATTAAACAATTTTTTGCCTTTTCACCTCTTTTTACATTAACTACTTGGATTAGCCCCAGAAAAAGATTTAAGGGTAAAAAGTGTAAAAAGGCTGTAGGGTAAAAAGGATGTAGAGTAAAAATGGTAAAACAGTTTACAGGTAAGGTATTTATTAGAAATAAATCACAAAATTTAACAAACGAGTATATCACGGCGACATGAGAAGAAGAGTTTGTTGTAGATACCAAGCAGGGGCTACTAATATTTTAATTTCAGCCCTCTGCACATGGCAGGTATTATGCAGCACTCATGACAGTCACACAAACTATCCATTTTATTTATATGAATTTTGTAGAAATGTGTTTTGTTGTTTACATATGATTTTAAAAAACTAATAAACTTAGCAAAAAAGCTCCATAATTTAACCTATTTGTACTACTGGTCTAGTTATATATTCAGATAATACTTTACCTTTATAATTTAGAGACTACAGCCATTAAATATTTTAACTTTGCATATTTCAAGTTCTCGCACGCTAGTTACTCTTCGTTATTAAAAACAAAACGTGACTCTTTGAAGGAGACATTTTTTAAAACTACGTTGCCAATATTTCAATAGAGATTAATTGACTAACATATACCTAACAAAGGCGTAAAAATATTATTATTTATACTAGACGTAATTTAATAAAAATTTAATAATACATTCTGGTTAATTCAGTTTTTTAAATGTCGAAAACGGGGATGAAAGTGGGAGGGGGAAAAAAAACAAAGCTTCCAAGGCTGCATTTGAGTTTTGTTTGTGACGTCAAAACACAGTAGGCGTGGCGCGGTTGCCATAGCAACTAGAGACGCAGCCTGCAGTGTCACACGGAGTTCCTTGGTTTGGAAGATAATATACTCGTCGTGAAATATTACTTGATAATTAACAGATTTTACTAAAATAATTAATCAATTATTATAACACGAATTTTTTTCCCACTTTAATTTTTAATTCGTTATATTATGATTTTCGTTTCCACTTTTTCTCACATATTCCATAGTTAATCAATAATTATTATAATGCAGAACTATTATGAAAGTAAATACTCCGACATTTTTGTAAATATTCTAGTAGAACAGCGAGATTGTTTTTGGTTTATTTAAATTCTACTTGTTATTTATATATCTGTCAGATAAATATTATGTGTACAAATTTAATTTTCTAAAATTTGTTTTTATTATTCATGTATTTTTAAAAATTATTTACTTTTATTTTAAATTCAAAGGATTAGTTTTTGTTCACCTTTTCATGGTCACATTAAAAATTATGTTTATGCTGATACAACTTTTTGATTGAAGTGTAGTAATAATTTTATTTTACTTTGCGCCGCGTCTTACTGCCGTATTTAACCACACTAATGGGTGGTTATCAGACAGGTATACTTTAAATATAAGGTACGCACATTTGCAAGAAGGGAGAATAGGAGACAATTTAGAAAAATAACATCCACACTACACATGGCTGGATTTTGATTTACCCAAACTCCTTCCCCGCCACCCCCTCCGGTTTCTGGAAAACCAGACTAGATGATTTTGATGGGTCTACCTATGTGGGTAGTAATACTACTAGTAATATTAATGTATCGTAATTGACTTCCTTTTTGCTAGACATTCATAGTCAACATAATCAACCCGGATTGTTCTTGAAGTAGTCGGGGCAAGTCTGATGTAAAACGGAATATATATATTGCACCTAGTCTTACTACCCATTCGATTTATACGCTTATGTACTAATTACGCTATTGGTTTAGGGACTAGGAAGGCTATATTTAGAGGAATCGTACTCGCATTTGGTAGAGAGGAAAACAATTAAGGAAAAATAACCCTCAGTACAACCGACTGAGATTCGAACCTCGCTATCCCCACAGTTGGCAGTCTATTATACTGCGAGAATAGTGCCTTAGACTATGCAGCCACCGAAGTGGGTCAAAACGTAATATTAAAATTCATAGTTTTGGCAAGGATTATAGCGTGTATGAGACGTTCACGTAACATGAAGATAAATAGCACAAATAGAATAAAACGCTAAGAGGGTTACCCAGCTAGCTTAGTTATTGCCAATCAGATGTTGCACTCAGGCTAACTATTGATAAAACACCCTTAGCAATACACAAGTAGGGTGTTTACTGGAACTAACACAAAACTATTTTCTATGGCCCTACACATATTGGATTGTAAATATAGTTTAAAAGTTGAACTTTTCCAATATCGAAATACAAAAGCCACATGAATTAAGAAAGGTGAATTCAGCTCAGTGCTAACTTGTCTCTTTTCTGTTGCGGCAGGCCGGGGTTCAAATGCTGGAGCAAGGCCACTTGGGTTGGTGTTTCCCACAAGGGATTCCAAATCTTTTCCCCGGGCAAGAGCGCGTGAGTTTAATTTAATTTACTTTTTTTCATCCTTTTCGATTATATTAGTTATTTTAAACTGTGAATGAATCGAACAATAATTTAGACGTGTGGCACGGTATCCTCACGTCAGTAGCAAAATTATATATTTTTTTGTATTGGTAAGTTGTACTATTAACTGTTTAATCTAAAGGATAACGGCAGGTGGTTTTAGAAATTGATCATCAAAAAAAGCGTGGAGAGTAGAAAACCAGTCATAAATTACACGTAGCAAATCACCTTCAAAAGGCCTACACCCTTTCGAGATTCGAACCTTGATCTCCCCACCTCCAACAATATAATACAGTATATTGTCTGCTTAGTGCCTTATACCATGTGACCAACAGTGAGAGTCAAATCACCTTAGTTTAGACGGTAGCATGAGTCTTTATCTTTCTAATTATTGATTGATTGATGGCTGAGGAATGTTAGTTTGTAAGTAATTTGCTTGTATAATAAGTTGATTTAGAAAAATGTTTGTTTGAATAAAAAATATATATAATTAGAGAAGTATCCAAGTATTTAGAGGGGGACACATGCAAGAAAATCTTTAAGTTTGATCTAAGGTGATTCTAAAACCACTGCATTCAGGTTTAAGGTGTTAATTATCTCTTTTTGTTGGATAACCCTTAAAACTCCAAAAGAAAAAAAAAAAGCTCGTTGAAATCAAGCTTTGAAGGCCTGGCTTCAATCCCAACCTACTTCAGATCGCGTTCAAGATTACTGGTGGTTTTTTTTATTATTTAAAACGTTGCTTAAACATTGGCTCAATTCCCATCAGAGTGAAAGTTCCTCGATCCTGGCGGGGTACAAAATCAATGCGGCTATTTCAAAGCTCACTAAGATTGAGGTCCCAGGTGCTAGTAACACTTTGTAAGTTTGATAAAACAACACAAATAGTGGGAAAAGATACTGGCACAATTTTATTAACGAACATAAAATTTTAAATATCGTACCGCACTTAAAATAATATTATTGATAAAGATCAATCAGTAGATATTCATAATTTATTTATAAATCCCTCTTTTAATACTGATGTTGTCAGCAGGGACAGAACAACCAAAACTATTAAGCTCACATTGTACTCGTGCACCGGGGACTTGTATGTAGGGGTTCGAATCCCAGTAGGGTGCCTTAAAAACTAAAAATGGTTACCTTGGTTGATTTTAACTCTAATTCTCTTTTTCCCTCTTCCCGCAGATGCTGGATAAGTTCCTATAAGATATATTTCTATCCTTAAGCTCTAAGGTAATTGATTACATTAGTGTTAAAATAAATAAAAAGTGTTTTTTTTTTGTTTTGTAAAAGTCTTTGAATTGAAATATTTGTTTGGAGAATGAGGGGGAATAAGAGGGATGGGAATTGTTGAATACTTGGGCTAAGTCATATTCCTAGATAATACTAAACTAAAAAGCGTATTAATAAATAAACATTACTTAAAATAAATAAGTATTATGACGATAGCTTCCGCCAGTATTGAACCCTGTGCTCTCGTATCCGAGCGACGCAGCATCTCTACAAAGTGTGATATCTTTCTGATTCGCGACCTCTGGAGTCCAGGCAGGGAGGCAGGATTCAGGGAAAGAGGACACTGTATCAGCGGCTCGTGATCGTCAGTTGTCTGCAGAACCTTGCTGCGACCTGGCAGGACTGACAGACAAAAAAAAAAACAAAGAGAACATCCGCCCGCCCGGTGGCAAACACGCTGCACTATCATCATTAGTATTGATAAAAACAAACAAAATAACACTTACATGATTGTTTAACATTGTTTTCGTCATTTGGGTTAGGGAAGAGGAGATGATATTAGTTGTTATTTTTGTTTTTTAGTTTTGAACTGCAAAAACTATAATAATATTTTTTTAAATTGGGATTCAAAGTGTTTTAAAATACGTCCTTTCTTTAAAATTGTCAGGTGACATTTTGGTGTGCTTCTTCTTTAGAAAGTTTTGAGCATCCGTAACAACGTGGGCAGAAGTGAAGAAAGGTAAGCACAAATTAAACAACTCTTTATAAATACCTTAGTTTGATTTAATAATAACTTAATAATGGTCTTGTTTAGGTTATATATGAAACCATCTGTTAAATATAGCTTTTAAGTTCTTAATAAATTGATAAATTAATACCACAATATGAAAAAATAAAATATGCAAACAATTATGTTTATGTTTAAACTTATTTTTACGTCTTAAAATAAGCTAGCTTAAGTGTCTAAATAGTTCAACAATAATTGCTTGCACCGCTTTTTTTTCTTACATCCATTGTTGAACACGTATTTGAATTTGTATATAGTTTTAATTACTAAACTGTTGCGTAAGAGCTTTATTTTGAATTAAATTATCTAAAATATAATTTAAAAGTTTAATAAGAGTACAAGATAGTGTTTAATCCTACATAAAAAATAACTTTGAATAGTTTTAATGAATTTTATTTCAATGAGATTGTTTTAATATAACTTATTATATAAAATAATGTAACACCATACTTGTGTCGTTAAACTAAAGATCATAACAATGTATAGCAATGATATAATGTCCAAATTAAGTTTTACGTTAATTAATTTACTCAGATTAAATGCAAACCAAACGTAAATATGAACTTTTAAGAATATAGTACATGTTTGTGTGTGTGGAAATGTTATTTATATATATTATTCACCCGATGAACATTATTGCCGTAAGCTGTTCAATTATTGCAACTGAAGATATATATAACAAACACACCTTATTACTTTATAGGACTACACGGCCACGCTCACTTGACAATTTATGAAATTCGGTCTAATATCGAGACTCGTTAAATTAGCGTTTATCTTTGTGAAGCTTCACTGACCCTTTTTCCCCAGTTTAAATAAATATGTTTTATGGTTATTATCAATATAATCGGTGCGTATAAAGAGATATAACCTAATATTTTACGTTCTATTAGATAATTGTTCATATTTCTCGTACATATTTGTATAATCGTTCTAAGAGCAAATTATGAAAAAGAATGAGTAAGAATAACAATACCAGTGCTTACAGAAATTCTCAAAGAAAAAATGCTGCAAAAAAAATCTCTGTTTGGTTGATCGAGGGCCAGCCAGCATCCAGGGTTTAACTCAGTAATTTTGAAAATTTTAGAAACTTTTTTAATTAGCATTACTCCATAAGGAAAGGTTAGGACAAGATTCTTTCTTGTGACAAACTTAACCTTTCAACAAATATTTCTTATCATATTTTGTCGTTATTTAATCTCTGTAAGGAATCTACTTTAAGTGGAGTCCGTAAATATCTTAAAATATATTACAAATACAACTAATATTCTATATTTGAAATCAGCATTAATAATAAAAGAATGCTGATATTACCGACGTGTAGTAATAAGATCCTGTTAATTAAAAGTAACCAACTTTTTATTTTATTCAAGATGTTTAGTGTAAAGTTTATTAACCAACTGACTATATATAACATCACACAGTGTATTGCTAGCTTAACCTTAGAAAATACACATGAGTTGTACCTTACGTCATCAATCACTGTAAATGTGAAACCCTAGTTTCACCGATAGTAAATATTTTAGCCATGTAGGGAAACAAACCCAGACATTCACACAACCGTTTAAGACCATTATTTTGTTTTTAGATACACACAGTTTAAGACTAATTAGTTTTTATTATTTAGGTAATAAGAATGGTAGCTGAGTAGAACTACTGTTTCAATAAAGGTCGACAAACGTTATTACTTAAGGTAGGAGTGTAGGAGGTAAAAAGAAATCAAATAATTCTCCGGTAGAAACACAGAGCTTAGTTTTATTCACATGTTGATATCAACAGTTCTTAAATATCTGTCAAAGGTGTCCTAGAATTTAATGACAACTTTTTATCTTAATTTAAAAAAGTTTCTCATCTAATGCCTTACTGCTCATGACAGATATTCAACAACTGTTGATATCACCATGTGTTGAAAATTAAACTATTTTTCTACTGAAGAAATAATTTATTTATTTTGACCAAGTAAATGTTTCGCTATAAAAAATTCAAAACAACACTGACCTTATCTCCCGTCCCCTACACTCTCACTTTAACAAGAGCGCATTCCTTAACTAAATTTACAAATAATGGTCTTTGATACGTTTGAGCCACGTGATATGATTGTTTATGGCTTTGGAACAATTTTAAATTTTTAAAAATAGGTTGATACTATCATTTTATAACGAATACCTATACTTTAAACATCGTTTGAATTTATAAAATAAAAATCAATATTTTACCATGGCTTGCATAGTAATTTTCTAAAACACGAACCGAAATGTGAATTTCAAAATCCTATTCACCATTATTAAAAGTATTATACAAAGCTAACTTGCCTAAAGAAAGTAAACTCATTGGAACTATCTATTGACGTAATATATTTCATATTCGTTTTTATGTACTGCATGCATTATGTACAGTACTACTATGTTTGTATGATTACTAACCAACCTAATAAAGTCAAACTTTAAAATAATATAATTTGATGAGAAAATTAAGTTGCTTCTCTCTAGTTATTTTAGCTGATAAACTATCAAAAAAATAATAAAACTATATACTAAAGATTAAATTATCTTATTCCATAGGTAATTTAATCTCCTGTAGCTTCAATATGATTTCACCACCAATATATTTTTCAAATGTTACCAGGACAAATTAGCACACATATTTATCCTCAAATATAAAAAAAATAATTTTTTTTCATTTCGTCATTATTATTACTACAGAGCATATTTGGGAAGATTTAAAAAAATAATGTAGCCTTGTTTCCAAATTGACAGGCCTAAAATCTGCGCTGATGACTGGTTATCCATTTTAAGGAGTCAGTCTCGCAATAGATCAAATTGCCGCTAGGATAGATCGAGGTTCACATCTTGGCTGGATGCTTTAAGGGTAGTTTTCTATAAGTGATGTATCACTTCAGTTTTCTGATCCTCTCTCTTCGCTAATGGGAATTAACTTATTTAAACCTCTCTCCATATCGTTTACCCCTTCGATTATGACTGTAATAATTTTAATGTTAAAATTATCAACAACATGAATAATTTTAAAAGGTCATATTAAATATTTCAGTCCAATCACAGGTGTCTCAGATTATTTTAAATAAACAATTCTTTTCCGACACATTTTATTAATCGTCATAGCTAATCGCATTTTAATCATTCGGATGAGTATGGTGGAATTTAAAGGAAATGTACCTGAATGTGCGCGGAGGGAGAGTGGAAACTAATTTTAAAAACTACCCTCGTTACAACCAGCTGGTATTGAAACAAGGATATACCCGTCACTGGCAAACCAGTGACATTTAGTCCATGTGCCAAATTGTTATAATTTTTTTTGTATAGTGGTTGTACTCGTGTTTTTATTCAAACTTAATTAATATTTATATTTAATTAAGATAATTAAATGCACATTTGGTATTACACAATTTAACACATGATTAAATTATTGATTTCTTTACTCTCTTGGATCACACTTCCATTGTATTGCCCGATTTTATCACATCTGTCCAAAATACAAAAGAACATTCGCACGGAAGCCGTAAGGTCCCTCCTCTCGCTACAGCCTGCACCAATCAAAGCCATCATCCCGGCACATAGCAACTGTGGTTTCTCGAAAGACAAATTCGCATGAGACCACCTGTGCGAGCATTCTTACAATAGCCAAGGAATGCCAATGTACAAACAATACAACCATTTGAAAAACTACCATTCTTTGGTCGAACCATCCACAACCGTACAAGACGAACACAATATAATAAACCTAGTCTAGCAACCATGAAATTATTATATCCCACTGATGCGGGGGATTAATATAATATAGATTGAGAACCAAGTGAAAGCTAAATAATCCGATATAATCACGTGTTTATTAATAAATATGTTAGGAACGCCTCGGAATGGTGGGTGATGAGAATGCCCCGAGGAGAACGGCAATATCACCGCAGAGCGTAATTCATGGGTAAACTCGAGTCCTTTGTGCCCCCTAGAACAAAAAAATTAACCCCAACAAAACACTGTCGCTGAAGCCAGAATCACCGTCTCTCAACATTCAGGGCAAAACAATGGAAGGTTAAGTCGATTCGAGAGAGAACTCAAAAGTGTGACGTCATCATTTGTGGACAAACAATGAGTCGCGGAGATTAATCTTTCAAGACAGAGATAAAGTGGGAGAGCTAGTAGGATCTACCCTTTGCGAGCTACTTCCTCCCACCCCTAAACCCCATCCTCTTTTTTTTTTGTGAATGTGGGAGGTTGCAGTAGTTCTCACCGCTACCTGAGACCCTGTGACACTGCTTTAAATACTCAGGGTACAGTACGTTCGTTCATCAAGGAACCTGGGCCTCTAATTTTGAAACGTGCGAGTAGCGATTCGCTAGCGTATTTCTCTCATCTCGCACACAATCTCGCAAACCCCTAATTTTGAAACTTCTGCGCTGCGAAAACTGACGTCACACGATCGAATAGCGAGCGGATTCTACTCGCCAGCCAAACACCGTGCGAGAGAGGCTTTGTCTATCGAGTTGACAGTAAAATAACAAAATGGATGCCATCCTCCTCTTCGGTTGAAGCTTTCTGAGAGTGATTTTGTTGAAATAAACCTACCACTGTACAAAATAGGTTTACAGAAGGAAAAAATATGATTGCTTTGTACACTTTATACAATCCTTCAATAAAAAGATTTGTTTGGGTGAAAATATAATTATATATTCTAAATTTTTCAAGTTCATTTAGCCGTCAATTTGGCCGAGTCGGTAGAGTGACCGTCTCATAATCTAGAGTTAGCGCGTTCAAATCCTGTCAACCCCAACTCTTTATTTTTATTTATGGGACTTTAAACTTTAATTTTAAAGTATCGTATTAGTAAGCATATAATTTGTTTTAAATATTTTTTATAGAAGTATACAAGGTATTTGAGCCTGCGTAAACTAACATAATAGTCCTTAAAAATAATTTAAAAAGGTAGTAAATTAAAAACGGTAGGCCCACATCAGAGTCTAAGATATACATTAATTTTGAAATTTTGTTTGTAGGTGATTATTTAAAATTAAATTAATGGGTTTTATGACGTAAAAATGTACACATTTTAAAATAAGGCTAAGCAAGCTAATTATTATTCTAATAATAAAAATCTTTAGGGCATATTTATGTTTAAAAATAGAGTCGAAAATAAAATATTTTATTGAATTCTAATTACTAAAAAGTGATTTAAATTCAGACAAAAAATTAAAATATTATGACTGGGATGGGATCGAACTCGTGGAAATCTGAGTTTAAAATAAGCATGCTACCAATAGCTAAAGTGATGCTGTTTGAAAGGACAGTTTTACATATAGTCATATAACTTGACCATTTTTGAGACAACAAGCGTAGATGTATATAAATGGAAGTTGGTTTCCTAATAAAACTTAACAAATCGTTTTATATGATGCACTCAATACAATAATAGTGTTTAATTTCAGTTACGTATCTTGTATAATGGCGTGTTGTGGCATATCATCGCCTCAATCCTTTGGCACACGTCATGGTTTTACAGTGTTGTCGGATTGAAAACTCATTCGCAAGCGAAACAACACTACACCAACTCGCACGATAGTAGAAACCTTTCAAAATTAGCTCTGTTTTAGTATAGCCTGCGATTTGCGAGTTCATGAGTTGCGAGCAAGCTCGCAAGCGAATATTTCCGCAAGTTTCAAAATTAGGGGTCCTGGTGCGAGTGACACAATTAGGTCGTGTCTCGTGTTGATGTAACCTTTGAGGGGGTTTAAACGAGATTTTTTAAAATTATATTTAGTATTTTAATAATTGTTTGTTAGACCATCAATGAGGGCTTATCTCTGGATTAATAATAATAACAATAATAATATCAATATTTTTATAATTTTGATTTTCCTTTATTAAAGTGGAAGTTTAGGGAACGTGAGCCAAGGGCAGTATTTTTGAAGTTTTTACTTCAAAACTTTCTTTGGTCAAAACAAATCAAATAATAATTCTCTAATATATACACACAGTTTAATTTTCTTCACATGGTTACATCTACAGTTGTTGAATATCTGTCAAGGGTGTCCTGGAATTTAATGACAACTTTTTCTCTTAATTTTTAAGTTTTTACTCTAATGCCGCTATTCTCATGACAGATATTCAACTACTGTTGATATTAACATGTAAAGAACATTAAACTTTCGGTTTCTTTTGGAGCAATATTTTATTTATTTTGGTCAAAAAACTTTCTGTAATAAAAACTGCAAAAACACTGCCCTTAACTCACATTCCTTGCATTCCAAGCTTAAATTGGTGACCAGCAGTCGAGATCTCTTAGCAAGCTTGCACTGATAAAGACACAGAAGAACATTTGGCTTGCAAAATAATAAATACATTAACTTAGTCTACAAGATGTATAGGAACAATTTTAGTAACAAAATAATAATAAAGAGGAAAAACAAGTAGAGAAATGATTCAATAGTAATATTAATTTAGTGAAGAGTCCACTGTAAACAACGGAAAGATATTAGTGATAGCGGTGTTCATTAAATAACTCTCTTAAGTTTGGTTTACTTTTTAGATAAAAATCAAATTATGGAAATCTAGAGTTACCACTGTTTTTACAGGTGAGGGCATAAAGTGTTGACACATTTAAAAACACTGTATATTTACTATTTTAGTTACCAAATGCTTCAAATTAAATTTTAAATAACAACTAAATATTGACAATTTTCCACATACCCTTGAATTATCAATCTTTTAAAACAATGCCCTTAAGATGACCACAATTATATTCCATACACTTTTGTATGCACCCCTTGAAAATTGACATGAATTTGCGCAGTGTCTCTTGTTGGATTGCTTCACATTCCGCCACAATTTATTAAGTAGTTTTTGGGCGAGTCAAGTAAACATGACCCTTTAAGATGCCCCACAAGAAAAAGCCGGATCTGTTAAGTCTGGTGAACATGGTTGCAACCCCAAATTGTGAAACGAGGTACCCAGGAAACATTTTACAAAGCACCTCCATTGATGTTCGACCTTTCTGACCCTGAACAGCACCGTAAGAGCATGTGTACAGAAAACATGAGGCAAGATGGCTCAATGGTCCCTACAACCCGAGCATCAATGAATAATTCAAGCGTATGTAGAAAATTGTCAATATTTTGTTGTTATCTTAAGTTTAATTTGAAACATTATTAGTTAGAATAGTTATTAAATGTTTCAACACTTTCTGCCCCACCCTGTAGAACGGCCAAGAAGGCTGAGTTTGTAAAGAGCTACTTATATACATTATTTTAAGATAAGTAGAAGAACTGGAGGGGCACAAGAATGCCCACATGTTCTGCGGAAGATTAACATGAAATTATATTACTAAACATGTTTAAAAAAATAAGCATCTATTTAGAATATTCGCGAGAAGAGAGTTTTTAGCCCTAAAATTTTATGAATTCTATCTTAATCATTAAAGGCGATTTAAAAAGAATAAATCATCGCAAGAAGCGATAAATTTGCACTCAACACTTTGCAATATGAGAAAGTCAGTTTAAGTGAGGGAATTCTAAGACACACTAGCATATTCGAGCTCGTATCTAACCTCCAGACATTTATTTTAAAAGGTAATTTTGACACAGATACTTCCTAAAATAGTTAACTACTTTATAACCTCCAGACAGGTTTATTTAGTTTAGCTAAGGTAATTTTAACACACATACGTCTTAAAATAATTCAATATTTTATAACATTCAGACTAAGTGCAAAGTACAAACTTAGGATACTCTCAACTATAGGGAGTGAGGAGGTGATAAACTTAATAAAACCAAGTAATTTAAGAGAGTGATAAACGTGACATGATAGTGGAAGTATAATTTATGGTCTATGGCTAATGTAACTCCTAAATCGTTAGTATATAATATATATGCATCGTTCTATAGTGTAACTATCAAGTGTTTAGGTGAAAAAATAGGGGTGGTTTTACTGGTGAAAGCTATGGCCTTCGTTTTAGATTTACTTTTAGATATTCCATTTTCGATAGACCATCATAATATACAGATTATATCAATTTGTAAATCCAAACGATCAAAAAATGAATTGATGTTTTTGAACAGTCTAAGATTATCACTAAACAATCAATAATTTGAAGAATGTATGTTCTTACCAATGTCATCAATAAACACATAAAAAAATAAGAGGACCCAAATTTGACCCTCGATGAATATCAAAAGGGGCTGAGATGGAATTGGAGGGGCCTGTTTATATTTTTATGGTAAGAAATTTATTTTTAAAAATAGCTTCTAAACCCATTTACATATGAATAATAATTTCAATTTTCTTTATTAAAGTGTTAAAAAACGGTCACAAGACCTATAGCTACAAGAATAATAATAGTTTAATTCATTAATAATTTTGATGATGAAAATTATGTTTCTATGTTAATGTTCAGTTAATAATATTATTTAGAACTTTCTATAACCTTAGCATTGCTATGTAAAAATACTATTTTATTTATTGAAGTTGCAATGATGTTTTACAAAAATGTTAATAAACCTCAGTACCATAAATTAAAGTTTTTTTTAATAACACATAATATTTTAAGAAAGGTCCCAAACAATATTTATTTTAACACAAAAATGTAAATTCGGAGAGAAAAAATTTGTTAGTAAAATTATTTAATTTTTTTTTAACTCGCAATGATACCCAGTCATACACTCAGACATAACTTAAACAAGACAAATTTTTGTATTTAAAAATGTGTTTCACACGATTCATAACAACACATCAAAGATACATCATGAAATAATGTTTTAAATCACGTAACGTTTGAATTCCTTGAGTTCCAGTGGGCCCCAAAAGATGGCAGTTTTTAAAGTAAATAATATTGGTAAGTTAATGTTAAAATTTCATTCCTTTTTTTTCTGCTCATGTTGACAAGTCATCAATATCATCTTCATTATTAACGTTTATTGCAATGTTTTGAATATTTTACTGTCAATAATAAAATATTGGTGTAATACATTTTGTACAGATGTAGATGTATTATTTTAGTAAATATTCAAAATTATAATGAAATACTTGTTTGTATTGTATTGAATCAGTAGGAAAGGAGGTTGTTCATGGCACGTTTTTGTTTATGTATTACTTACATGTGCAGTCTTCTATCACTTTAAAATACTTTCCTTATAATTTGTATGCATTAATATTTCTAAGTTACTAGAAAGTTGGTCTCAAGACGCAGTGGTAGACAGCCGAATGGTTGCATATTAAAATGGGTTGACCTTCGAAGTAGTTTGGGATTTGTAAGCACTGGTACACGTACATGTATAGAAAAAATAACAACTCTAATTTAAATCGTACAACATTAATATTGTTTACGAAAATAATTAAACACTTCGAACAAAATCACTAAGGTATAGTTTAAAAAAATCTATTAGGAAACTCCATTATCATTTTTGATTGAACTTCCACATATTTATGAAATAATTTTTTATATATCACCACGTTTTACTATCTGTTTTGGCTATATGCATGTGTACTAATTTTGCTACTAAGTATGGATGAGAAAGGTTGAATTTAGAGGAAGTATACCTGCATTTGCGTGGATACTTATACTCAGTACCGCGTCTTACTACCCGTTAGGGTTATACGCTTAAGTACTAATCACTCAAACGGGCTATGAATTGGGAAGGTTGAATATAGAGGAAGTGAACCCGCATTTGTGTGGAGGGAGAGTGGAAAACCATTCAGGAAAAAACTCCTCCAGTTCACCCGAGGGAGATTCGAACCTTGATCTCCCCGTCCTCGGCAGTCTATCTCAACACGAAACTCTCGCGTTAGCTAACTACGCCACCGAGGTGGGTCATTTGCGTGGAGGAAGAGTGGCAATTAATTTAAGAAAAATCATTCTCAGTATACCCTACTGGGATTCGAGCCCTGTTCTTTCCACCATCGGCAATCTAGTCTATTATGAGAGGGATGCCTTAGACAATGTGGCCACCGAAGTATGTATGCAATACATTGTTTCAAATAATAGGTAAAATAGTTCCTGACTGCGCGTTAAAGGGTCCTCTTGTTCATTTTATACCGATAGGTATGTTTTGAAATCGCATACATAATTAATGTATTATTTTGTTTTAGACTATTGCGTATCTTTATAAACGATAAAACAAATATTTTTAAGCATACTTGTTAATTTTTAAACCAAAATATATTATTTTTTATTTAAGATTATGAAATAAGATGGCGCATACACATTTTAAGGGCATTTACAAATATAATATATTTATAGCTCATAATAAATTGTGGTGACATGGATTAATTTTCTTCGTATAATAAATTTCATACTTGCAGTTGAAGTTTTCAATTCCGGAAAAATTAGCTGGGGAAACTATTTAGGGAAAAAACCACCCTCAATAGACCATACTGGGATTCGAACTCTACCCCTCATCTTCAGCAGGCGAGTCTAACACAAGAGTGAAGCCATAGCCCATTCGGCCACTGAAGTTGGTGTTGATATCTGTTAAGATTATACTTGAAAAAATCATTTGATACAAAAAATGTGTGGACTTGGATTTTAATACATAGTATTGTCAATATAATTTACTAGTAATAGTATGAGTCATGTGAATATTATAGTATACTAGTATAAAGAGCTAAAATACGGCTAACTGAATCTTCTTTATAAACTTTGAATATATATATATATATATATAATTTATTTGGGGTATTTAAGTGCATTTTCTGAACTGACTGATTATATCAACACACGACGACCTATAAACCAACTTAAATATAGAACGAACACAACATCCAGCCCCTGGCCGTTAATTCATCACTGTGAAAGAAGAAACCCACATATCACTAATGGTCCATTTTTTGGCCCTGCCGGGAATTGAACCCGGGACCCTTAAATCAGTAGACAGACAAGCTACCGACTGAGTTAAGGTGTCGGACCTTTGAATATTTATATATAGAGGGTGTTCCTAGATTAAACATCCAATTTTCGGGAAGTTGTAGGGGATCTAAAAATTAACTCATAGCGTCCTCAGGAGATTATCTTGTTTTCACTTCCTTTACGAGCAAACAGCTAAAAAATGCATAAAAAGTGAAATTACACTAAAAAGATTATGTTTATCAAAACAACTTGGTATAAAATTTGTGCAGCATCAAATTATCACTGAACTGATTTCTCATTTGTTCCAATTTTTTGCTTGATTTAGGAGGTATCTGGTATGAAACATCCAATGAGATAATGTTAATGAGATAAAACGTGATAAAAATCACGTTATTATTTGGCTAAAAACATGAAGTAAATTTAAAAATATTTAAGAAAAAAATTGCTCCGAAAGCTGTGCAAATTTACTTTAAGTTGACATTTAAAAAATAACTATTTGGTTTTTTTAGGGGGTTTTACCTAGAGAAAAAGTGTATGAAGTGCCTGTTAATGATCTTCAATCATCATAACAAAGGATAGTGCAAGCGTGCAAAGAAAGGACAGATGAGCAATGGCGATCAGACACTCGTTCTGTCATTTATAGGTGCCAGGCTGGAGACCATCATTTTGAACAACGTAAATAAATTAAATAATACTAGGCTTGTGCGGGAATGACATTTTGACTTCGGGAAATTTTCGGGTTGGAACGGTACAGGAATGAGGAAAATTTAAAGACTAATTTTTGAATTTAGGCCTTTAAATGTTTTTCAAATAACTAACATTAATTAAATTACAAGCTTTCACATTTATTTAAACTAAACAAATACCGCGGTAAAAATAAAATAACTCTTGCTCTAGCGTTGGGTGTTGAGAAAGGTACCTCAACAACCATGAAGTACTACCATGATTAGTTTTTAAAATTTTGCCACAATTTATAAATTTCACGGTTATTTTATCTTTTTTTTTCGAAATATTAGCCTTGTTTGCGCGCACGTATATTTTTTTATTATTATTATAGACTAAAACAAAACACTCTTTTCAAATATAGATTTAATCAAATAAAGCAATCGATTTAATAAATTGAAACAAACTATAGTTTGAATTTACGTTTCCAAAGAAATTTTTCTTTTTATAAAACAAGATGTTCAAAAATGATTAAAATCGCAATAGTTTCTATAATTAATTTGAAATTATTTGACATGGTTACCAACTTGATTTTCAACAGCCTTGTCTTTAAAACATGAACGCGTAACCACAAACAAAGCAAAATAATTTTTTTTGTGTGTGTTCTCTACACAATCACGTAGTTTTATAAAAGTAGAGTTCTAGAGAATGATTAAAAAAATAATCGGGAAAAGGATAATTATATTTTGATTTGGTGAAGATATTATGAATTTGTTATCACTTTGAGAAACACTATTTAAAGACGACTGTTCCACCATCATGAAAATAAGAACAATTGCTGTGTTATGTGTAAACAAACATTCGGGATTTACTTTATTACCAGTAATGAAAATCTTTAACTTTATTTTATTAAGTGCTTTTTGCTTTATCCCTTGAAATATACGCGATTAATGTTATTTTATTCAATAACTAGACAATTTTCATGTAATAGCTGGTGTGAGCCTAGGCCTACTTTGTGCAAACAACAAACTTACGTAACCATTAGTATGACGTGGTACTAAGTTTATTTAGCACCACGTCTTAATACCTGCTCGGGTCATACGCAGTGAACTAAGTTATTTAAGATAAAAATTATTATTGAGACAAGACTAAAAGTGAATGTTTTGTGTATTGAGATTTCTATATTTAATTTTTAAACTTGGCCTTGTTATTAGTAAGACATTTTTTATTTTTCCCGAAAAATCCGGTACAAATTAATTTCCTGCCCAAGTTTCGAAAACGTCCATTTTCCCGTTTTTTTTTCCCGAGGCTCTAGGATTCCGCCCAGGCCTAAATAATACATTTAGTGTATTAATTATAAATATATCTTTATTTTTCTTAGTTTATTGCTGTTGGCTTGAAAAGAAAGCGAGAACCATTTAATCTCCAAAGGACATTTTAAGTTAGTTTTTTGATCCCCTACCACTACCAAAGTTTGGCTGTTTAATCCGGGAGCACCCTGTATAAAACATTTGAAAAACTGTGAACAATTTTATTTGCAGGGAAAATAATTAGGTAAAAGTCAATAAACAGTGTTTATTCATACATTTCAAAAGCACCATGTTAAAGGTCAGAACTCGAGCTCGAATATCAGCTGGGTGCATATGTTGGGTATTTCAACGAAGGGGGTTTGTTTTGAAATCACACACACACTATTAATTCATTATTTTGGCGTAGACCATTACATTTGTTGAAAAATGATAATATAAATATACTTTAGCATATTTTATTAATAAAAACATATTTAAAAATATTAAGACTAAGTAATAAGATTATATATAAAAACAACTAAGAGTATTTACAAATGTATACATTATTACTCAAAATAAATTAACTTAAACAAAATGAGAGATATCTCGTAATATGATGAAAATATTATCTCTAAGGTTTGTTCAAATCTAAACGACAAACCTAAGTTTGTTGTTTGTGGCATCATAAACATTACTTTTTATATTTATATTTGCGTTAGTGGGTTAAATATTAGCAGAGCATAAAGTAAATGAATGACTCCTTCTAAGTTTTAAAACTTGGTGAAAATAGCTCTAGTAATTTTCTTATAAAATGCTCCAAATGAAACTACCTTATAAAACTCTAAAGCTCATAGCCTATGGTGCTCCATCCCTTTGAATAAAATGTTTGATATATCACACTTTTGTCTCTTAAGTAAATAACTGACGCATTATCACAGATTCGTGTTCCCATAATCTCGGAAACGTGATGTAAAACACCAACTAGATCTAATCATGGCATAAAGTCCACTTTAAGCTAGGTTAACACGAAAGTCACTTTTAAATTAATCGTTAGCTCTGTCGGTGGTACGTTTGTCCACAAGGCTAACGGTCCCGGATTCTATTCACGTTAGATAAATTGGGACTTCCCTGTTCTTAGTGATAAATTTAGTGCTACCCACTTCGGTGGCCACATGGTCTAAGGCTTCGCCCTCGCTATAGATCGGGGCTCAAATACCAGTCGGGTGTACTGAGGGTGGTTTTTACAAAATGGTTTTAGACTATCATTCCATGCAAATGCGGGTATACTCCCTGCAAATTCAGCCTTACTCATCTTTAATCCAGTATCGTAATTAGTACATCCAGAGTAGGTAGTAGGACGTGGTGTTAAAAAAAGAAATGTTAGTTGACTGGGTGTTGTATTCGAACAAGATAACATTTGGTTTGTAAATCGTGTGCTTATGTCATCACTTTGTTGAGAAAGTGTACTTTAAAACTCACCCAATAAAAACGGTTTGTGTCGGGTGGGAAGTCAATGCTTGGGCATCCTCTCTTTTTCTTTAAATGATACGTGTGTTTGGTCAGATGAATACTGAGAGGGTAGAACAGTTTAAAAATACAATATCCTCAATTCTGTACCCTATTTACCCTCCCACCGCGAACCTGACTGCCCAACTTAGTGAGAGTAGACTCTGTCGTTCTCGTGGGAAATTACACTGCAGTTGGTTGTGAAGAGAGCTAGCTAGTCTGGTCGTAGTTTAAACAGCGTTCAGGTTAATTAATCAACATACCTTATCGGCGAGTTCACTTACCTTCATTAGCTGATTAATCCATGATTATCTTTGTGCGCTGTTGATGTATACGGCACATTAGGAGAGCTAGTACCGACTGAATATCGCCACGTCATGGAATCAACGTGATACAATCGAACAAAATTTTCCACATTTCTTCGAAATACTGCTTCTTAAAACACAACAAAAAAACGTTAACATCAATAATGATACACTAATTACGGTTTCGTTTGTAATATTGAAGATTTCACCCAATGAACAGGAGGCTCACCCCGTACTAGAGGGAATATGGATTAAGGCGTGGTTCTTGTCTTGTCTGGTTTTCTGAGGCAGACTAGGGTTCGAGTCCCTCTCGTGTGTTGACCTACTGAAGTGAATTTATCAAAAAGTCTTCTCCACTTTCTCTCTCTTTCCCTCTCTCTCCTCTCAAATGCAGTTAATCTAAATTACACCTTATTTATCCCTAATCCATTAGTGATGGACAAAAAATAAAACAAGACTTTAAAGAGATATTATGGCTCGGAATCAAAATATGGTTTCCAAGAACAAATAATCACCTAGCGTCCACAGCGATTGTGAAAATCAAGAGAAGAATAATTAATCATTTATCTATTTAGTTGATGTTCCTTGTGGATTTATTGATGCTATTTGATTGTTTGGTGAACAATTTAGTCTACTCTTAAACATAGATGTGTAAGGTTGGCGCAAACCTGTCCGTATCGGATCGTCTCCTTTCTTAGTTGATTGTCTTGCCCAGCTCTAGCTCCTCTGCTCTAGATTAGTAGCACCCAAGGATACATCTAGTGAGAAGGACGTTATAGTAGTTGCCTCTGTGAGTAATGGAAAAAATATAGTCGAATGTTATGGGATACCTTGAGATGTTTATTTTTGTATTCTGACCCTGGCTTTCAAATTAAGTGTAGCTTACCAATGAGTGATTTTATTAAATTCCAAATTTCTCGAAAATGACTTGAACGATTTTATTTGAAAAAAATGCATACCTATGATTAGTTTGATATGATAATAGCACTATATCATTAGTGTTTGGGAAAAAATTCGTTGAAGGGTAGTTACTGATGGGGATTTTTTTTCAATTCAAAAGATTTTGAAGTACTAACGTAGCACAAGCTTTGGGGGTCGTGTGGTCTAAGGTGTCACTCTAGAAATAGGCTGGACTGTTGGTGACGGTACGATTGGGGTTCGAATCCCGATCGGGGGCACCTAAGGTGTTTTTTTCATAAATGGTTTCCCTATTTCGCTTCACGCAAGTGCGGGTAGATTTACTACATAAGTTAGACCTTCTTCAGCCCAACCTCTATCGTGTAAATATACAAATAGCCCGAACAGATGTAAAAACGGAGCGTTGGCAGACGTCATTCTGTTATTGTTTGGTTTGCCGATATTTATGGAGCTATCGCATTTCTGAACTAGACGATCGAATATGCAAAGATATTTAGTTTTCACTTTGTTTCAATAATGGTAAATTTACTCTACAGCATGTCAATGTAAGTACTTTTATAATTAATGTCATATGTCTACAAAATACGACCGCCTCAAACTTTAAATTGCTCCTCAATTTTCATGATTGATACTAATTTTGCTATTATTATTAATAGTCACTCACACTGTGGTAGTGAACTTGTACTTAATTGAGTAATGTATTAAATACCAGAAAGGTCCTTGTGTGTGAGGCATAACATTTTCAACCACATATCATCTTTAAACACTTCAATTTATTCTGATAAATTAAATTATTGACTGCTGAAAACGAACGTTATTTTAACGAAAGAAATATATGTAAGTGGTCTCAAAATGGAGAGCTACAAATCAGAAACGAACTTGGTAATTAATTCAACGGATCAGAAAATGTTAAAAGTGTCGTCTACAGTTGGCAAATTTATTTTGTGTCTCTTAAAAATAAATGAATGATTGAATATAATTATTTATTTATTGCACAGAGATTAACATTTTAATTCAATAAGTTAAGTCATTGAATCAATTTTTTGCTATGTTTTTGAACTGAAATTTGTGAGTAGCCTACCTATGTAATCATAGTTTTAATAAAAATTCACAATGAAATCTATTAAATCTGAAACACGTTTTAACTACTACTAAGCTAATATTCTCTTAGTTAAGTAATTTTGTACAATTTATTTTAAATGCAATGAAAATTGATTATTTCATTTATGTCTTCAGGAATTATTTCTACATTCAAAATTGGTAGCCAAATAAAGGAAAATAAATTATCTATTAATTAAAAAAAGTTTACCTATTTATTATTTAATAGCTTAACTCCATAGCTATATTTTATTAAATAAAACAATTTCTTGAAGGAAATCTAAATCAAAGTAATATTATTATTATTTAGCTATTATTGTTTTTTTTATTATATGTTCTTGTAAAGTACTTGTGTACTTTTCAGTCCTGGCCTGTCCACGATTGTTGGCCAGCACTATAATAACTGAAATTGAAATAATTATAATTATAATTTTTATTATTAGGTGTTCTGTCTTACAACAGGTCCATTCCTTTTGTTAATGAATTTAGATTGCCAATGCGCCCTGTCCTCTGACTCCTCCTTGAGCTTCCAGAGTTTGCTTCTTCTTTTCTCAAGTAATATAATAGTATATAATACATTTATCAACACATTATTAAGGCGTATAGCCCGAACGGGTAATTGGATATTGTGCTAAAAAAACAAAAACAAAGGAGAAAACATATTATTATCGTGTTGAATAAAGTTATAGTTTTCGACAACCGTGACACACTCGGTACTATTTATACCGCGATCTGAATAACGTTTATGTCAGATATAGGTACACATTAAATACCTTTATATTTTGCTTTTTGATCATTCCAAGCCCCACGATTTTGGTTCCAGAAGTGTAAAACCTTCAATAAATGAATGATTTGAGACACATTTAACACTAAAATGTTAATTAAGCATTAATTCGCAATTTTAAATTCGGATATGCATTTATTTTTGGAGCAAAATATACATAAAAATGTGGGCACTAACCCAAAATATTTTTAAACCTAGTAAATGGTAGTCTACAATTCACAGCAAAGTATCAAAATAAAGACATTCATTTAAAACTCATAAGATTTGTGAAACGAAATAATATGCACTGTTACAGGAACATCGAGAAAAGAGGAACATCGCTGCCCTCTAAAGAGCGCAACAATCAATTTAACATATCAAAAACCTACATAAATACATTATATTATTATTTAAATGATTATAGCTCAGAAATTGTATGTTTTATAAAAATATATTACAAATAAAAAATATTTTTAATAATAAAAGACAAGTTAATTCGTATCTCCAATACTTGCGGACCTTAAATATATTATTATCTTTGGTATTGGTAGTATTACTATTACCTGCATCGTTAAGTACGTAAGCTTATGTTTCAATATCATCTGGTCTGCTTTCCTGATGACGGGAAGGTTAAGGTCAGCAAATGTGGCCACATTCCTCATAAATACTACATTCCTCATTTCTACCCCATGAGTGTAAATATTTGGATATTTCGGTCGAATAGTAAGACACGGTACAAAAAATTCATTAGTGCTAGTTACTGTTTTGCTATATTTCAAATTCTCCTGAAGTATTTACAATGTTTTGACTGTATAACATGTCACCAATAGTAGATATACCAACATTATAGCTGTCTTATTATTGAGGTCTGCATCAATGTTTAAACATGATACGAGTGACAACACTCCATAATCTCATCATTGTCGTAAACGAGTGACTCGCATTCAACATTTGACCACCCCTGTCAGTAAACACCGCATGAATAGCCACCATGTATATTACAAAACACGATCCAATTTATTGCTTTCAGGTTATAATTTCATTTATAGCAGTTTTACTACCTAATAATATAAAGGTCATCCTGAAATTTCATATCAAACCCGAACAATACATTGCTATTGATTACCAATCAGATAAATCAACTTTTATCCCCATTCTATCCATTGAACGAATTGTAACGAAAATTCATGTTGTAAATGGTCCCATTGTTGTACTTGTCTACCAAAATGTCAACAAAGGGCAGCCACCTTGAATTCGCTATTTCTTTGTGTCTAGAACTTTATTGTGATGCCAGCGGGGCCACATCGAGTGGTTAGCGCAGTTGACTCTGATCCCTGTCGGACGCACTGGAGAGGATTTTTACCAAAATGTCATCTCCGATCCTACAGCTGTTGCATTTTCTTAAAATTGGCCCTTCTTATCTTATCTACTTAGGTTATATTTTTCTGTTTATTGTTAATCAGTAACGATTTGCTTTACATCGTTGTAATGTTGAGGGAGCATTCAAGATAAATCTTTATCTTCTTTTGTGCTTTCCCACATCCTCTAAATACCCATTTGGGTCCTACGAATACATATTAATTACGTTAAAGTTTTAGGGTTGAGAAAGGTAGAATTTAAATGAAACATACCCACATTTGCGCGCAGGGAAATTGGTAAACCGTTTAAGTAAAACTTTTCTCGGTAGTTCGCCAGGATTCGAACATAGATCTTTCTATATTACGCAAATACATCTTATTGCAAGAGTGAGGCTCTTACCCATTCGACCACCGAAACGGATTAAAACTTTGTTAAAATATTAGTAGAAATGCCAAGGTTTTTTGTTTCTATTTGCTTGAAGAACTTCAACACTTTTTTTAAAAGGGGTTTGAAGCTTTTAATTATGACAGTTATAGGTAATCTTCCCTTCTTTTTTAACTTGCACCACTTATTTTATTTCTACCGGCTCGGGCTGTACAAATATTTACATAAATAGTAATTATGAAGGTAGAATTTAGAAGAAAGGCAAACACATTTGCGCGAAGAAAGAGATTAAGAAACAATTTCGGAAAAAAAAAAGCCCCTCATAGCACTCACCATGTATTTTGACCCCAATCTAATCTACACCGACAAACCATACAAGATAAGATTTATGCTTTGGTCCACCTACTCACCTATTTGTGGGTTTCCTCTTATTTTAGATTTTGATATCTACCGTGAACTTTCTAAATTCAATGCTATATCAAAACACCACTTAGAGATTAAACTAAGAGGGGTCTAGCGTGTATTTTCTGGGTCGACTATGCAGATTAAACCTTTCCATTTCATAAAAATTCAATATTTTAAACTAGAGCTTTTAATTGTAATAAAATAACTTACAAAGCTATGTTTCCAAAATGAAATCTTAAATCATAAGCATAAAATCAAATCTTATTTATAGTATTTTTCAATGGAATCTATAGGAGTTATTTTTACATAATCTATTTTTCAAAGAATTAAAGTAAACACACGGAAGACATCTGATAAACTGATCATAAGATTTTTTACCACCATTCGGACTTTATGCTTATGTACTAATTACACTAGTGGTTTCAGGGATTAAGAATATTATATTTACAGGAGTTGTACCCTCATTTGTGTGGAGGGAAAGTGGAAAACCATTTAGTAAATACCACCCTCAATACACCCGACCAAGATTCGAACCTTGATCTTCCCGCTATCGGCAGTTTAGTTTACTGAAAGAGTAGTGCGTTAGACCATGCGGCGTCCGAAGCTGGTATCAAAATATAGACCAATACTGAAAAAAAAAGCTACAATTGTGTCAGCATAGCTGCTGGTGGAGAATAGCCCGTAACAGCTACCCCTCTACCTCCAACCCCAAAACAGAAACTGTTGCCAAAATGTAAAATCGTTATGACACAAGGATCAATCCCAAGATACTTAGGTACAGCATACTTCAAATTTCCGCAGTAAGCCTCTATTAGGAAAGCAGCTTACCAGAGCGCAGAGATACAGACATTCCGATATTATGCGGGGTTTTTTTTAAAGAGGAGGGTTGTTCTTTCAAAATATATGTTACACCAAAATGAAGGTGAAAAGTATCAACATGCCCCTAGTAAATGAAAAACCTTACATTTTAAGTTTAATAATTTTTTTTATGAAAAGGTGAAACTACCTTATCTCCAACGTTTATCGCAAGATGTTAAATCCAAGTAAATGCTTATAAATATAGTCAGATTTCCTAAAATAAATAAAATACATTGAATCATCGCTTCTCTCCTTTGTAATAGAAGAAGTAACGAGTTCGTGCATACAATAATTAAATGAGAGTTTAGGAAGGATGAGACACAAGATAAATATATTAGTTTAACAAATATGTTTATTTGAATGTAAAGAAGTGAAATAGAATTGCATACGTTTTAAATATATTTTAGATCAAATAGTCCATAGTTATTTAAGGCAAGTTTATTCAGCTATCATAGACGTATACTTCCCGATAGGCAGAAATAGTAATAATCATCTTGATGACTAGGAACTAACATAAGCAAGATTGAACGTTTAGTTTAGTAGCTCTAGAAATAAGGACCAACGCTCATTCTCCTACGGAGGAGTGTCTGCCTCCTCATAGCGGCAGTCAAAATTAGGCAACAAATATTAATTAAAGGTGTACCGTTCTCCACCTCCACGTCTAATAGCAAGAGTCCACAATAGCTAGGAAGAGGGTGGATGTAAACTATAAGGAATTTATTATAACAACAAAATAGGAACAATTGCACGTTTAAGAAAAATTTGAATTATTTATTCAAGGTAAAACAGCAGAGGTAAATAATAAATACATGGCCTTACAAGGCAAACTGAAGAGTGTTGAAAAATATATAAATATGGCAGAGACTACACTTGCGCAGTACATTCGAGAATATATTTCACAATCTCAAAGTAAATTATTCATATATATGAATTAGTCTGGAAGAGATCCAATAACAATCAAAAGTCGTTAATATAATAATAAAGAGCTTAAAGAGCCTCTTTTAAACGGTTAACAACGAACCTGAATCACCATTATGAATTCAGACTAAACAAATTTAAATTTTAAGATTAAATTTAAATATAAATTCTAATACAAATAAACTGCACAATTGTTTGACTTCCCGACATAACTCAAACTTTTATGGAACTATTACTTCCACCACTTTTGAAGTAATCAAGAAGATTCCGACTTGTTAGTATTTAACATTATAAAAGAAAACAAAGCAATATTACAATAGAATACTTGTAATTTCCCACTAAAAGAATCGGTAAATGTTAAAGTTATAACTTATAAATCAACAAAAATGAATTACTTTAGTAATTTCTTCAAAGAAAATACGTTTACAAAATATTACCTATAAAAGAAACATTATCAAATTTTAAAGTTCAAACAATTATTCGTAACCACAAGTGCAATCACAATTTATATTCAAACTAAATATTCCAAGCTAGAAAAAGAATCAAAAGGTTGCTACCTATTAACATTTCTAAAAATTACAAAGAGACTAGCACCCAAGCGGCAAAAAGGAAACATTAAGTGTTTCAATAAACAAATTTACTTTCAAAAATAAATTTTCTAGTGAGAAATTACAGACGCCTACACTGAACGATTTTAATCACATAATTAATCTAAGTGTTCAAACACTCAAACCCATTAAATGTCATTTAAATTTTAAACAATTAATAAGATATATAGAGTTTATATATTGCCATCCTGGAGCGATTATGTCAAAGTCCAGACCAGGACCTCTCGTGGTTGTGTCGGATATAATAGTCTACTATGCTAGCTGAGCGCTATCATTTTATAGGTCTAGTTGATGGATAAGGAGCTGGGAGATTTTCATATTAAAAATACAACGCCACATTGTGAACACGTGCTAACAGCATGATTCTCTTGTTAGCAGCTGCCAAACTTGGCACAAGCCCAAGTCACATAGGCCTGACATTTGGTTAGTTTCAGTTGAAACTTGGCACGTGTTCGAGTCACGTAGGCTGGACACCTGGTGAGTTGGCCGTTGAATCTCGGTACGTCCATCAAGTCACGTACACCGGACATCTGGAGAGTTGGCAGTTAAAACTTGGCACGACATCAAATTACGTAGGCCGGACACCTGGTGAGTTGACCGTTAATATTGTGAGTGGCCCATTTGTCGTTCGGCAGGGCCAATCAGCGCATTTCTGGATCCCCCTATTGAAATATCTTGTAGAAGCATCGTTCACCGTTTGACTGTTTTCTCTTCATCATAAACTTCGGTGTGAACAGGTTGGTCATGGAACTCGTGCTAAGCCAGAAGATACAATGAGTGAGTAAAGTACATTTATTAGACATAGTAAGTTTTGTAATCTTTGATATTGCAGGATGTCTATGAGTATCGGCATTATTCGGAGTGGGTAGTATTAATGTAAACTAGCTAGTCTTGCTAGTGTTACTATTGCAGGATGTCTATATGTATTGGTCTATTCTGGGCGGGTAGTAACATTGTAACATTAGCTAGTATTGCTAATGTTACAATTGTTAAGCCACAATACATAGACAATCTAGCTACCAGATTAAGACCTGAAAGGTCTATTCAAGAATAATAGTGAAAATATAGTTAATGAAATGGTATTAAGGTATAATTTTATAGAGTTACTATGAAGAAAGTTATATAAGCTAGCTAGCTTGAGTTAACTCCATAGAGAGCTACGAAAACCCAAGAATAATCTCCTAGAAGAGGAACTATCATATTACAAATAGTTAATGGCGAGCTATCAGGCATCTATGCGGTTAGACTAATATGGCCGGTCAATTCCTAATAAGTACTGCCTGGACATTCAATAGTATATTTATTCATCCACTCTAAATTGGGCACACAATAACTAGTACAAACAATATTGGTTTTACTCAATACAAACGGCGCCTGAAGGGGCCGGAGACAAAACACTATCGCCGCAGGCCACAACTACGAACTAGTATGCTCCCACAGGTTGCGCACCTTAAATATATAGACCAAAAAGAAATAATAGTGACTGCTATCTGTCACTGACCTAATTATGTCATTGAACAAAGAGACAGATAACCTGATTGCCCTCATTAAGTGGTCCTAAACAAGGCCACACAGTTTAGGGAGTGAAGACTATTCCCTAGTATGTAAAACAATGTTTTAAGGACTTTGGAAAAGAAGTCAGAAGCACTGACATACTGAATCATGTCGTATGGACCAAGATACACATAACATGTTTGGATTTAATATGGAAGAAGCTTTGTGTGCTGAAATCGCATTTATTGTTAAAAAAAGATAAAAGAGGGAATTGTAAATACAATTTTGGGTGAAGGATTGTATAATAAATCGAGGACAATATTTTTTATATTAGTATCCTACAAGAAACAGGTCGAAAATACTGATTATGAACTACATGGTATGTGAAATACTATTATAGTATCCAGAATTCTCAATCCATCGGTCCGTCAGTTCTGACTGATCATTTTGGACAAATCATTCCGAACTATCAGTTCCGACTTATAGTGTGTGGGGTCCTTCAGAAAGTTTGATCACGTCGGGATTTGAGTGGTAGTCTTTCAGACACACGTTGAGAAACATTTTAAGGTATCACGAATTAATATTCCTGTTCCAAATTGAGTCCCTTGATTGATTCAAGGCCGGTGATAGCTATTAATCCCCATTTACAAACTTCATATTTATAGGTTCGCTATCCATAAAAAAAAGTTGATGCCATAGTGACAGATTACTCTGTTTACAGAGTCGTGATCCGTTAAGTGCTTACTCCATTTTAGTTGAATCAACTTTAACTTTCTAAGGACTAGTTTATGTGGACTACCAATCCTAATTAAGTAAATATATGCGCAAGCATCGAAATAAAATCACCAATGGAAACTAAAAGATCCGTTTCTGTGGGCACATATATTATAAATTTGTTATCAAATCATGTTATAAATATATTTATTGTGATTGTACTTAACCTACATTTCAAGTATATACTGGGCGTTATCTAAAATAAAAGCTGGTTTATTTTATTGTATTGATCAGCTGACTGATTGGCGCTTACTCCTTGCTGTATACGATTTTCTTTCGAAGAGTTTTACTGGCCGAAGTCTCTGACTATCTCATTGGTTGGAACAGTCACGTGATTAAGGATACGGACTCTGTAGACGCGAATAGAATTTATTAGGACCACGAGCAACGAATTACAGATCTATGGATACAAAGTCTGTCGATGGAACTTTACTGGCACCGCAGTTATCAATTTCGAGGCTCCCAGCATAGACTCGAACCAGATTACCTGCTAGGAGGATTGAGTAGACCTATTACACTACTATGGCCTTTGGTAATACCAAACTATACCACTTCGTTAATGATTATTATTTCTCAGTAAAATCACTAGCTGACCTAAACCGTCGAATCTAATCAAGGAAGATGAAAAAGGTGATGGTAAACCATCTTATTGTTCCATTTTAATGACAATCTTCGCCTTGAGTCTGGCACACTATCAGTGCAACCGTAGCAGCCATAGTCTCACCTGCAGGCTGCATAACACAGCCCCCCCCCCCCCCCNCGTGGTTTTATCGCGAGGCGGCCACTAGCATATATCGTGTGCTATTCCAGGAATGGTTGGGTCGGGGTGTAATGAAATTCTCCCCTCTTCCTCACCCCCCCTCTCCTATTTCAACCCTACTCCTAAACCCTTAGTTTCATCCTCTCAGTTGCTATAAGGTCTTCTCACGCTGCCACCTCCCGGCCACAAATATTCATCCCGCAACCCTCACAGCCCTTGGGATAAAAATATAAATAAAGTGTTCGCCGGACCTAACTCTGGTATGAAATTAAGAATAGCGATCATAATGTTTTATATTTAGCGAGATAGTGGAAACACCGACTCCTTTAGTAATGATAATGATGACTGTGATAATAATGATCTAATTAAAAACACCAGACATGCTTCAAAAGCACCGGGTAGGCTTTGAAAGCAATGGACAGGGTTTAAAAGCACCAGACATGCTTCAAAAAGACACGACAGGCTTTAAACTTAACCGCACAAGCTTTAAAAGTACCGGACAGGATTCAAAAGTATTGGACAGGTTTCAATAGCATCGGATAGGGTTTGAAGGCACCGGCCAGTCTTTAAATCCACCGGACATGCTTCAAAAGCATCGGAAATGCTTCAAAAAATCACCGGATAATATTTAAAAGCTATAGGCCGATACATTAAATAACTATTATGTTTTAATCAAGCCGATAACTAAAATGTTTAAATGTAAAATATGGAAATAATTGCACATCATCATAGTCTCCAGCTACGGGTATTTCTCCCTCATTCTTATATTTTCCTAGCTTTTGCCTCAAACTGTGCACAGACTAGTCTAGTTGACTACTTTAATGTAGCCTATCCTATCACTGTCATATTCATCACTACATTTTATAAAATTAATTGGTTGAGTATCCAATAACACGAATTAACAATTATGACTATTATTATATATATATTATTATTATATATTATTATATATATTATTATATAATTATAACAATTATGACTACAGAGTACAGGTTCTTGAACTTTTTCTATTCAAGACTCTGCATAATACAAAATGATTATAAACCACGGGTGGTAATGGTTAGGCTAAGTTATTTTAAGTTTAAAAAAAATACTAGTGTCAGGTTTTGAGAAGTTTTTTTATCAAATGAATATAAATAATGAGCAGAGTTGTTGCAGTTACATTTAATATTATTAATTACTTTTTTAATTTATACATTTTTTACATGCAGATAACCAATAGAAGCCAATAGTTTAACCATACGAATGAGTAATACATAGCGTTCGTGTATTCATGCCAGATGGCGTTTTCTTTCTCCTATAAACTAAACAAAAATAGAATGAAAGTTTGTAGATCATTATAACTTCAATAGTTCTATAGGAAGTATTTAATTTACCCATGTTTGTAAAGGTTCGCTACGAACCCCTGGTGGGGTTGTAACTAAATGTTTATGAGACTATTTATGGAGTTTGATAAACAATTGAATAGAAACTACTTCTTGGACTTTTATCAGTGATTTTAGAGCGATTGTCCTCATAAATTAAAAATGATAGAATTGCCATTTTATCCTTGTAAGCCCACATCGGCTGGCATGTAGACAAAGGAGTCAGTCTCGTCTTGTCTGGATGTTAGCTGATGGAGAGGTTGGCCAGGCGGTGTATTGATTTTTTTTGTTACAGTATATTTCTATCCGTTTGGGTTGTAGGCATATTACCCAATTACGCTAATGTGTTATGGATGAGGTAGGTTAAATTTAAAGGAAGTTTAACCGATTTCACGTGGAGGGAGAGTGGAAAACCATTTAGGAAAGGATTAGGTAATACCAAAATCTCCACAGCCCCGTTCCTATTCTTTGGGTTCTTGGTTCTAGATTCCACTTATAACAAACTAATTCAAACCATTGGGCCTCATTTTATTTCGTCTTTAAGTAAATTGGGTAGTTTAAAGATTTTTAATCAAGTGTAACAGTAGACAAATATTTTAATTTAAAGGTACGTATTTATTAAAAGCTGATTTAAACTTGTTTGAATAAGACTTCAAAATTTACCAGTTTAAGATTTTTGTTGTAATAAAGATAAAGATGATAAATTTTTTTATATTTACTAGTAAGTAAAAGTTTTTAGCTGAAATCTCGATAAAGATGGTAAATATTCCGCCTTCCATTAAAACCAGTTTTTGGTCGTAATATCAATAAAATGGTGAATATTCCACCTTCCATTAAACCAATTTTCTCGATAAAGATGGTGAATATTCCTCCTCCCATTCAAACCAGTTCTTGGTCCTAATATCGATAAAGATGGTGAATATTCCACCTTCCATTAAACCAGTTTTCTTGATAAAGATGGTGAATATTCTGCCTTCCATTAAAACAAGTTTTTGGTCGTAATATTCATAAAGATGGTGAATATTCCACCTTCCATTAAACCAGTTTTCTCGATAAAGATGGTGAATATTCCGCCTTCCATTAAAACAAGTTTTTGGTTGTAATATCTATAAAGATGGTGAATATTCCGCCTTCCATTAATCCGAGTTTTTGGTAGTAATATCGACAAGATGATATTCCCCTCTTCGTTATTCCAAGTTTTTGGTTATAATATCGACAATATGATATTCCCCTCTTCGTTATTCCAAGTTTTTGGTTGTAATATCGACATGGTGGTGAATATTCCCCTCCTCGTTAATCCAAGTTTTTTTTTGTAATATCGACATTATGGTGAATATTCCCCTCTTCGTTAATCCAAGTTTTTGGTTGTAATATTGAAGTGAATGCGGTCGACTGGGACACTTAACAACATCATCACTTTGTCCAAATACCGTGCGCCCCTGTGTAATGGATAAATTAAGTACAGCATCAGGAATGGTATGTTTGTGGTCACCGTATCGTTCGGTCATTTGTTCGAATACCGACTGATTGCACGCTACGTTAATTTTTGTTTGTTCGGGTGGAAACTAAACGAGCGTATTGATAGAAAAGGATTTCTTGCAGTTAACGCACAAAAATATATAATTGACTTTTTTTTTTACTGATGTTTGGGTTTATATACATGAATGGATCACTGGTTTGATACTACCGAGCTGAATAGCACATATGTGATCAGTTTGTGTTTGTATGATGGTACAAAAAAGTTCTTGTTTTTATTATAGTAGTTACTTTATTGAGCAAATGAATAAATTAGTAAAAAGGAAATCTTTTTAACCTTTTTTTTATCTACAAATTATTGTTGAGAGCTTGTGATGCCCTTTCATTACTCAGTATTCTAGTTTATTAGCTAAAATAATATGTTATTTATTCCTTCTAGATTAGTTTAGGAGTGGGGTGGGGTGGGTTGGCAAAGAGGTATATATATATATATCATATGGTCGTCATTAAAATCCCAAATGGGTGTAATGTTTAAGAAAAAAATAATATCCATTCTATTTCCCCGCAAATGTGAGCATATTTCCTCAGATTATATTTTCCTCATCGGAATACCATCGGTTTAATTCAATGTGAATAGCTCGGATGGGTAGTAAGACGTGGGGCAGTACAAATAAAAATTAATAGCAATTATAGTTTCACTTTTTTTTTAACTTGAATAATTGTTGGTTCTTTACTTTTATTTAACTATACTTCTGTGTGTGCGCACATAAAAGCATTGTAATATTAAAAGTATTCTTTAGTATATTTATACTAGTAGCTTTATAAGACACTGTTTAAGCTCGTTTCTCGGTTAGTATGTACCAAAGGAACAAATACTTTTAATCACAAAAATATCTAAACATAAAATTGATTGCGTCCTAATGGATCACTCACTATGTGTTTATCATTTTTTAATAAAATTGATTGAAATTAATTTGGTGTACACCTAGTAAAATTAATTTTGATCCCTCAAAAAATTCCTACTGTTATCTGGCACATTAATCAAACTAAAAGCCCGAAATAATATTCATACAATTTTAGCCCTTCTTGGGGTTCAAAATATTAGGCCAGAAGAAGATCAGAATCCAAACACGAGAATACCCCTGTGGTTGCTTGTATTTTGTTTACTAAATTTGGTCGATATCCATTCAAAAGCCCAAATTTATATGAGAAACATAAAAGATTGTCGTCACATTAGTCCCATATGGTAGACATATCAAAATCTATCTAAATCAACAAGGAAAATTGTCGGTGAGTGATGTTCTAATCTCTACAAGGTGAATTTGGGAGTGTTTTTACATAATACTACTTGGTTTTCACTTAAATTTTCACTCTAATGCAGGTGCACCTTCTATTAACATAGCCTTATTGTATCCTTATCTTACAAACTAAGGCCTTGAATAATCCACGTGTTAAAACTGTTATGTTAAAATGTAATGTTAACTAGTGTAGGCTCTTATTATTAGTCTTCTGCCTACGAAAGGTAATCACAAGATGGCTCCCCATGTGGTTCTGTCCTCAGCAATCATCCGTCTGTAACTGTAGGCTCGCATTACAGAATTCTTTTTACCCTGGAGTCTCACTGCCAGTTTGGGTTATATGCATATATTATATAAAACTTATATATACATAAACATACATATTGTACATACATATGTTACGGGTAGTTTGCGAAATCTGGATAATATCTAGATTAGCTGGTAGATGTCAGTATTAACCAGATTCAGTGGCTAAAGTCAGAAATAGAAAGTAATTTATCTCATTTACGACACTATCCGGATAGTATCGACACTAACCAGCAAGGCTTAGATAACGTGGAGTATTATGGGTAAAACTAAGCACGTTTCAATATGAATTTTATTTTGAATCAATATTTTGAAATTGGACAATTGGATCGTAACGGTGCACCAACATTCTAAATGCCTCAGTTTATGCTTTATTTTACACTAACCTAACCTAACCTAGCTTAAACTAGCCTAACTTAAACTTATCTAACATAGCCTAAACTCACCCAACCTAATCTAAGCTAACTTAGCCTAACCTAACTAATCTAACCTCAGCCATAGACATTGCCACTATCAAAGTACGGGTGGATAATATTGACTGTACTCGGGTTCGGACCTTACCCGTAGCATACACACAATTACGCCAAGGTGACATGGATGAGAAATACAGAATTTATAGAAAATATAACCGAACTATGAAGTGTAAAGTCATTTATAAAAAAATCTCCGCCCTCAATACACCCGGCCGGGATATGAACTCTGACCTTATCGTTACCAGCAAAACCAGAATAAATGAGCTTGATACTTATACCTTGTGACCACCGGCGCGAGTCAGTATAGTAAAATGTTTGTTCCAGTTTTAGGAAAGTTTTTGATGCGACAAGTTTTAATTTTACAAAGATTAGGAATGAAGTTCAAGTAAACTTCTCTGCCTCAATTCAAGTTGTAATCAAGTCACATGGTGGGGGGTACGATCCCATCTCGGTGATGCTCTTCAGAAAACCACATTGACACAGGCATATTAAATAAGGAAATCTGCATAAAGAACCTTGGGAATTGAAAACCCGTCTCCTGAAATTAATTTCCGGAAATTTCTAAGGATGGCGCCGCCAGGGTTTAAGTATTTCATCTTATCATTTTTCGCCTTCCATTTTGTTATCTATATTTATCTTTGTCTGCGTCTCTTATAACCTCGTTCCTTTAATTTCATCATCTGTAAAACTCTCCTCGTTGAAGCGTGACATGATGTGCCAAGGAGAAGGGAACTGAGGTGAAGGGAACCTCCTCTCAAAACCCAGAATCTCACAAAACCAGTGGTGTCACTAGGTTGACAGATTTGGGGAGCCTTTCAACAAATAAGATTATCTTAAAATCAAATAATTAATTTGTTTTACCACAGACACATAGTTGTTGTAACAAACACGTATTATAGTTTCGTAGTTGGATAGTCTGAATTTAATATAATAAAATACTTTTGTTAAGTTTTGGAAATGTATCAGCAAAAAGCGGCGGTAAACTTTGGGGTTCAAGGTTCTCTGAGATAAAGATCCAAATACCAAATGTTGTTTTATGCCAAAAGCTTGCCTGGTTTTCAAAATTATAAGTATTTAATTATTCTAGACATAGTAGTATACTATTAGTTAAAAACTTCTTTGGGAGGCTTAAATCGATATGGCTAGGTGTTGGTTGGTTGAGGAGGAGTGGCAGGGGGGATAAGATAAAAATATTTGGTGGAGTCACTGCCTAAAGCTTCATCAAGAAGGAAATAATCAGATGCTTTTATTAAAATGTTCGAGATAGTTTTATAAATTAATAAATAAGCTGAGATTTTGGTTATTTTATACATTAGCCAAAAACACTAATCTTTGAGAGGCTTAAAAAAAGTTGGATTTTTTCATGTTATTTGAGCCTTCCTTTATCAAAATACCATAAATGGTGATTGAGAGGTCTAAGGAGCTAGACTAACATCTCCTTCTTTGTCGTAGGTGATCTGGGTGAGTCCTATCTGACTGATTTCTAAACAAGATTCTTACTCCACGTTTTCCTATTCTGTATCCATGCTAATGTGGGTGTATTTTATTTCAGCTAATATCCTTATATCTACCATTATGCTTTAGATCGTTTATAAACAGTGGATCAAATCTCAATCATTCTAATACTCAACCTCTTATATTTAGATTAACATTAGAATAAGTAACTCTCAATGCCATGAGTTGACATTTTTAGAGTATAAATAAATAAATTAAATTAAAATAATTAATTAAAAATCAATCTTGAAATCTTAGTGCGTGATCTATAGTTTTAAACAGAAATGGCAATATACTAATTTTTGAAATTTTATGCATCTTTAAACATATATGGCTTAAGCACTCAAGAGAAAAATACTATATATATATATATATATAAATACTATAAATATATAAATAAAATACTATATATATAATTTCACAACAACAATTAAAAGGACAGTAGAACGCCGATCATTTGAATTAATTAGTGAAAAAGGTGATTCGAATAAACGAAAATTTGGATAGTTGGATTAGTGGAAAAAACACACATTCTTATCTACGAAAAAAAGTAACATATAAAAATATAGCACTATTAAGCTTTTCGCACACTGGAACAAATTGGAACGAAAAGCATAGGGAATTTTTGACTAACTGCATTTTAATGGCTCGGATCGAAAGCGTCAACGTCGGATTGTAACGGAACGAATAGGTTTACCAGGAGGGAATGTTTTGAAGCTATGTGCATGCTTCCTCAGCACTGGATTTTTGCATCATATACACTCGCACTCAGTTTACACCTGTTGATGTTCGTTTCCTGTTACTCGATAATTTATTCTTATTAAAAAAAAAGTTTTGGAAGAAAAAATAATCAATTTAGTTCAACAGTACCCTATAGCTTATGACATCGCTGCTATGTAGGAAATTGCATTGGAGGAAATCTCGGAAACTTCATGTTGCATTTACTGTATCTCATGCGATCAAAGTATTTTTGAAGTAGTTTCTTCCTCCACTTCATCAACATTAGAAGCAATGCACAAAGCAACCACCATCACTTGCTCTTTACTGCTGCTATCGATCGTTATCACCAAATCACTAAAATCGATTTACCCTTTTGGTTGCTGTCTTCCGACTGACATTCCGAACCAGTGTCCGGACAAAAATAGTTTCCATTCGTAGGGTTCAGATACTGGTCTGTTCCGATCCGATTCGATATGCAGCACCCTTTATAATAATAAAAACTATAAATCTTTAGGGCTGCATACGAACTCGGTCTCGTTAAGAGTGTTTGGGCAGGCAGGTTCAATCCCATGTTGGTGTACTAACTCGGCCCAGGCTGTTGTAGCGATGCACTGAGGATGGATGTAAATGTTCTCTCAAGGTAAATGAAAGATAGCAAGTGAGGGATAGTACGACACTCGACAAGTCTATCCTATCCTAGCCCAACTTAGCCTAACATAACCTATGGCAAAATCCGATCATATCCTCACTTAATATAATGCATAACAGGATCCTCGCCTCTAAAGTTCTTGATTATTTGTCATGGATGTCCTAAAATTAAATGACAACTTTTACCCCCCTCATTTAAAAAGTTGTTCATTTAATGTCACTATGCTCGTAACATATATTCAACAAATGTTGATATCATAATGTGAAGAAAATTAAACTATGTTTCTACTGAAGCGATATTTTATATATTTTGTCCAAAAAAAGTTTTTCTATAAAAACTACAAAATCACTTACCTTTTCTTGCGTTCCCTACACTCCCACGTTAAATTTTAACCGTAGGTATCATATTCTGAAAATTAAAAAAATGACACCTGTACACGGGAATAGAACCCGTTACCATTGGCTTAATACGCCAATGCTATAGCCACTGAGCTATCCAGGAATTTTCAATTTTCAGAATATTATATCTAGATGCAGCTAAATCCGTACTAAAACAATTATAATAGCTTTGACTATTTGATTCTTAATTTAACCGTAGGGATTGCTTTTGGATCCCAGACAGGTTTACTAAGGTTATTTCTACAAAGTAATTCTTACGATAGTTTTCAGTTATACTAATTCCACTCTAAGTGGATCTTGTTAAAATTCTACCAAAATTACACTTTCTATTTAGTGTCCTAAAAATAATTTTAAGTTTCTGGCAGTGCAAATCGGTGATAGTAGCCGTTAAAAGAAATTTACGATCGACAGGGTGGTAAAGGGCCATAAATACATGTTTAAAAAAATTGATATGGCAAATGTATGACGCAATGAGGAGGAAAATAGCAACTAAGGGGCTGGCTTAAACGTGATTGGAAGGAAAATGGTGACTTAACGGCTGGACTAAACGTTTTCTAGGGGGAAATAGTGATTAAGGAGCTGGATTAAACGTAGGTAGGAGGAAAGGCGACTTAGACGCTGGACTAAATAGAAATAGGAGGGAATTAGCGACTAAGAAGCTGTGTTAAACTTAAGCGGGAGAAAGTAGTGACTAAGAGGCAGTGTTAAACGTAAGCGGGAGAAAGTAGTAACTAAGAGGCTGTGATTAAACTTAAGCGGGAGAAAGTAGTGACTAAGAGGTTGTGTTAAACTTAGTATGAGAATTTATTGACTAAGAGGTTGTGTTAAACTTAAGTGGGAGAAAGTATTGACTAAGAGGCTGTGTTAAACTTAAGCGGGAGAAAGTAGTAACTAAGAGGCTGTGTTAAACGTAAGCGGGAGAAAGTAGTAACTAAGAGGCAGTGTTAAACGTAAGCGGGAGAAAGTAGTGACTAAGAGGTTGTGTTAAACTTGAGCGGGAGAAAGTAGTAACTAAGAGGCTGTGTTAAACGTAAGCGGGAGAAAGTAGTAACTAAGAGGCTGTGTTAAAACTTAAGCGGGAGAAAGTATTGACTAAGAGGCTGTGTTAAACTTGAGCGGGAGAAAGTAGTAACTAAGAGGCTGTGTTAAACGTAAGCGGGAGAAAGTAGTAACTAAGAGGCAGTGTTGAACGTAAGCGGTAGAAAGTAGTGACTAAGAGGTTATGTTAAAATTAAGCGGGAGAAAGTAGTAACTAAGAGGCTGTGTTAAACGTAAGCGGGAGAAAGTAGTGACTAAGAGGTTGTGTTAAACTTAGTATGAGAAAGTATTGACTAAGAGGTTGTGTTAAACTTAAGTGGGAGAAAGTAGGGACTAAGAGCCTTCATTAACCGGACGTGAGAATGGTGAGGTTGAATGAAATCTAATGATTATTTTTTATTTGTGATCAAATGATGCATTTTAAATAATTGTGAAGTAAATACAAAAAGGATTAAATCTAAACTCCAATAAAGTATTTTTTAAATTAATAAAATGAATAATTATATTCACCTTTTATTTATTTATTATCTACCTCGTGGGTTAAGCCACTGGTAAGTACGACACAGACAGCAACTCACCTTCGTGAAAGTTCTCTAGACCCTGAATTGTGTTTGTCAAATTGTAAAGTTCTGCGACTAGAAAGAGGCGGGAAAAGTTTACTCGTACAATTACTATAAGAATCGATAGAAATTCGGCTAGGGAGGAAAGAATGGCTTGGGTTTGAACGGCACCTTCATCATTGGCTCGAAAAGGCCTTAAGTCGACTAGTGTGCCAACAGTTATGCTAAGTTTTAGCAGGATGGTCGCGAACCTCGGTTGTAACCAAATAACATTTTCTAAACTACATTTGAACTAATTTAAACTTCCATTATTGTTTGTGCTACTACCACCACAGAAAAAAAAAGCACTATAATAAAATATCTTGGACATTTATCGATAAAAATTGAATCATTTATATGTAAAAAGAGGTTTTTATTTTATTAAATGCGTTTGGAGCCCCATGTTGTTTTTTCTCAATTAAACTAAATTATAAATTCCACCGGTACAGTAATCTATGCAGTAGCTTATCTTTAAAAATTGAAACCGTTACTCCATCAAAGACTGCGAGCACTATTTTTCTGTGCTATGCATTAATCTCATTTTCTTTAAATAGACTAAACTTATTCCCCTACAACTCATACCCATATTTAGCACATTGGCACTATCAATAAAACACAAACATTAATAGATGATTATTATGTAGGCCTTAAAGTTACGACAAAACAAAGTTATGTCCTTTATTCCGTTATCTCCCTTTTATTTTTGTCTACTAATTATGAACTATGTATTTGAATACCGGTATATAACGAGAACATTTTTAACTCATGGTTTTATCATCGTACAGCATATAAATTAACTTAACCTAATCAAAGCAAAGAGACAGGCCAGTATTTAGAGTATCTGGGACAAATAACGAATGCATCCTATACAAATACTAAATTATTTTAGGCAATAACCAGGACCTAACCAAAGTATCCTAAATTTGTATTTGCAACCGCTCAGATACTGAATCATACAGCTATTTTAATTTAATTTTATCGAACACCAGTAGTCTTAGGTAATTTTATTTTAAGTGGTTCCCTCACTCAAAACAAAAACATCTCAATAGACCCGTTCAGGATTAGACCCCAAACTCATTGTAACTAGGAAACTTCACAAGGTGAACCCAACGCCTTTTCTATGAAAAACGGAAATTTATAGATCTTAGTGAAATCAAAGAATTTTGTGTTATTTCAAAAAAGATGGGTACCATTTTTGTATTTCTAGAGAAGAGAAATGAATTCATTGCATCTTATTTAAACTCTGTTTCAAATCAAGTGAGCATTCTAATTTTTGTTATAAAAAATTAAATATTAAATTTTTAACATCCTTTTTTATTTTCATGTTTAAAATAAATTTGGATTTTTGGGTAAGAAAAAAGTTTTTTTTTATATTTTGTGGCCACCCTGCAACTGTTTGAGCATAGGAATGAAATAGGATGGTAAAACACCCTCAAATTACACAGACGAGGATCAAACCCATGCCTATCGAGTCAAAGCTACAGTAACAATGCTACCAGACACCTGACACATCCTATTGATACTTCTAAAATATTGTACTGTAAAAATCTTTCATAATATACCAAATTTATGAATGTGGGACATAAGGTGTAATCCTGTAATAACCCTCCGGAGACGTGACATAGAGGAGATGTGTCTTTGTAGGCTAAAAGTAGATTTATAAAAGTGCGTTTTCTATACATGCCAACCTACATCACTTCAACTTTCAAACTAATGGTTTTCTATTTCCATCAACCTACTCATTTCCCTTGATGAAAGTATTACCACCCGCTTTGGTGGCCACATGGTATAAGGCGCTACTCTTGCAGTAGACTAGACTGCCGATGGCGGGGAGATCAAGGTTCGAATCTCAGTCGAGTATACTGAGGGTGGTTTTCCACTCTCCCTTCAGGCAAATGTGGGTACATTTCTGATAAATATAGCTTTCTTCATTCTTAGCCCATTAGCGTAATTTGTACATTAGCGTTTATAACACGAATGGGTGGTGCTAAAAAAAGTGATTGTCTTACTCGACTCTCAAATAATTACAAATCTAAATGACACTCGTATATTATGACCTTTATATTTACAAGATGCATTAGCATCTTTTGGGAACAAAATAAATGTTTTGGGTGAAAACATTATAGAATTTTATTAACTTTAGCATGCCCTATAATTATATAAAATTATTAAATGAAATATTTTATGAATCTTATTTTATGTATTAATGCCAGGACCACTTATTTCATCAGATGAGCTTTATTGTAAAATCAATGTAGAGTCTGTTCATGATAGGATTTTACCTGGATGACAATTCAAAACTCATATGTTTAGGTTTTGGGTTGACAACACTTGTAAAAGATCACTGTTTTGCTATAAATGTTAAGTTTTTTAATTACCTGTTATATTTTACATATAAAATAACGTAAACTTAAGTTTTCTTACACTGTTTCATAACTTTTAATAATTTCTTTTTACCCAATCCGAAACCATATTTTAAACATAATTAAAAGTACTTATTTTCCGTTTTGGAATGTTATCTATGATGTGTAGTATAGTGCATACATCAATACCTTTTAGTACAGGTATCGTATTTACTTGGAAAAGAGAAAATACTTGTCATTATATATATATATATAATAAATTATTTTATGATTATTTTATTGTATTTCGAAATATTTAACCAAATAAAATATTTTCATCCACTGCGTGGGTGCATCATTGTAAGGAACTTGTTTCCGTTACGTTAAATCACATGGTTTAAATTTATCGGTCGCCATTTTGAAGCTATGGTAGTGAGACCTTTTGTGAAAGTGATATGAATATTTTTTTAAAGTGAAATAGAACGATAAATAAGCTTTGTGTCCAGCCTCAAATAAATATATAAATAATATTGGCCTAAATTACTGTGGCTAACTATAAAATTCATACATTACCATACGTTTTAATCACAGTTATCCAAAGTGACAGATATCAGCTGTTGGCGTAGGGATATAGCTACTAGGGATTATTTCTAGTACATTTTTGTGCTGTCATCCAAGTAAACTAAGGTCGTGAATGTATTATACTTATAACTCTTTTAAGCAAGATAAAAAACGACAACGCACATAGTAAAATTATATTCAAATATATCATTGTTATTTTTAAAATAGTAATATTTTGGTGAAAAACTTAATTCTCTAAATTTAACAATTTTTTTTATACATTTGGCTTATACATGGATATTTAAAACACACCCACAAAATAAAGTAAATTTTCATAACTTATTAGAGGCCTGCTCTGAAACGTTAGGTTATAAGCTCTCTCAGTGCTTGTCTGAAAAAAGAAATAGCCCCATAAAAATAATCAGATGGTTGATATCTATCCCCGGCTTTGCGAGTCAATTGACTAATCCAATCGTATTCAAATGAATGTAAATACGTTATTTTGGTATCCCTTTCGACACTCGACATTTATGAACATATTTTGTTATAAGAGTGTTTTTTAATATCTAATAGAGTATGTAGGTTTGGAAAATAAGCTAGTACTAGATATTTATAAATGAAGATTTGATGAGCCTCCCTCATTAACGACACACTCATTTATCAAAACTCTAAAAGATCTTTCACACTTTACGTTCTCTGTCGTACAAGTGCTATCGGAACGGAAGAGGGCTTTCACATGATACGGCTTATGTCATGCGAGTTTTAATAATTTGTATCAATATTGTAACTTGAACCAATATATTTTATAAAAATTTCAAATCTTATATCTTATAATAAATATCGCTCCTTACTCTCAACTTTAGAATGTTTTCTAAATTGATTAATCATATCTGTTAAGTTTTTAGCTCGAGTTTTATTCAAGAACTTTATTTTTCCCCATGTAGATCACCTTAACAATTTTAGGTTCGTATTATGTGTGAGGCCGTACTATATTCGGGCCAATACATTATTTAGTTATTATATTAGTCTACTAACGAAATCAATATATCGGTGTCCACTTCACTCGCAATTATTACTTTACTGTATATCACTGAGTTATCATGATAATAAAACAAGCAAAGAGGCTGCCGGACGACTGTTTAGCCCCCCCCCTCCCCCCCCAATAATCCCCTACAAGTCATCCGGCAAAAATGCGGGCACGACAGTCTGATATTATAGTGAGGACATTCGACTGCTACAAGATTCGGGTACGACTTTTGATCCGAAGACTAAAGAGTCAGATCGTGTGAAAGCCGTCATTAGTAGGTACACGACAAAAACTCATACGACAGAAATTGTAAAGTGTGAAAGAGCACTAAAGTATTCAACTTCCAGTTGACTTATAGTTTGAAAGTAAACTAGGCTTACGTAGGTAGTACAAATATAGTCTACTTTTGTTATAGTGGAGAAATAGTTTAAGTTGTTGGACTAAGTTTTGAAACCTTGGTTTGTAAGAGTATAGGCCTACTGATGTGATATGTACTGTGCATTTAAAGAGTGCACACCCTAAAAGATTTTTTAATGTTAATGTAATAGCTAATCATAATGAATTAAATAAAACCGAGTATTTCATTTAGAGCTTTGTCTTTATATAAGAAATTTTACAATATCCTCTCCATTAATTGGATAGGGTTTACCTTGATTCAGCCAACAGATACTAAGGGTTACCTCGAGTCAGCCAGCATACACTAAGGATTATCTTGAGTCAGCCAACAAATACTAAGGACTATCTTGAGTCAGTCGACAAAGGCTAAGGATTAACTTGAGTCAGCCAACAAATACTAAGGATTATTTTGAATCAGCCAAAACATACTAAGGATTGTCTTGAGTCAGACATAAAACACTTGAACTACTTGTTAACATATAAAATATTTATTTGGAATACTGCAAAAAGTCATAAATTTGTTTGTATCCCACTTTCGTTAAAATTAAAATTTATAAGAAACTTCATCTTAAATAAGAGTATTAAGAACCTTGCCTGCCTGTGGCGTCATGAAAGCTCAAAATAGGATTTCACATGTTAATGAATTTACTTTATTTAAAGAATTTTAAATATAATGTCAAATCAAAAACTATAAATTCTTAAATAATTCTGAAAATAGTCTTACAGTGCCACAAAATTATTGTCCACATATTCAAACTAATAGTAAAGGATGAGGAAGGCGGAATTTAAAGTAAATGTACCTGCATTTTTGCGTAGGGATGGGGAAATAATTTAGGGGAAAGTACCTTAGTACTCCCTTCTTTCCAGCTTACCGGCAAACCTAACAAAACTAAGCTTATTTCTTTGTCCACAAACCCAGTGGTGCCGGGTGCATTGATTCAATAAGGAGGCCGCTTCGGTCAGCGAGAAAGTATCAATCGTTGTCAGACCACACGGCTTTAAACACAATGGTCCGTGTTGTTTTCTAGAAATTCTTCTCTTATTCTCTTATTCTCTCTAACAACCACCCTTTGTCATGTCACTAAGAAAGAGGGGAAAGAATACTACGAAACTTCTTATCAAGATAAAAAGAAATGCTCGCTGTTAGTTTTCAAACATCTTAAAAATTTTTGTTGTGAGCCTATCAAATTATTACCAAATTTGTTAGAGGAATCCTAAATATAGAACCCCTTTTCATCAAGCTTAATATAATAGCTCCACAAATATGCTTAAAAATCCGTTTAACATGAGCTAATTTCACATTTTCACACTAATTTTTTTTATGTAAATTAAACTCAAAATGTAGGGTTGCTCATGAAAAAGAGCTCTGTTGGAATCTTTCGACATTATTTTGGCTTGAACCATATATAGAAATAATGCATCGTAGAATTAAATATTGCGTCCACGTGGCAATTTGTCGCTCACAAAGGTGGCTCCCAGAAGACAGAAGGACATAATTTGTATTTTTTAAAGAGTTAATTCAGTTTTTAAGTCGTGCGTTGATAACATTCAGTCGATTCAAAAAGTGCATTTTTAAAACATGTTTAAAAAAAACTAGATCTATTTTTCATTTCCCTATGTCTAACTGCTCATCTTGGCTATCTTCATTTAAACACTAATGGGGTAGGGATGAATAAGTTCAAATTTAGAGGATATGTAATCGAATTTTCTTGGAGAGAGAGGGGGAAAACATCTAGGAAAATCGTTCGCTGTACAACCGGGAATGATTCGAACCCCGACCTCCCCATCACCAGTAAACCAGACTAAATGAGCTTTGTGTTTATTCCACGTGCCCACGAATACAGGTGGCCTAAATTAATTATCAACATGTGTTTCACGTTACGGTCATAATAAAGGTTAGCACACAGCCTCCGATTCTGTCTCAATACTTTGATACATAACCTTATCGTTTTATACTCGTACACAACGGTCGCGGGATTTATTAACACTAGCTTGACGCCATTTCAAATAACCTTAATGGATCTGTCAAGTACATCATGGTTTGTACAAAAATAAAATGTTATGTGGGCAGATTAAAGTGTGTTGTGATACTAAAAACAAAGGAAAATTCTTTAATTAAAAAATATAACAATTTTTATAGTAGAAATCCCAGTAAATTTTAAGTAATATTTTTTAATTGAGACAAAATTGTGTTTGTCACATACTTGATAGTGGTACATAGTTATACAGGTTGATCCAAAAGTCAAGCAGCCCAAAGAAAAAAAAACTTATATTTTGTGCCATATAATACATACATCTAACGTAAGCCAAACAATAAACCATAAGGAAATCACTTGAAAGTGTGATCCACCTTCTCTGTAACACAAATTTAGTCGTTTAACCATATTTCTAATTATTATTATTATTATTATTATTATTATTATTATTAGCACCGCGTCTTACTACCCGTTCGGGTTATACGCACTTACGCTAATGTGTAATGGTAGGGTGATTGTGAGATGAAAATGGAGGACCTACAGTTTAACGTGGAATCCGAACCACGGTGGAGGCCTGGCATTCCTCACATTCACAAATTGTGATTAATACACATCTTGTCAGAGGTGAAGGAAGGGTTTGGCAATCAGATAAATCTGTGCCGGGACCGAGGATTGAACCCCGGACCCTCAGCACAGAAGTCTGACACCTTACCCCTAGACCACCAGGTCACCCATATTTCTAAACACATGACGAATCATTACCTACGGTGTGATTGCAATGCACCTCTCAATGTTGGTTTGCAGTTCAACCAAATTTTGAGGGTTGTTTGCATACACTCTCTGTTTTAAGTACCCCCACAGAAAAAAAAATCAGGTGGCGTTAGATCTGGGGAACGAGGTGGCCACAAGCCCTTAGAAATCACACGATCAACAAAAAACTCAGCAAGCATTGTCATGGTCACAAGTTCTTGGAACCATCCACAGTATAGCAATCTTTTCCCTTTGTCTGGTTCCTTGAGTTCTTGAATTGTGTGAATTTTGTAAGGCACAAGTTTCAGCCACCTCGTACAACTCTGCGTTGTTCCATAGCTCAATAAAGCCTTCTGTGATAATCCTCATAGGGACTTCCTGGGTGATCGTTCTTAGCACTGCCTAACTTCATTCAAATTTTTACCAGTCAGACTTGAAGACCATCCAGAGCGCTTCTTCTCACTCACGTTGCTTGTTTCACGAAAACGGTGTAGAATTCAGCATATTGCTGATTTATTTGGCAGGCGTGATTCTGGGAAACTACGCACAGACGATTATTGGCATTCCATGTACGAGTTGGCCTTAAAATAATGTTCCAAAATGAATACTCGTTCTGCTCGTGAAAAACTCATCTTACACTTTCAAATGCTGTAGTTCAACTGGCTAGACTTAGTTTATGTCTCAAGGTCACACGGCCTGCACAACACCCGGCCAACATTACAGTGTTGCCATACATGTTAATTTTCCATGTTCTTCTGCGAGAAATATCCTTGGAAAACAGGGCTGCGTGACTTTTGGATCACCTTGTATAATACAATTATCTTATTCGTGTTATATATTTTAAGAATAAACACACCACATTTGTGGGCGTGGAGGCGTAAATCTGATGTGGTTTTCCGGTGAGATGGCGGTCAAGGCTCAAACCCTGGTCGGATGGATTGAGAGAGAATTTTACTAAATTGTTTTCCCTCTTCTTCCACGCAATTGCAATTACATTTAATCTAAATTATACCTTTCTCATCTATACCCTGTTATTGTAAGTATGCAGATAGTTTATAAAGATAGTAAATACACGACGTGCGCATGCACCCCCCTCTCCCACCACCACCACCCCACCACAGACACACAATGTGTTGAGGGTTTTTACCTCGCTTCTTGAACAGCAATATTGTTTATTGATACATACTTGGGAAAGTCATATAAAAACTTCGCCAGACATCTGAAAGCCTCGCGGTCTTTGTAAAACATTCAGATGGTAGGTTGTGTTGGTTGCAGTTGTATTTTCTTCATTTGAGCTTATAATAGATAACTTTGTACATTTTTAAGGTGCTACTATAATATATAGGCTTATGACCAATAGGTAATTTTCTTTACACAGCTATATTTAAAGAGAAATGTAATATTTTTTTTTAATTTGCATTTTTTATTCCATAAACAGAGCTTAGTCATTTTTGCAAAAGTATAATATTATAAACGATAATTTACACTATGGGCCAGTTTGATAGTCAGATTTAGTAGCCTACGCCTCAAGTGCGGCGCTATACTAAATACAAGACGTCACCTACTTGAAATTGAATGGAATGGGCCAGTTTCATTTGCGAAACTGGCCCATTCCATTTTGGTCTAGGTAGGTGTCGTCCTGTATTTAGTATCGACTCGCACTTTAGGCGTACTAAATCTGACTATGAAACTGGCCCTTCGTTTAGTCTCACGCCTAGCCAAGTCGATAAAACCAAACAAAGCTGTTGTGTTTGATTCTATCTTATTCTTCCACGAAACATGTTAACTATTTGCGTATAGATGGGGCTTAAATAGCCAAGTTATTATAGTTAAGTGCGGTTACAACCGCATCAAAAAAATCTTTAAATTGAAAAAATTACACCTGTACACCAAAATCCCGGGTTTGATTCTCATGTCAAGGTGTAATTTTTCAATTTAAAGAATATATTTCTTTGTTGCTTAGTCGTTAAGAATTTTGTATTCTATTTGGTTTGTTATAGATTATGGCTGAATTCCAAAAAAATTGTTTGAATTTGCGAAGAAAAAAAAAGGTCTTATGAGCCGTGGTATTCATCTATCCCATTTTTTTTAAAAGTCCGTTTAAGTCCTATGATTGAGGAGCTATTTTGTTTTTACTCGTTTAACTAAATTACGTGTTTAAAAGCTGGAAGGCACTGTAATTTAAATTCGTTTCAATGTGGGCCTGCGAACTTTAAGTGGTTATCCTTGTCTGATAAGTTTTATAAACCTTCCCTCCTCCGTTCATCCCTATTTTCCACCCCTTTTTAGAATACCCTTTTCCTCCCCTAAGTTTTCATTGCCTGGAAGGGGTTAAAGTCTTAACTTTGTTAACTACCCTGGGCTCTTAATGTGGACCAGCCCCCTCCCCCATACCCCTCACCATCCCAATTTTCTATCTTCTTCGCACAACTCTGCAATTATTTAGTAGCATTTTGTTGTTTCTTATTCTTTTTCTTCTTCGTTGTTTTCCTTCCCAGTTTTGTTGCCTCGCTGATTCAGAGGATGGGTGTAAAATAATACCTTAAAAAGGGGAAGAAGGAAAGGCGTACTTGCTTGATAGGTTATTCTTAATGACGTTAAAATTATCCCTGCAACATTTTAATTGGTATATCTTACAATGGCTACGACCATGGATTTTCTTTAGTCAAACACATTATAGTAGACCTGCTTATTTATGTTTTTAATTTGAATATGAATAGTTAAACTAACTAAAAATTAACTAGTTAGATTAAACTAACTAAAAACTAACTAGTTAAATTAAGTGTATATATATACATATATATATGCCACGCTACATGTGAGAGCACGGAGAGGCGTTGCAAAAGTTTAGAAATCCCACATTATTTAAGAAGTTTTTTGATATTAAAAAAAATTTCAACAAAATTTAAATTTTGAGTTGAGATTTAAAAAACTTAACAGTACATAACGCAAAGATATGTACTTCTGAGATTAAAGCAAAAAGGTTAGGAACCTAGATCTGGACTTCCTCTAGCAAATGAAGTCATGCTTTTGATAGGGTCAAGACAAAACATTTTTGGATAGTTTGGACTTGTTTTATAGGGTTTTATGTAAGTTATTACACTTTTTTTATAAATCATTTTAAACTTGTCTACAAGTCAGAAATTTATCTTACATTTTGGTAAAAATGTTATTAAAAAATATCAAACCACTTTGTAAATAATCAGAGATCTTCAAACGTCCGCAACGTTTCTCAGTTCTCTCCCATGTAACACCCTTAAGGGTATGTTTTGTTAATTAATTTTAATTTAATTTTAGCACCGCGTCTTACTACCCGTTCGGGTTATACGCTTAAGTACTAATTACACTAATGGATTAGGACGAGATTCGAACCTCGATCTCCCCGTCCTCGGTGGCCTGACTCAACACGACTGGCGCGTTAGCCAACTACGCCACCGAGGCGGGTAGGTATGTTTTGTTAATAAACACGGAATTCATTCTTATTATGTGACGAATTTGTTTTTAAGTGAAACGAACTTAATCGAGTTGACTCTCCTTGCTTTCTATAGTGAAATATACATTAAAAAAAACTTCGGCAGTTAAGTTTTAATGTTTTAAAGTTTCCAGTAAATTATTTGTTGACCCGCATAATTAAATATGGTGAATCAAAGATTTTCGATTTCAAATCAAATCCGAAACTTTGATTACTAATTCGAATCGATTTATAATCAAATATATTAGATGAATTTTTTCAATCAGAATTCGAATAGAATACTAGACTAAATTATTAACACTCACAACATCCATATAAAATTAAAATTATCAAATAATGATAATTATTTAATACATAAGACTAAATAAAGATTACACTATGACTATAAATAATTTATAATATATATTAAATAGTACATAATATGTACGTATATATATTATATGTAATTTTAATATATGTATATTAATGTAAGTATGATATTAAATTCTTATGATTAATTGTACTAACTATTATAACGATAAATATATAATATAAACTTAATTGAAATTATTAAATTATATAGATTTACTTGACCCCCAATTTTATAAGTCCATTGAAGCTTCTTATACGGATAGAGAATAATATAAGTTAAGATTACTAACCTAGACGATAAACAAAGGATACCTATATTAAAGCCATTTTAAATGGTGAAATAAATCTCCAGACCAAAAGTGAAATATATCTTCCGACTAAGATATATTCAAATTTTTATGATAGATTGTCTACTTATTGCGAAAGTTTTGCTGCGTCACAGCCAGGTTTAAAAAAAAAAAAATCTGATCACTTTAAGATTTATTGTAACAGCTTAAAGGGTGGCGGACTGGGATTGGGATAGCTTTGTCTCATAAATAACCGATTGTTTCATTCTAACAAATGAAAGCTTTCAGTGACATCCATCTCTGAATCGAGAACCGCATCAGCTTTCAAAGCGAGTTTTAACATCTGAATAGTTTCCTTAGATTAATAATATGTTCAGTCATACATGTCTACAGTCAGACAGTATTTATTTGATTCATTATATTTAAAATATAATTATATCCATCCGGGTTGTATTAATTTAAATTGCACTAATTGGGGTAGGGATGGTAAAGTGTTAACTAAGAGGAAATTGGCTGACATTTACTTTGATGGTGAGTTGAAAACCATTAAAGAAAAAACACCCTCACTACTTGCTGGAATTTCAACCCTTATCTCCTTGTCGCTGGCAAACCGGAATAGATGACTCCTCTGCCTATTTAGTCCACATGCTTAATGATAGGGATACATGTTTAGAAACAAATACAAAATTTAGTTAACTTATGGTTGGTGGGTTATGTTTTTACAAAATGTTAAATTTGCGCTTTCATTCTTCTCGATGTACATTTTAAAATCATAAACATGCTAGCTACTCCTTTTAAGTAAGTTAAATTATACAAAATATGCTTAGTATAGTGGTTAGTCTTTCCAATTAAATATCTTAAAAATATAATCTTAATATGCTAATTAATTTTCTTGATACATTATTTTATGATCAAAATATTGACAGCTCTTTTAAATTAATTTACTTATTATTTACTATTGTTTTGGATAATTATTTTCAAGCATGTACCCTTTTTTCATATATATATATATATATATTGTTTAAAATGTTGAACACAATTATCTTATTTTTAAGGCTTAAAACTAGATTTCAAAGCGGCTAGGAATTAAGTGTATATTATAAACCTAGGTGATCAGTACTTCATAATGTATTGAACAATCGCGTATAGCTTAGGGTCCCAAAAAAAAAAAAAAAGATATTATCTTGTTGGGAATAGTTCAAAAAAGAGTATTTCTTGTTTAATAAAATTTTTATCTTTCAATCAGAACATTTTCAGTTAAACTTTCTGATGAATTTTTCGGTAAATATTTCAGATCATTAAATAACTTATAAATTAAATTGAATGTGTTCATAAATTGACTATAGTATCAACATAATTGACTTATTTTACGCCCGTTGGATTTGTTGTGCTGACCACACGACACACTCTACCCGCAAATGCTGGCACTAACGTCGCTAACTGCGGTGGTCACTCGGTTAGTATATCTAGCTCATGCCACGGAGTTTTTAATTTTTTTTATTTTAGTGATCTACAGAAGAACAGAGTACTCTTGAGATAAGTGACACTTTTGAATTCAACCACCAAGAGCTGTTGATTCATGATTGAGAGAAGAAAACTGGAATAGCTGTTTTTGCTTTATTGTAAATCATTTTATGATATTACTGATGTTAATATCCATAGGATAAATTATAAACTTTAAATCTCGAGATATTTTAATTGAATACGTTTCACTTATAATAAGTCAGAACATTTTCTGGCGAAAAACCAAACTCCTTCAAAACTGTATCACCACACATCTCAACACGAGGTGGCTGTTATGTTGGATCTAGAGTAGAAATTAATATGAATGGATACAGGTTTAACAAATAATTCCTTGAATCCAGATTGTTTGAAACCATCATAATCTGTGCTCCCTCTGTTAGTTAATTTCCCATTTAACATCGAAGTTTGCATTGACACTGAACTATATCCTATGGAGGAAAGTACCAACGTAAGTGAACTTGAGAAGTTCCCGACCATTGCGCAAACTAAGTGTCATATTGCTCGTTTGTGTTGTTTGTAGCTTACATTATTTAGGGAAACAATATCAAGAGGATGGGTAAAGATAGGATGAGAAAACTAAATAAAGAATTAAAAAAATATTGAAAAACACCTAGAGGGAAACTAACGGTATATATATCAGAAGTCGAGGGTTACTGTTCCTGGGAAACAAGGATAGTCTGTAAAATTCGGGGAATTTTATTGTGACAAGGAAAAAAATAGAAAAATTTGGTGAATTTTAAATTCATTGGAATGTTTGCAATTATTTTCCAAACAGAAAGTATGTGAACCTAACCAATTGCAATATATTAGTTCTCTATTTCATGCAATTCTATTAGGAGAACTGTAATATATTTCTTTAATAATTCTTTTAGTAAGAATTTAATTTAAAACCAATTAAATTAATCATATTTATAAAATATTTTCATATAAAATACGTAGAAGATAAGCCTATATATGCCCTGATTTTAGTTGGAAAAACAGAATAGAAAATTCAAACATATTTATTTGCGGCCAACATTAAAAACATTTTACTTTATTAACTGTGTTATTATATAGTTTTTGATAATATCTATCAAAAGTGACAGCTACAAATAACATGGCTTGATATATGATTATATAAAAATGGTTTTTAGTAACTTCAGTAACTAACTTCTACTGTTCTACCTACCGAAATCATACTATAGTTTTGGTTCATAAAACCTGAAGAAGTCAAAGAGGTTCAAAACATACTAATCCTGAAACTAGACCTCTTGGTTCGGAGGTGATCACGTCAGTCGGATGCGGGGGTATTGAAGCTGATTTCTAATGATGCTAAGCACACTTGACCACGTCGACGATGAACGAGTGATTATGATTGGAATCGAATGTCATCTCTGCAGCGAATGCCGATGCAGGTCGGGGAAGAGCGCTATAAGCTCAGAATAAAGTGAGATAATTTGTCACTACAATTTATCACAATTTTCAAAATATTATTACAAATTACAGTTATCAATAACTAATAAGTAGACTTTATATGGCAGGGAAATCAGGGTTTGAATCCCAGTCGGGTTTACTGAGGGTGGCTTCTTCAAAATGGCTTTCCACTATCTCTCCACGCAAATGCGGGTATACTACCTGCACATTTCAACTTTACTCATCCCTAGCTCATTAGCGTAATTATTATATATGCGTATAGCCTGAACAAGTGATAAGATGTGGTGCTAAAAATAAAAAATAAAATAATATTACTATTGGCACCGCGTCTTACTACCCGTTCGGGTTATACGCACTTACGCTAATGTGTAATGGTATGGTGATTGTGAGATGAAATGGAGGACCTACAGTTTAACGTGGAATCCGAACCATGGTGGATGCCTGGCATTCCACATATTCACAAGTTGTGATTAATACACGTCTTATCATAGGTGAAGGAAGGTTTTGGCAATCAGATAAATCTGTGCTGGGACCGAGGATTGAGCCCCGGACCTCCAGCACAGAAGTTTGACACCTTACCCCTAGACCGCCAGGTCACCAATAATAATAATAATAATAATAATAATAATAATAATAATAATAATAATAATAATAATAATAATAATAATAATAACCTACCAGAGAGGCAGTACAGACATTCTGTTACAATGTGTCTCTAAGTGTTTATACAAAAAATAAATATCAAGTCACCAAATTGAAAGAGAAAAAGTAAATCTGTGTATAAAAGGTAATTATTGTTTCACCTTTATAAAGATGATTGTGATGCTATGAGGAGGTCCCAAGCAGACACCAGTCGCAAGTTTTAAATGGCTTAATATTTAGCACTAATTTCAGTTTTTTTTTTTTTGCTACCCGTTAGCTATTCGCATTTATACCTTCTAGCACCAGTACCCGGTGTTGCACGGGAGAAACGTTGCATGTATAATTTTACTAATTAAACAAATTTATTACTTTAAGTTAACATGCTATTGAAGTTTTGAATTGAATCTGACATGGTTTTTAATTAATTGAAATAAATGGTACGGCACACCGCACAGACTTTCTCTCTCTTTCTATAAACTCGTAAGATTTCTGAACGGAATAATGTACATTGTATCATCACCACTCCACATAAGAACACGCATAAAATAATATACAATGATATATAATCAATGAGAAAAGAGGCGCATCTTTGTCCACCTAAGAGCATTTCAAACAGTTTAATGTCTTCCACAAGGGTCAACACTTCGTATTAAAATTTCGATTTCTGGTTAAAATTTTAACATTTTATAAGGTGTTGCAGATCTTCAAGTCATCGCATTGATATTTAATTATTCATTTATACATTTTGACCAATAAAAAATGTAAATATTGACTATTGAGTCTAAAATGGAGATAGATCATTGCTATGCAAACATTTCTCCTAAGAGATTTAAGGAAAAATAACATACTTTTTTAGATACTTATATTTAATTACTCTATGGCATTGGAGAATTATTGCGTTAAGACTTAAGTAGTATATGTTTACAACTAAAGCTCACAAAATTGTATTAATATATTTGCAAATATCTCAGAAACTGTTGCTTTTATAAAAATATATGTCAAATAAAAGTTTTTTATTTCTAATAGTCCTACAATTTTGCAATGATAAGTTGTTTAGTTTCTCAAATAGTTGTGGAGATACGGAAATTAACGCTTCTGTAAAGTACCCTAAAAATCATTTTCATAGGAAAATGAAAATAGCCAGTTTATTTATAATCTTAATCAACGCCTAGATACGAATTTTAATCAAAATCGTTTGAGCAGATTTTGAGAAAACCAAATTTTTCTCTTTTCGCCCTTCAGTAAACTACCCTTAATTTTAAGTTTTTATAGACACACAGACAGACGGCATTGCAAAGACTATTTTTTAGGGTTCGGGGGGTCATGAGACGTCGACATCCATCAACATTTCAGGTTAGTTTTTTTTACGGTCGCAATACTTAAACTTTAATGTCCAAAAAGTTAAAAAATTCATATAATTGCGTATAGATTGAAAGTTATTGATTTTATAAAAATATGTTTCGGATAAAATATCTGTATTATAAATATATATACATATTTGTAATGCTAAGTAATTTCATATCTCAAATAGTTTCGGAGCTATTATAAAAAATGTTAATTTACGCATCAGACCGGAGCCCTTAAAGCCATTTTGCCGAAATATTGAGAGTAGCCATTTTGTTTGGAATATTTATTAATGTTCATAAATGAAATTTAATCAAAATCGTTAGAGCCGATTTTGAGAAAATCGACTTTTTCTCTTTTTTCCCTTCAGTAAACTACCCTTAATTTTAGGGGTAGATATCCAATTCCAAAAACCCCTCGGGGCAACCCTATGAAAACCCTAGATATCAAGTTTCAGCTCAATCGGTAAAATAGTTTAGGCTCTAGTTGGAGGTACAGACAGACAGACAGACAGACAGACAGACATTCAAAAACCACTTTTTCGGATTCAGGAAGTCATGAAACGTCAAAATTCATCAAAATCTCGAGTTCGATTTTTTTTGACGATCACCATACTTTCTCTACCTGTAAGATAGAGAGAAAGTAAAAATATAATCCAAATTTTAAAATTCCAGATTCAAGGTGTAGGTGTTTGTGCACAGGGGGTACTAATTTTAAAATGTCAGCCCTCTGATTGCTGTAGATATCGGGCAATGCTCATGGCAGACAAACGAACAAACTCATTTTATTAATATAGATGTATATTAACTATGGTAATGTGTTAGGAAGGTTGAATTGAGAGGAAGTGTAAACGAATTTTCGTGAATGGAGAGGGAAAAATCAATTTTAGGAAAAACCACCCTCAGTACATTCGATTGGGATTTTAACCTCAATCTTACCATCATGCTGGAATGATGCCTCCTCCTTCAACTCCCAGAATCCCCAATCTTCCCATCATATTGAAGTGATGCCTCCTCCTTCAACTCCCAGAATCCCCAATCTTCCCGTCATGCTGGAGTGATGCCTCCTCCTTCAACTCCCAGAATCCCCAATCTTCCCGTCATGCTGAAGTGATGCCTCCTCCTTCAGCTCCCAGAATCCCCAATCTTCCCGTCATGCTGGAGTGATGCGTTCTCATTCAGCTCCCAGAATCCCCAATCTTCCCGTCATGCTGGAGTGATGCCTCCTCCTTCAGCTCCCAGAATCCCCAATCTTACCATAATGCTGGAGTGATGCCTCCTCCTTCAGCTCCTAGAATCCCCAATCTTCCCGTATTGCTGGAGTGATGCCTCCTCCTTCAGCTCCCAGAATCTCCAATCTTACCATCATGCTGGAGTGATGCCTCCTCCTTCAACTCCCAGAATTCCCAATCTTCCCGTCATACTGGAGTGATGCTTCCTCCTTCAGCTCCCAGAATTCCCAATCTTCCCGTAATGCTGGAGTGATGCCTCCTCCTTCAGCTCCCAGAATCCCCAATCTTTCCGTATTGCTGGAGTGATGCCTCCTCCTTCAGCTCCCAGAATCTCCAATCTTCCCGTAATGCTGGAGTGATGCCTCCTCCTTCAGCTCCCAGAATCCCCAATCTTCCCGTATTGCTGGAGTGATGCCTCCTCCTTCAGTTCCCAGAATCCCCTTCTTCCGCGTGCCCACCGTTTTGAGTCTGATCAGTATTGTTTATTTTGGTAGTTCTGATATATTTGATTGATAACTTTTGTATCTAAATTAGAAAACAACATATTATTCAGTAATAATTGTATCTAAATTAATAGTTGTAGAAATGCTATCGTGTCGCTTGATTAGTCGAGCGGTTAAGGACTTAGACTGTAACATAGGGATTGTGACCAAATAATTGCTACGGTGCAGTTGTGAGTTTTTATTCTCTGCTTTATTTATGCTCGTGAAATAGTGTTACATGTCTATTTTGGAAATAATTTCACATTATATTATATTGTCCACCAACATTGTTAATTTGGTGTTAACTGACTCCCGGCATGGCCGAAAAATTTACTATTGGTCAAATGTAGTTTTCCCCTTTCACAGTGATAAATTAATGTTTGGAAGGAGGGGTAGTGCTGTGTCTGTTATAGATTTTAGTTTACAAGTCATGTGTTGATATAATCATTTGATACAGTAAGTGCAAGTTAAATGCCTCAAATAATAATAATAATCTTCAAAATGTCACAGTAGTTTATACGAGGGATGGTAAATCTATGGCTCGCCACCCAATGGCATGCTAGCGAACATTATTTGGGTGGCAAACTGAGTTGTAAAAAAAAAAACTAAAAACATTGAATAAAGTTTTCCCACCATGGTATAATTTTTTGTAGTCAGTCGGCAGCCATGCCATTCAATGTCTTGTCAGAATGAACTTTGTGAAGTCAACGCCCATAAATCGTCTTGGCTCGTACTTAAGTTCATCTTGTGTTCTATTGGAGACAACAAGCAATGAACGGAACTTAATATCCGGGCTAGCAAAATACAACATGTTTCATATTATTGAGGGATGGGTTATGTAAGTTTATGATTTTAACTCTTATCAATATAGTGTCACTTTTTTTTTATTAAGTTGTTAACTTTAAACGTTAATACTTTAAGTTATTGAAATTAAATATTCTTTAAGACAATCCCTTTGACAATTTGATAAATTTGTCTCCTTTAAAATTTAGGTATTTTAAAAATACTTACATTTTATCTGAACTATCTATTAGATTTAATAATATTCAATAAATTTTGATTTTTGAATAGGCTACTAATTTTTAAAAAAACGTAAATAAGAGGTGACACATTAGACTAGTTTGAAATTCATCTAGTCCTGAAATGGCACTCTGGTAGGAAAAGTTTCGCCCTGCCTGGTCTAGAACAAACTAAATGTTATATTTGAGGCTTACCTACAAGGTGTTACTGGTCAAAGGTCACATACATATAAAAAAATATATTGATGTATCAGTTGTCACCGATACCAAAACGTTGTATTTTAGCTCACTTTTTATACCAACCTAGCCCCAAACTGGTGGAGTGATCAAGGGATGATGTTAGAAACTACACAAGCTCCCCCCCTCCCCTCATCAGATCGTCCATCAAGCCCTAAACTAACTAATTTGGAGGATAGGGATATTTAGTAACATAATCGTCTTCACAAACATAACTCAATCACGCGGTTATGGCCAGTACAGGAATCTAATTATGCGTCAGTAGAGGTTCGAACCTAGTACTTGGGGTTGACTAGCGCACTGACCCCTCCCCACACCCCTTACCACCCTTGTCGACGCCACGGGGAAACTGTTCAACTCGGCCTAGGAAGGTTCATGAATTTTTTTTTGTTTTATTTTAAAAGGGAGGGGAGAGTTTGAAAGCGAAGTTCAATTTAATTAAACTACTGGGTTCGCAGCAGATGTGATGCTGATTAGTAATACAATGGAAATCTCCCTGCATCCTTTGTTGAGAGCAAATGGAATCACGTATCGATTCTGTTTCCGTTACGATTCAGTGACTTGCACTAAGCAGTGTTTTAAAAGAAGCCAAGTCCCGTGGGTATTTTCACCAAAGATCATATTATCCCAAGTTAAGAGCATTTCTAATTACGTCATATGGGTTTTAACACACACCCTAGCTATAAATTTGATTGTGAAGAGTTAATTTTATCTGTAAGATAAGTTAGTACTTCTCCAGGCCAACTTGTTTTTTCTTGTTTTAAACCATTCAGTGCTCGTGATGGTTTAGAACTGCGTTTAGTTAGCAAACACAATATTTTCGAGAGGATGAGTCAAATGGCTAGCACGTCTGAATCTGAAGCGATAGACCAAAGTTCCATCACAACCAGCTACACTTAGAATTAAGTGATTTTTTTTACACACAATGTTGTTTTATATCACCCAGGAAAATGCCAGCCCAGTTACTCATAAATTCTTTCTCAGATGGGTTTTTTAGTCCTCGCCAAAATTGTTCAAATTTGTAATGACGATCATTTTAATGATACAAATGCAATATATTCATTTCATAAGGGTGAAACAACAAATGTAGTTTACTAGAATGATCGAATTTCTGGTTGGGCGAACCGAGGATGATTTTTTCTAAATGTTTTTCCGATATATCTCCACGCAAATGCGGTTAAATTTTCTATCATTTCTAACGTTTGTGTCCCTACACAATTAGTGTAGATATGTGGAGAGGTTGGGGCCCAAATTCCATGTTGGTGTTCTTTACTGAGGATGGTTTATTTCCTAAATGGCTGCTTACTACGACTCATGCAAATGTGGGTACATTTCTTTTAAATCCTGCTTTAAACATCCTTACCCCCACCAGCGTATTTAAATGCGGATATCTCGGACGGGTAGTGAAACTTGGGGGAAGCAAAACTTCTTTTCCTAATAATTTTATAATTCATTTTTAGCACCGCATCACCGTTGGGGTTAGACGTACTATATGTACTATTATTACACCAATGTGTTAGGGATGAGGAGGATTGAATTTAGAGTAATTGTACTCGTATTTGCTTGAAGAGAAAGTGGAAACCCATTCAGGAAAACACTCAGTACACCCAACCGTGATTCGAACCCTAGTTTCCCCGCTAACGGCAGTATAGTATATTGTGAAAGTGACGTCATAGACCATTCGGCCACTAAAGTGTGTAATTAAAATGGTTATGGTAATATTGTCGCTACTAATGATTTATCCTCCTATAGAACCTGAAAGGAACACATTACTGAAATTAGATGGTGTTCTATGTTTTTTCTCTCCCACAACGTCTTGGAACTGTGACATTCCGAAATTATTACTACGCCAAATTGAATTCTCTTGTAGTTAGTTACCTTTGATGTACGTTCTAAAACGGCGTAGAGAGCTTTCATAAGTGCCTTGACGCCTGTGGGGGTTAAGTATGGTAACCTAAATATTAACATGTCAACGTTAGGCTAAGAATAAGGACCTTAACGACATTTCGTTAGAAACAGTGATAGTTGCATCGATTATATTTTACAGATTAAACATTTTGCTGACCGTGAATTTATTTTGTACTTAGCATGGTTAGTGTTAATCCAAGTATCTTAATGCATCCGCACAGAGATTTGAATTTTGGCTTTTTAACAACTTAGATATCAATATTATAGTTTCAAATATGGCGCAGATTAAGGGTGTTCAAGCTAGTTTAAAATGTTTTCCATTATTTGTTGGAAAAACTACTTATTATCTCTAGAATAACAAGCCTTTACTAAAAAAATAAGCATTTTTAGGACATTGAAAAAAAGAATTGCTGTAAAACTACTTTAACGTATGTATTGAAATGTAATTAGGTTTATCTGATAAATAATTAAAACTTCAACTACATTATTTCTTATATCAATGAACATATCAGAGGAGGTAGCCAATCTATATTAATAAAATGAAGTGTTTTTGTGTATATCACTAGCATTACGCAATATCTACCGCATACAGAGGTCTGAAATTTTAAAATTAGTAACCCCTGTGCACAAAAATATGCACCTTGAAGTTGGAATTTTAAAATTTCGATTACAATTTTTTAATCAATTGAGAACCGGATATGAAGCAATAAAACAAAGAGTTTTTTTTCTGTTTGTTTGAAGCAACGCCAACAGATAATAATGTATATTTTAGAACAAAAATTGTTCAAACCAAAGAGCATACATAAATTGTTTTCCAACAAAAAAACAACAACTTAAAGATTGTTGGAAAACCCTTAGCTATCTCAACCTACCAATTTAATTTCCTTTACATCCATTAATGTTTCCAGCCTGTTGCCTGGGTAAGTTTTTTGTTCAAGTCATACATTTTCCACTACCGGCTTGCTAGGCCTGTCGTAGCTTCATATGCCTTACAACCTATCTTAAGAATAGGACAGGCATAACGTCCAGTCCCGGGCCTTTAATTTATCATTGTAAAAGGTTAAACTCATATTTCACCAATGATAAATCTTTTGACCGTGCCGGGAATCAAACCCGGGACCCTTAGCTCTGTAGGCAGAAACGCTATCGACTGAGCAAAGATGTCGGATTATAAATTTACTCCATCAATTATTAAAGGTGTCACCCATCATATGATGCAAGATATTCTTCTCCTTCTTAAGTCAACAACTCGAAGACTTGTTTGATATGATTTCTATCATTCAGACGCTGGACATGCGCTCAACCCCTTGGATGGTTAGTGCCACCTGCACCATCTGGTAAAAAACTGCATATACTAGGCGAGTTCAGAAAGTGTGGTGGTTCCACGTTGCCTTCTACACTGAATATTTATGAGCGATTGCGAAAGGGCTACCAATTTTGCCGGGAAAGGTATTTACATGCCTTTCCAGGTTCTTTTACATGCCACAACCAACATGGGACCGACAGCCTCACTTACCTTCCGAAAAAGTTTTATCACTTTAGAAAGAACCGTCAACCTCTGCCAGGTTTGAACTCAAGAACATCGGATCCCGTGACGATCACCTTACCCCAGGACCACCGAGGTCAACTAATTAAGATATCATTATATCACAGTAATTACACTAAACTATGAATCTGTATGCATCTGTCAACAAAAGGAAATCAACAATCACATTGAAAATGCACTGCTATTTTTTAAAGACAACTTAGTTCACTAAGTTTATGTGTGGATATTTTACTCTCCTGATAATAATTTAATCCAAGCCTATTTTTTATTTTCTTAGATGGTTATCTTATCAATCATTACTTCCTTCATTGTAGTATTGACATTAAAAAAAAAGTTTTCCTCTTCTATGTGACAATCGTAAAGCCATATTTCCTACCAGTTTCCTACTGTATAGTACTATAGTAGTATTTTTAGGATTAAACACATTAAAGAACGGAAGTAGAAGGTCTGGTCTCTAGGTCTTTAATGTTACCAAATTACTACTACAGGCCGGCCTCTTAGTCCAGTGGCCAGCACTGCTAGCTACTAATCTAGAGGTCCCGGGTTCTTTCCCCAGTAGTACCATATGCATTTTTCCCGAAGAGGAATTGTTACTATTGTTACCATGGTCTGGATAATTGGGTTTAAGTTAGATTTAAGACTTACACTGGCACTACATAATCATCATTATCATCACATAATCTCATCGGGCCGAAGTAACTGTTACTACATGGTTTCCTAACCTTAAAAGACGGTTAAATAAATGCCAGTGCTAGTAGAAGACCAGCAATGTATAGCTGACAATCCCTGGAGGCATAGACCTAAGCTAAAAAAATAAATAAAAAGACTATTCAGTATGATTCTGGTACGAACTAAGGTCTTCCAGCTTCCTATCAAAATCAAGGTGTACCATTTATAATTTCATATTTCACAAGGACAAAACTGGGGTTGCCACGTATGTAAGTGAATGTTTAACATTAAGGTGTGTTCTCATTGATGTTATGTGGGATTTGGATCATGTTTATCTTATGAACAAAAATAGTAGTTTAAGACCTCCATACCCTTACATTTCCATACTTGAAGTTAGAGCAAAAGCACATGATTCTAGATTTTGTCATAACTAGCATTAAGGTACACAGCTTTGCCCGGGAGGAGTGTATTAGTATAAAAAGGTTAAAAACGTTTTACAAGTGCAGGAAGGGTGATAAAAAATTAAAAGAGGAAAATCAAATTTTTTAAAATAAAATAATGATGAGGGTAAATAAAAGAGTAAAAACTCTAAAAATCATTGAAAGTGTTAAAAGGGAAAAATTAGCAAAAAGTTTATTATTTTAGGTTGAAAAGAGTAAAAAGTTGTAAAAGGGTAAAAATTAAGTTCAATCAAAATTATTTTTTACCCTTTTGTCATTTTTTTGCCCTTTTGGTGCTTTTTACCCTTTTTTAATCTTTTTTAGCCCTTTTAACATTTTAATTTTTATTAGATTAGTTTTCTGCCACTTAACCTTTTTATAAATCATTTTTGCCCTTTTTTACCATCATTATCCTTTTTACAATTTTCACCCTGTTTACCGTTTTGACTATATGACTTTTTTGCCCTTTACAGCCTTTTAATCCTTTCTACACTTTTACCCCTTTTAGTTGTCTTTTTACCCTTTAATATAAAATTGATTAAATTTACTTTGTAGCCTTTTTGCACTTTTTTTAGGTGCCGTACCTGGATTATTTCAGGGGAAATATTTTAGTTTAAAAAGGTTTGAAGGGAAGGCAAAAGGGATAAAGAGTAAATCTATTATTTTTGAAATTAAAAAAGGAGTAAAATGGTAATAAAAAAGGTCAACAAGTTTAAAAAGATTAAAAGGCGAAAAAGAACAAAAGGGAAAAAAAGGGCAAAAGCGGCAATAAAGATAGAATGGTAGAAAATGTCAAAAAAGCGTAGAAAGAAAATCTAATCAAAATTTTAAATGTCCGGCTATTACATCCCGCATTGCACAACTGTATGAAATGTAGTAAGTTACTAAATCTATCTCGCAGCGTTAATATATCATAATTTTTCCGGTTTTTAATTAATTTTAAAAAATCAAACCAAAATTTTATAATTCCTGCTCTGAGGTGCACATGCTCGTGTACAGAGGTTAATAATTTTTAAATCTCAGACTTTTGTGTGCGGTAGATATTGCGTAACGCTTATGACAGACAAACAAATTCTTCTTTATTAATATAAGATAATATATGAATGTTTGTATAGACCCGTTGATACTATCCTACCAATATTCATCGTTACTTTACTATACTAGACAATATTAGAAAGGTAAATCTCGCCCATGGCTGCTTTTCAACGATAGTTATTTGTGTAGAATTTGTCCTAAACTTATTTTTTAAGTGAAATTTTAATCTTCATACTTATTATAGTTGTAAGCTAAGTCGTTGTTTTCAAACAAAATTATTCTAATTTAATACTATTTTATGAGGTGAGACTTGTTGTGTCATGAAACTTGTTTTGAGAGAATCTAGCTGTGACGCGAGATTTGTTGTGACAAGTTAACAGGTACATGAAACTTGTCATGAGAGGATCTGTTTGTGAAATAGTATCTAACTGTAATATGTTGATTGTTGTGACAAAATCTATCTACGATATGTGACTTTTTGTGCTAGAGTAGCAAAATGTGACATGGGATTTGTTGTGACAAAGTAAGTAGTAAACTGTGGTATTCAACTTGTTGTGACAGAGTAGTAACTGTGACGTGTAACATATAGAGCAAGAGTAGATAGTTGTAACTTCTCTGAATTTTTGTGACAGGGTTTATCTGTAGTAACTGTGACTTATTGTGACCCAGGAATCAAAGCTTGGTATACTGATTGTCAGGGATTTTATACCTCCCTCCATGGTTAAGTGGTCTACAAGTTTTATAAATCTTGGGAAACCTGATTCCATTCTGAGTGTAGCTGGAAAAGATAGTCACTATTTAAACTCGTGTTCCCCCATTTGGGATTGGGTTTGAAATATTTGGCTACTGTTTTAAACTAAATTAGCTTGTAAGGCTTGTACTTATATAACCCATGTGCTAAGAAAATTAATGTAGAATACGTCAATAATAAAATAGTAGGAATTTTCTTAATGTATGGAAATATTTGACAAAGCAACTGTTTGCGAGATTCAACTTTCTAATATTGGTATGTGTTATGTCTTACAATAATTTAAGTCGTCTGTCCCTCAAGAGTAAAAAAAGGAAAACTTGTTTTTTAAAATTCATTCATTCATCTACTAAGCTTGGCTAGTAAACCTAACACGGTGTTTGGAGAAAAGGTGGTATATCTTGACTCCTATGAGGAGCCTCGATTATACCAGAAACGTAGAGGTTTACGATAACTTTGGCGTCACCTCGGCAGCGAAGCGTGACGCCGCGTCATGCCCCATCCCGTGACGACCGGCGCCGACCTCAAACCACGGCGATAAGCCTTTTACCTCCCTCATCCCTCTCATTTATCTACCCTTCATCTCCCCCTCTCTCTAGCTTGACTACGTGTTTTCTGCGGGGATGTGTGTGGGAACTTACAAAAGCAACGTCACTGGTAGAGTCGGAGCACGGATAGTGTGCCTGAACTGGGTCTGACATGTCAGATTTTGATTCTGTTAATCTTAAGTGATGCAAATCCTTCCTGTATTCTCTCACATTAGACGAGATAGCTCAAGTCACTGATAGCTATGGTTGACATCAAAGGGTAAGACAGTAAACAAAAGTATCCATGGCCCAGTAACAGATAAACCTAAATTTGGATCGCCATAGAAAGGACATTTTATAGGATAAAATAAGTGAGTCTAAAGTATCAATTTACGCATTTTATATGAAGAAACAGAGGTAAAATACGTGGTTTAACATATGTATATATGGCATACATATATACCTAGTCATGCCGTTCCCTCACGGGGTAGGCAAGAAACTGTGCATATAATTTTTTTTTAAATCCGTACTTTTGCAGCATCACAAACTCTCTCCACACTTCCCTATCCTTGCATACTCGCTTCGCTTCAACAATATACATACACCGAGTCATACATGTTCTTTTATTCTTAAAACTCTTAATATTTCTCTTTTTCACACATTCGTACACAACATTTAGCCACGTATTAAATGCCCTACCCCTTTTTTTTGATTCACAGACTCTACCTTCATATACTCTCTTCATCACTCGATCCAAACTTATCCTCTCAACATACCCAAACCAACGTAACATGTCTATTTCAGATTGACCTATTAGATAGCCTTTCAGACCACACTCCTTCAACACCCATTCATTACTGACTCTGTCCATACGTGTTTTTTCCACATACATGAAAACAGATTTGATATCATTCTGAACTGTCAAAGAATGCTCTTTTCATGGCAATCCCATTATATTTTTGGAGGAAGGGGTAGGTCTCCATTGTAATGGGGTCTTTAAAAAAGTGTTGCTATGTGTACCACGTCTTATTAACTATCCGGTCTATTCGCACTACTCACACTAAAGGTTAGGCACGTGGAAGGTAGAATTTAGAGAAAATGTGTCTCAATTTTCGTGGAGGGGGAGTGAGATCAACCGGCTGGGACTCACGTCTTGACCTCCACGTCACCGGTGATACAGTTTATTGCGAGAGAGACGCCTACAGACCATATCGCGACCATCGTTACGGGTGGGGGTGTCTCAAAAACCGTGTGGGTTATTCCGATGGTACAATGTTTAGCGATGGATTGTGTGAAGTGTGTGATCTGAAATAAAGTTTATTGATAAGTTTTGTTCCCTAGTGCGCATTACATATTGAATTAAAGTTTTACAAATTGTTGTGAAATCACATATGTTTTAAAGGAAAATATGATTTACTAAAATAGTAGGTCGTATAGATAGATATAGATAGATGCAATTAACGCACTGAGATTCTATATTTATAAATTTATAAATAAAAACAACCAACACGTGACGAGTATGAAAATGTATAGGGGGTCTATACTCGTAAAATGGAATGATGCAAATTAAAAAAAAACGAAAAAATTCAAATAAAAATTAGGATTCAAAAATTAAATGCTCACTACTAAACCTAAGAATGTCATCATTAATATCAAATATTTATTAAACCAAAATAGATTTCTTTGGAAGTTAGATGACAGTTTGTTCAGTGGAGGTGTTTTATACGTACATCTCACAATGGAAAATAAATATTGTAAAATTCCTCACTTTGAGAAAGAAAAATACAGGGCCCTAGACGTGCTTCTATCAAGTGACAATGCTCTCGTCACATTTCAGACTACTCTCGTACACCAGACCAATATAGTCGAGAGAGGGGAGAGAGTATCACCCTTCGATGCACCCTCTTTTTATATAGGGAAGCTCAAATTCTTGCTTCTACGATAAAAACATTCCTGGCAAAAACAAACAAAAAACAACTTTGTTTCAACGTAAAAAAAAAAGAGCTTTTATAAATAATGAAGAAATATCTGTGTACACGCACGACTGGTCACTTGGTTCAAGGCGTCAATGTCACCATATAATAGATTGAGAGTTATATGAATGTCTAGACTCGAATCTCGGCTGGATGAACTTAAAGTGATTTACCAAATTAAATGTATCACGAATGTCTTCCCATTTTTTCTTCACACTAAAACGTCTACGCGTCTTCTAAACCAATTTCCTCATTCCTCTCGCTTTGATTAAACCACTAAAAAAATACCTTAAAAGAAGTAATTAAAAATGTATTTTAAAAATTAATTATAATAGGCCTTGTAATAATAATAATAGTAAAAAGAGAGGAAAAGAAAGAAACATTTAAAATAAAAATATATGGTATATTAGTTTAAAAAAAATCATTATGTAGCATTTTAATCTTAATGGAATAACACTTTGAAATATCTTCAATTAGTATGACTTATATTTAAGCTATAATTCTTAATATTTTGATATATAAACACATCGCATATACCACAAGACACAAGGTTTTCTAGTTAGTTCGCTGAGAACAATATTTTCTTGACTTAGAAGCCTCTATGCAGCCACATTGGTCATAGTTGGTCATATTGTAATTATTGCTGCATGTCTGAACGCATGTTTTAGAATTGATTTTGATAAGACTATCAACACTACAACTGAGTCAATTCAAATTGTACGACGTTTTGATTGTGCTAAGAAAGTTGACATTGAAAATACCTAGGGTATACCCATCAAGTCCTTTTCAGTTATATCACAAAAAGTTGTCTATTTACTTTTGCTTGCTTGGAATGTATTTTCCTTTTCATTTACAGGTCTTCTTTGATCTTCTTTTGGAATGAGCTAATATTGTCATTTAACTTAAGTTATAAAATTGTTACATATTATAGACTCTTAAGTTGGCAACTATAGTACTAACTAAAATAGATCTTCTTCGGTGGCCTCATGATCTAAGGCTTCCCTCTCGTGTTAGACTACCTATTACAGGAAGATCGGGGTTCTAAACTCAGTTGGGTGTACTAACGGTGCTTTTTCCCCAAAATGGTTTTCCACTCTCCCTCCCCGTAAATTTAGGCACACATCCTCTAAATTCAACTTTCCTCGTCCCTAAGTCATTAGTGTATTTAGTACATATATTGTATAAACCGAACATAAATTAAGACGTGATGCTAGAAAAAAACTAAAATGGAATTAAAACAACATATTTTCCGTTAGGACACAAGATTCGTATATTTATGAAGGAAACAAATTAAACTCTGTGGATAAAATATATTTTCATACATTACATTATTTTCAATTTAACATTTACCTAAGGTTGTAAGTCGCAAGGATTTATTTGAAAATTTAACCCACAAATCATTTTCTCTTATCATCAATGCAATATTTTGTTGCCGTTAATAAAAGAGTAACTGTTTCTGTCCATTCATTGAGCATTAGTTGCGCGTTTAATGACTGTATCACATTTTTATATCTTAACTCGATTCTTAAAAAATCATAAACAGCTAAACCAACAAGATAGACCAGTAAAAATGAAACGCTGTTCAATTTCATAATAAATCATTTAATAACCTCCTCAGGTGCATAGCCGGGGAAGCTTAGAAAAGAAGGTTAACAATACGTTCTTCTGAGCAAACCAATAGTCCACAAATAAAACGTTATCAAAAAATTCAATCCCAATAAATACCTTCGCTCAGGACCCCTTCTTATTCCGTGTCCTTTCCACTTGAGACGGGTGATCCCCGTCATTTGTCCCCTATAGATGAAGAGTTTCTTCATGTGTGGTGGGCCATGGAGAGGAGAGAAGAGCCCTCGCGCTCCACTTGCTACATACATTCTACATGTGTGTAAGAGAGAGACTCTACTATTCTCTTCTTGTCAGACATCCACGAACTAATGGGGACCAGATTACAAGTTTCTTGCTGTCTAGCAGATTCCGTGAAGGTTGGCAATTAACCATTTTCCATTGGGAAAACATAAATTGCGTAAAATACACACACTTTCTTAGATTATGTAAAAAAAAAGGTTAAAACAGAGTGAGGTGAAATTAAAACCTTGATGAAATATAAAAAAAAGAACAAATAAACAATGTCTAAAATTTTGTTAAGGAACGACCTAGGTAACCAATGATATATTTACCGACATTTCGTCAAGTGAGGATATTTTTACTCTTTCGAATAAAGTTAATAAAAACCCGTGTTCATGACTCCTCCTGACAAAAAGTTGTTACCTAGAAAGTGATAAGAGAGATAAGTTTTCCAAAACATTCAAGAATATTAATTTTTACATCCAAAATTTTAGTTTTTAATTAAAATTAATATATGATTTGCTTACTACGTTTGTCTGGAAACTTAAGTAGGATGTTTGTTTTATTTAGTATTGTATTTCAATAAAAAATTTACTACCAATAATAATTAATCATTTAAAATAATTTTGGTAGCCATTGGTTTTCATGATATGGACGCCAATAACAAAATAATTATATAGTAGCTATTACCTTAAAGAATAGGTCTTATGTTTACTATGTTTAGATATAAACTATACAATATGAACCGTTAAAGTTGGCATACTTCCTTCTACACTTTAATTATGAATTGTTCCAAGGTCTAGATTTTTTAAAATGTAGCCATTTGTTCATTTACCATTCTGATATTGAAAATTGTGTTGTAAAATACATTATAGTGTTTATTGTAAAAAAAAATACAAAATCACATGCGTGCGTTAAGTTTAAGGTACCATTTTGGAGGTCTTCGTGAATGTGTAATTTTGATAGCTTTATTTTACATTATAGAACTACATAAAATATTAATGAAAATAAAAATGGACAGAATATAAGCTTAAAATTTAATCTATTCGTGCGTTATTTCTCGTTTTTCAAACCATGTCCGAAATATAATGATTTAATATTTTTATAGCTAAAACAACATAATATTCAAATTCATACACAAATGTCTAGTCCAAATATCAATATTTACATAGATATAAAATACATAGTTTTTATAAAAATTGCATGTTCTCATAAGAATCAATTAGACCTACATATATAGTGCTAAGAAAACTACTTATAGGGGTGATTTAAGCCATCAAACAAAAAAAATATATATACATATTAAAGTACTTTGTTTGGAATAATAAACAAGTTTAAAATTATGTATATCTTGTCATTGTCTTGGTACAAAAATGAACTAATTAAACTAATAAATAGCTGTCACAAAACCAAAAAGTATTGCCGACTTTGTAAAAAAGTTTTATTAAAGTATTTAAAACAGGATTGTTTCATTAAAATTGAAGTTGGTGCTAAAATAATTTAAATATTAAAATAAATCTATGGCAAATCTTAAGTGCCAATACTAAAAACAAATCAATTATTGGAAATTTACAGTGGGGTTTTATTTTATAGCTTTTTAATTCATAAATGTTTCAGTAAACTCACTACTCTCATAAATAGTTACTTATTTTTAAAACAAAATTATAAGCTTTCGTTAAAAATATAATATTGTGTACATTATTATTTAATTGAAAGCTTACAAACACTAATAGTATTAATTTCAAAAAATAAAAAAGTGTAATTTAAAATTCAACTTAAGGAAATATATTGGAAAACCAAATAGCTACAATAAGAATGTATTTCCTAGCTGTTTGAATAAATTTTCATTATTCATAAAATATAAGATAACACTATAAATATAATTACACTTTGGGATATGGGTATCCTTTCATTGCGAGTTACAGCAAATATTTTTAAACTATAGTAATTATTGTTAATTTATTTAATTAAATCCCAAAATATCACGTCTGCTCGACCCACGGACTTGTTAAGATTTTGTTGGTAGGTCCACAAGACTAAAATACTCGGGAAAACGCCGTGAAATGAAACTTTTGATAACTCTTGTGACAGCCGTGCTATGCAAGCTATATAACTTCAAGGGAACTTTTTTTTTTGCAGTCACATTATAGGACAGATTTCCGGGCGTTTAATCAATATTGGTTTTAAATATAAATTAATCAATATTTAAAATTAAATTAAAGAAATAGTTGATTTTAGATTAGTTAAAATTATAATATCATACAGAAAGAGTTTTACCAACACAAACCTATATGTTAGTAACATTTTCAAAGTAAAACGTTGATTTACTTGATAAATAAATATGTATATAAAATACAAAATAATATAGTTTTATCAACCTGTATTTTTTAAATTCTAATAGAAAATATAATATTTATAGCTGATTAGAATTTTGATAACTACTTTATTATTTTCTCTCAATAGTTTTAGATTTTTATTTTCAAAACTACGCACACTGAATATGTCAGTGGCGAAACAAAGCTAGAGTGAAATAGAAACAAAATCATTTGCTGTCACATTATTTTTGTTTTATCTTTGCCCTCTAATTAGAATCTATCATAATAAAATATAGTGCCTATTAAATATCAACTATAGTAGGATGACCATAAGAATATAAAATAAAGACTAAACGCGTCTAGGTCTTCCCAATGGTCTCTTCCCACTGGGTTTACCAGTCAATATTCTGAACACGGTTCTAGAATCTCCTTTGCGCGCTTCATGTCCTGCCCACCGTAATCTAGGATACTTTATTATCCTAACAATGTCTTATGATGAATAAAAGGCATGTAGCTCATCATTATGTAACCTCCTCCCCTCCCCAATAGCCTCATCCCTATTTAGGCCAATTATTTTTAAAGTACCTTGGTTTCGAACACCTTAAATTTGTTTTCGCCATGTAAGGTAAGAAACCATGTTTCACAAACATAGAGAACAACAGGTAAAATGAGTGTTTTTTATATTCTGAGTTTAAATTCCTGGAAATTTAACAAGTAAAGTAGGTGTATTCAATTTTTACTCTTTACTTCAAAAGATGTTAAATTTACAAATCAAATATTTGCAATGTTTTAGTAGCCCATAAGTGTGTTTTCTCTGATGAAAAGGAACACACCTGCTTACTGACACTAATTTATAATCAATTATTACCAAGCTGCCACTGAATTATTTAAAGCTTAACACTCAGACTCTTGCTGCAAAAGAAAAATAAAAGGTCTCAAATTTTTAGGAAAAATAAATGGTAGATATTAACAGTTTTATCTTTTTAATTATAAGGATTTTAAAATAAAGTTGTTTAAATTAAGATGGTGACAATAATGAAGATTCTGAAATGCGGACCATTCACTGTTTTCAATTTTAAATGTGGCCTTCTTTATAAAACGAGTAAGACTCGCCTGTCTCAATGTATATTTAATGAAAAGCTTCTTTTATATCAAGAAAAGGCTCTTCATGTGACTAACTTATATGAATCGTCGAGAGCTATTCGAGATTATAAAAACGTGAAGTGTCGTTTCAGAACAAGCACGCACTTTCAATAGGGTATATTTCTATTGGAAAAATAAGATGGTATATAGATATATAATAAAACTAAAAACGATAAGGTTTGTTAGTACATTCAAATTTTTCTGGAGCTTATATTTTTTCTGAGTAGTATAAACCATAAGAATACCAAATATTTAATTTTAAAAATGTTGTATGTTTGTTTGCTGACAGTAAACTCAAAAGTACTCATCGGATCGAGGTGGGACTTCTTCTATTGTACGCCTTATATTTCTAGAAACAGGGTAAACTATATAGCATCACGTTATCGCATCAGTGTCGAAAAAACAGTTGGTTGGACTGGTAGGCGTGGTATACAAAGGATGGCACGTGATTTGAGCAAGGGTTGTGGGGGGGAGGTCGGGGGGCGCGAGTTCTTCGTACTCGCATAAAGCACTAGGTTTAATTCCTTTCTAGAATTTAAAGTTGCCGGATGTGTTGAATGAGTTATCTTGCATTTACGTCATAAATTTAGGTACTTTTTCAGCCATTTTATGGTTTTGCCTGCAATTCAGTTTTTTCTCTCTATATTTCACTTATGTAAAGAGATTCTTTTGCCAGTTTGTTTGTATGTTCACGATAAGGTTATTTGCACGGAACCACTGAACAGATTTAAATAGGACTTTCCTTCATGTGTTCCTTATACTCTCAGGACGGACATAAGCTATATTTTTTCTGTTAAAACTCAATAAAATCGACGATATTCAAATATTATGTTTTAAAACCACGCGATAAACTGTAAACTTCTCCTCTCTGTCTTACTTGATCGCCAAATTAACTGAATATCCAAATATTAGTTACAGATTACGTTTCAATCTTAAATACAGAGACTGCTACGCGCATAAACGGGCCTCACTTTCGTGTCCAGCCTGTATATGACCGTAATGGCTTCGAAAATGAAATGAGATCGACACGGAATGAATGTTTATTTATTTAATCTATAGTTTTGTAGTGATCGTATAGTGGCTGCGTTGTTGGTTAAAATAATAACGCTTTATTATTTAAATTCTCATTTATTATTCACATGCACCAATTCTTTAGATATTGTGTTAAATTAATTGACGAAATCATATATTTAAGTTATTATTTATTATATTGGTTGGCTTCTAGTATTTCACTTGATAAACGTCACGCGTCTTGGTTAGTGTGAGAGTGGCCGTCAATAGATTTAAGATAAATTCACAATATTAATTGCTTTAGCCGTGATGTAATATAATTACTATTAACTATCACGCCTGATTATTTATTATTATAATAATTAGATCCGCGGTGACTAACCGAGTGGCTAACGCGAGGTGTTGTTAAGTGATTTACAAAAATATTACACCCCAGAGTTGAACCGGGAGCGTCCTTGGCCTAAGCCCAGCGAGACAAGAGTAACAAGTCTCCTAATCGACTCAACTGATATATTTTTTTAAATATCAGGAAAACACTCCCATTGGTCCTCGTGACTCAGTATGGACGAAGTATCCTAAATGTCCGCCGGACCGTTAGTGGTCCCATACAAGGGAAGAAAATCACCCCCTCTTAACAGCTTTTATGAAGCTATTGTTGTACCGATGGCGACTCTCACGATATTCCTTAATACCTGGCTAGGAGGTTATTAACCTCACAATCTACGCTACTGCCCACAAGATTGCAAAAAAACATTATTTTCTACCGTGTTATTAAAGAATTACAGCAAGACGTTTAGTTTGGTTAGTTGTTTCATATTCACATTAGTAGATATATGTCTTTTTGACAAATAGAAACTGCATACCTATATTCCACATCTTAATTTGATTTGATCTTACATTTATATATATATATATAT
>CABFWO010000066.1:293374-390807 GCA_902155825.1 Timema genevievae
ATATATATATATATATATATATATATGTGCATCTCAGCCGTATTAATTTTACTTTTAGCTATACTAAGACCCTAACGCCATAGACCACTTAGATGCCACTAAAAGTTATTTTAAAACCTATGTACTTTAAACATTGCATTTTTATGATCAGAAACCCATGAGTGAAAAATTAAACGTCCATTTATTATATAAATATACATATATAGTATATTTGTGGTCTTGACAACTTCATTCGCTTTGATTAACTCAAATACCGAGGGAAAAAACTTAAATTGGACATAGGAAATCTTTGGGCGTTCATCTCAGGTGTGTTAACTTCACCCTTAGACTGCATTCCTATTCTAAGTTTGACACGTTAAACCATGCGATGAGCTATGTGGCTGGTTTAGAAACAAAAAACTTAGAAAAGGAAAGATTAGTATATATATCCTTCATTTACCTTGTGAAGTAGCAAGCTCAACTTTAATTGTTCCACTATGGTATAGTTGAGAATATTGTTCTATTAGCTGGTCAAGGTAACTACGTTAGTTAAACGGTATATTTTGAAAAATAAAATTAACCCAATTAAAATGATCCCTGTAGGCTACTATTAAATAAAATTTTATTTTTAATTAATATCTATTAACATAATACAATTCTAAGGTATGTCTGTACATTTGAATTTTTTAGGAATTTCTATTTTTTGTGGGTAATATACACGATAAGAAGACCAAATAACCTATTTTTAGATTTTTTTTGTCTGTTTGTTGTCGGTAAACTCAAAAAATACTCTTTGTTCAAGACGGAACATTTTTTGCGCTCCCTATTTGACTGGGAACACGGTAAGTACCATCCTGTTATCTCATCAGTGATATAAGCAATGTCGAAAAATCTGGGTGAAAGCATTAAATAATACTCCATAGCTGCTTGGCGTGAGTTCGAAGAAAACCAGGTACAAGCAGTAAATAATACGCCGTAGCTGCTTGCGTGGGTTCAAAGGAGGGCGTTTGATTCGATCAGTGGAAAAGTGGGGATGATTTCGTGCTTCTATGGGGATATTTGTACGCGCAATAATACGCGTATTCTTGCCTGCTGCTTGGTATCAAGCCAACAACACGTTGTTTTTAATGTGATAGGGTACTCACTATATAAGGCTTCTTTCAATTTAATTTATATTTGTTTCTTATATAACAAATTTAAACTATTTGTTTTAATATTCATACAATACCTCCACGCAGGCTTGCATTTTCATTTTAAATTCAGGTACTTTTTTAATTTATTTTATGATTTTGCTTGTAAACTAGTTTTATTTAATTTTGTTAGTAGATATTAAATTTAAATGGTTTATTTTGGTGTTCATTGCATCAATGCCTCAATGTAAGATGATCTTGATATATGGATTGCAAAAAATTTAACCATTTATAATGGTTCCTTACCTCAAGTAGTCGTTAATATGTGACGTCGTTGACACATAAAACAGTTTTCTCGCCTCAGACTTGTCGGAAATATTTTATTTAGATGATTCGCTGAAAAAGGTTAATTTACCAGACTTAAATTCGAACGGAGCCGCGGGAAAACTCAAGTTTTTAAATAAAATAAGGAAAATAAATCATGAAGAAGCTTAAAGAATTGTTTTTATGTTGACTATAAGAAAAATGATATAAAAAATAAAATAAAATGGCTACATTCAAAAGACATACGGTAAATATTACAATCATATCCTTTCTCTGTAATATATGATTATGTTGAAGATGAGAATGCTATAATTATTTCAACGTTGATGATCTAAACAATATAATATCACAACGTCCGTTATCAGTTTTAAACATTTGTGACAAAATCAATTTTTAAAAGAGATTGAATTGTAAAATAGTGCCCAGCTGCTCATATTCGATCTTATGACTGTTCCTATCACTTTGGGGTCATCCACAAACCACGTAATGTTGTTGAGAGGGGGTGTAGATAAGGCCTCTAGTGGCTAAACGGTGCTATATGGGGCGAGGGTGGGTACATCACAGTGTTACGTAGCACAGTTCTTAAAACTTCAATTCTTTTGTTGAAAAAATAATATTATGGTTCATAGATAAAGAAATAAAACTGTTGTTTATAAATAAAAATTATAAAATGTAGGTATAAAATTCTTTAAGATAATTTATATTCAACATTTAAAAAGGATTATAGGTAATGTTAACTCTGAGTCCCTCTATGAGTTTCACAAAAGCATCCCAATGAAATAATAATATTCACTCACTATGTGAGAAGTTACGTAAAACAGTTTGGAAGGGGGACGGGTTGGACTAAATGTGTACTTGATGCTACATACGGTGGAGGAAGGAAGGTCAAAAAATGTAAGAAAAAATCGTTACTTAGTTTATGGTGGATGACCCTTTAAGAGCTGTTCATAATATTTTACTCTGTTGAAAAATTGTTACTTTTGTAAAAAATATAGCTCTCCCCTGTTTTGGGGACAATCCACATCATTTTTATTCCTATAAAAAATATCTTATATTTATTAATTTTTAAGAGTTTAAGTTGTAAAACTTCAATAAGTTTATTTCTACTTGCTTATACAACTATGATTAAATTATGGGAGGTCTTCAACCAACATTATTTTAAAACTATTAGCAGTTGGGTTTTTTCATGATAACATAATAAGTATGTTAGCAAAAAATTAATGCGAAAATTATCTTTTAATATTGATTAACAAAGCTAACGACAGCAAAATCATAATAAGAAATATTAACAATATTTAAGTCATTTAAAACCTTTATAATTCATTCAGAGGATAACATTTGGATAGACCTGATAGAGAGAAGGCTTAAGGAGATAGACTGGATAAAATTAGCCCAAGATAGGGATAGGTGGCGTACTTATGTAAGAGGGGTATTGAAATTTCGAGTGCCTAATGCCATCGAGTAAATAAGTATTATTCACTCATCAGCACCAACTTTTATAGTTGAATGTACATTTTGCATGGTATCTTAATGTTTCAGTCTTACTTGGATTTGAATTTTCCCCTCAGTGTAGCATGGTGATACCGGGAAGATCTGGTTATTTTAATGAGTCATTAGCAGTAAACATCACTAATGAGTTTTTTTTTTGTAACAGTCCTTTTCCAAAACCCCTGTGTGTTTTTTTGTTTCTTCTGTGAAACCCGTTCTCACCTGAGAATACCTTTTTGTCTTTGAAATATCACCGTTGACAATGCTCTTTGTCTTTCTGGTGTCTATTTTCTTCAACTCGTTATAGACTTGTTTCCGCGTCTTGTTTGATCATCAACAACACACTTCTTTTATTTCTTGCACTGCTTCTCATTACTCGGCCGAGCTAACTGCATTAAGGTTCACTTATAGGGTAGGGATGAGAAATGTAGGTTTTAGAGGAAATGTACAGACATTTGCGTGGAGAGAGAGTAGACAACCGTTTATGAAAACACATCTTCAATACGCCCAGTTGAGATTCGAGGGCCGACCTCCACTCCCCGTCACCGACAAACTTGGTTGTACAAGCGCGACATGACACAGCACTTGTTGTAGCACCCCACGTTTTAATACCCGTTAGGATTATACGCCTATGTACTAATTACACTTATGGGTTAAGGATTAGGAAGGTTTCGTTTAAAGGAAATGCACCCGTATTTGCACAGAGGGAGATAGGAAAACCATTTAGGAAAACACACCCTCAGTGCACCCGACCGTGATCGAACCCCGGTCTCCTCGTCTTCGGCAGTTTAGTCCACTGCGAGAGTAGCGCGTTAGACCACGTGGCTACCGAGGCGGGTCACAACACTTGTTGTCTTTCTTGGGAACACGAGTCCTTGTCTTTATATATATATATATATATATATATAAAATTGAGCGTTTTCCAACAGGGTTTGTCTTCTATACATTCCAGAGCTTCTATTGGTAGTGGCGGATATGTAAGTCTTCCGAGTTTGGGTTACCCTGTGGGTGAGGTTACTAATTGACTCTGATGAGAATATGTGGTGATCATGATGGTGATTAAGGGGTGCCAGTAGAAGTCTTAAACCTAACTTAAGCCTAACTAATCAGATCATAGCGATTATAGGAACAATCTTGCTCCAGGAAAAATACCTATGGTACCGCTGGGAGAAGACAGAAGTGGCTGACCACTACACCAAGAGGGCAGCCACTAGTCTGGTGAAATATATTTTAATATAGATTGTTTAGAAATTATGCTTTGAAAATGCCTGGATTCATCACATAGTTAAAATAGTTGGAACACAAATAAATGTTTCAATCTGTAAAATACTTTGATAGTCAAACAAGCACTTTCATGATTAAGTTTATCTAGGAGAGCCTAGGTTCCAATCCTGGCTAATCATGCTAAACCTGTTTTTACACGATGTGATTATTCATCATATATCAAGAAGAAACTTGAACTTTTAGGAAGATGGAAAAGAAATACTTGGAGAGCTTTGGGATAGGGTGCTGGAGAAGACTTGAGAAGATCAGATGGACAGACAGGGTGTCAAATGAAGAAGTCCTAAGAAGAGTGGATGAGAAGAGAACCATGTTTGATGTGATTCTTCGGTACAAAGCAAACTAGGTCGGACATATCCTTAGGAGGAACTGTCAACTAAACAACGTTGTAGGAGGAAAGTTTGAGGTAAAAAGGAGTTTAGGAAGAAGGACGATTCAAATATTAGATGACTTGTAGGAATGAAGAAAATTCTGGGAGCTCACAGAGGAAGCAAAGGACAGAATGCATTGACTGTCTAAGTTCACTCACAAAAGGAATGGGTTTGAAAAAAAGTATTTGCTTGAGTCCTTATGGGGTTTGATATATAAAATTGATTTTCCTGAAAAATGTGTGTAATGTGACTTTCTTCCTGCGCCCTTCAAATATAAATTTAAAAAAAATTCTGTTAAATTTATTATCTATATATTTCCTCAGTTATTAAGATGAAAGATAATAATAGTGCAGCATTAAAATGTTGTTAGCATTTTAAAATAAAAATATAGATATCAATAGTTTTATAAAGAAAGTTTATCGTAATATTCACGTCAGGCTGTGCGGGGTTTGTTTGGACAAGATTCTGCGGTTTCTGGAAGTGCTGAGTTTATCAAGTAAACTGCACTGATCTCACACAAGTGTGTGTGTGTGTGTTTGTGCCAGTTCTGATTCTGAAAGTTACGGTGGGAGTGTAGGGGGACGTGAGAAAAGTTTTTGCAGTTTTTTTTATAGCAACACTTTTTTTGGTCAAAATAAATCCAATTATTCTCCAGTAGAAATATAAAAGTTTAATTTTATTCACATGGTGACCTCAATATTTCTTGAATATCTGTCATGATCATAGTGCCATTTGATGAGAAACTTTTTTTAAATTGAGAGAAAAAGTTCTCATAAAATTCCAGGACACCCTTGAAAGATATTCAAGAACTGTTGAGATTAATGTGTGAATAAAAATAAACTCTTTGTTTTAACTGGAGCAATATTTGATTTATTTTGGGCAATTTTTCTTAACTCTATCAACCCTATTGCCCTCGGGAGTCATCTATAAATCACGTAATGCTGTTGAGAAAGGGGGGGGGGAATGTGAGCTTTAATGTGTACACGGTGATGGGGGGAGGGTAGGTACATCACAGTGCTACATAAAACAGATCTTATACTTAAATTCTTGGAAATAATAATATCTTTGTATATATACTCACCCTTGGTAAACATATTTATAGGTAACTTCCGATTCTGTGCTGTATTAAATCTGAGTTCCTCTTTAAGGCTACGTTTTCCTAGCGACGCAATACATGCGCGGCGCAGTACGCAATGCGTTGGACGCAATGCGCTGAACACTTGAATAATAGGGGTTAAATACGAGTGTTTTCCTATACAACGCGATGCGTAGTGCGCCAACGTGATGCGCGCGACGACGCAACATCCCGACTGCCTTTGGAGCAGTCAATTGCGACCTGCGCAGCGCAATTAGACGTTTTGGTGTGTTTATTGCAGTCATTAGTTGTATAGTGAATGTGTTTGAAATGGGACCTAAGAAACAACAAGCTACTCAGCCCCGCTTTTCTGGGAGTGATGACGAAGAATTGATAGATTTGGTCCCTACTCATATACATTTCACTACAGCCTTTTCGAGCCTTCAAGGCTGCTAAGATGTCTACATCATCCTCCAAATCCCGTTTTTCTTTCATTAGCATTAACGCTAACACCCTACTGCTCTTAGGAAGTACACTCATTAGAAAAAATATATGCTTAATACTAGAGAGCTCCGCGTACACCTGAGAGACGACTAAATACGATGGAGCACTGTACATATGTCTAGGAAAACACAATTGCGTGGCGTGATACGTACTACGCTCCCCTCAACGCATTGCGTACTGCGCCGCGCATGTATTGCGTCGCTAGGAAAACGTAGCTTTAGGGTAAAAGAAGCTTCTCCATAAAATGATGACATTCATTATTGAAATGAAAAGTTACATAGCACATTTTGGAAAGGGGGGAGTGTTTGCATTAAATGTCTACTGTACCATGACAATAGTATAATGTGTCTATCAATGCCCATCACCTAGCAAGCTATGTGGACTTACCCCATTCAAGCAGCTCGTCCAGGCTGAATTTCGGCATCACGTCAACATTGGATTTGCCATAACGGCCGAGTGTTTAACAAAACAATAAAACTGACTGTTTCAGCTGTTTTGTAAGCCACCCTGGTTGAGAGCTCTCTCCTAGTTCTGGACTATGCGCAGGCGCAAGAACTAGGGTGAGTAGCCTGATTATTCCTCCCAAATGTTTTCCCCTACCACGATCCACGAACTAGCGACAAATTACGCATGCATCAGTAAGATAGCAGTTTTGTGACTTGTTGATGATGACCGCACGAGGAAGACAGGCACCATCTGTTTTCTCCCCACCATATTTCCCCACTGAGTTTAATTTGCATATAAGCCAGTGCTCGCAAGTGATATGGACTCTGAAGTTTGTCTAGTCTTAGGGACAAACTCCCGGATGATGTAAGTTGTTATTAAAATTTTGGGCATGCATACTTTTTTTGACATTATATTTAGGGTTTGGACTCTTCAAAATATAAAGGGTTAAGTTGTGATTATTTTCTGGTTTTTTTTAGATTGAATATTGATAACTTTACTATTTCGCTAACTTGATCTTAAATGTGGAGTCCGTGCTCGCGCTAGTGATTAATGTAACTATTCTTTTTGTGAACTCATTTGGTGTTTGACTCTTACTGTTGATTCTCACGTTCACCGAAAAACAAGAGCAGTGCCGAAATGTGGTCACGTGGTAGCTCTAAACCAATCACAAGAAATGCGTGTGAGCTGCGTAGGCCGCACTGCTCTAGTTAAGACAATCTCTGCTTCTCCATTAAAATCCGCTTTGGATAGACCCGATAAGCGCATGCGCAAGCTTTCCAATGCGCTATATTTTATAAACAAAAGTAGCCAAGCAGACACTAGTGTCTATACTTTCTCATACTTTGTTGTTCTTTTTCAGTCAATATATACCTCAGTTTTAGCTTCTGTGGTGCTGACTGACAGTTCACAGCTGACGTCTGACAGTCAACATTTAGGTATATACCTACATTTTGACTGTCAGAAGTGACAAATGCTAAAAACATGTTTTTTGCAGATCATATGGTTCAGCGTAGGGATACATAATTTGGTCTGGTAGCTTTTCAAAGCCGTCAGAAGTCAGCTGTGAGCTGTCAGTCAGCACCACAGAAGCTAAAACTGAGGTATAGCTGCAAGTACTGCTATTTTCCTTTCTTTTTTCTTTCCACAAATGTTTCACACGACTGCTCAACAGATCAGTTACACACGAATATCTTAGAAAAGGTTATGAAAACACACAGCACTGTAGGCAATCAGCTGGTTGTAGTTTGACGTTTCAATGCATCATGGGTAAAGAGAAATTCCAAGCTTTCCGCGTGTATGTGAACTGCTGCGTCACTAAGCAGAGTAGGATTCTCTGTTGTGCTTCCTATTTTAGACGTACGTGCGAATCAAACTTTATAGTTCACCTTTTAAATTCTGCTTAAAACATTTTGGGTTGGAGGTTGGAGTATATCTATATCACTCTTTGGATTAGAAATTAGTAAATTTGGTATGCTTTATCTAATTTATAATTGCAACGATTTTTCTATTTATAATTGTCTGCTAGGAGTTATTTGACTTCAAAATATGTTCTCAAATTATTCGTCAATGTCAGAAACTAGGACTTGCCCGCCTAGTGGGAGTAACAAAAAGGTAGATGAAGTAATTCTTTATTGTTACGACAGAACGTACTGTTAGGCGCAAAGTCTGTTATATATAAATGTCGAAGGAACTTTTTTATTGAGAAAGAGCGTACAGTTAGGCGCAGAGTTCTCATAGATTTGGATGTGGAGGAATTTAATTACTTTTTAATTGTAAATATTGGCCTTTAAGGCACTCGTTAATGATTTGGCCTAATCTTTTGAATAATTTTAACCTTTTTCTAATACCTATTGCGTATTATTCGCAGTTATATTAGTTGACATTGTTTATTTTTTATCTTATTGATTTTGTTCTGAAAATAAACAGGTCTTTTGGTTTTTATCAAACGTATGTATGTCATCACTTTAGCTGATTGTCTTAAACTACCTTTCTCCTGAAATTACCAAGGCTAAAATATATCATTTAGATTTATTAGGTTGTTGGGACCTGCAACATGGGCCTGATATAATTGAGTTTGTCAAAATGGACTGCTCTGGTGATTACTATTGCTTTTCATGTTTAAATGATTTGTACATCAGCTCATTACTCGAGATTACAAAGGCTATTGGGTTCAGGTACAGTAGCCCCATGGCTTCTTTGGTGCTGACTGACAGCTTACATCTGACAGCTTTGTAAAGCTACTAGACCAAATTATGTATCCCTACGCCGAACCATATGATCTGCAAAAAAATATTTGTTTAGCAGCTGTCACTTCTGACAGTCAAAATTTAGGTATATACCTAACTGTTGACTGTCAGAAGTCAGCTGTGAACTGTCAGTCAACACCAAAGAAGCCATGGGGCTACTGTAACTGTGAAGAGTGTACAACTTACTATACTTGCAACTCTGGTGCACTATTTAATGTTACAGGGGGAGGGGGAAAGGGGGATTACAAAAGGTAAGAAGAAAGCATTACGTGCTTAGTGAAAAATCCTTTAACTCTCGTCCTCTTAGCATCCCACCTTAAAGCTACATTCAGTGTATTTTAGTAAAAACAAGGGGAATTGATTTTTGAATACGTTATTACAAATTGTAAATGAAAGCCGAGGCAAAATATTTAGCAAACAATTAATTATAAACAAAACGACAACTAAAAATTGAACAAAGTATTTAAATAACAATGTAAACGAGTCTCTTTCATTCTTATTTCAATTATGTTTCTGTTAACGCTGAACACGTAGAACGAACCTTAAATGAAGTTTGTTTCAAATAAATTGGTTAGTTAAATGTAACCATGGAAGTACGGTAAAAACCATTTGCGTTTTCACGAGTACAAAGTAAAAGTTATAACTGAAAATGAATAGACTGTTAATTTTCTATACATTTCATACACATTCATATGTTGTTGTTGTTTTTTACTAGAATTACAGCACTGGTCTCCGAAGGATTGTCAGTTTCCCATTTTGGTAGTTATTGTCAAATACAAATTTGTACAATTAATTAAATGGTGGATCCGCATTAGTGATCGCATGGTCTAACGCGTGACTCTCAGAATTGCCTATGATGCGGAGATCGGTGTTTGAATCTTGGTCCGGTGTATGGAGGATGATTTTGCATATTTAGTTTCCCAATCTTTCTCGCATATAAAATTCGGGTACATTTATTCTAAATCTACCTTGTTCCTCCCTACCCTAATGGTGTATATTTGAATAATGCTAACGGGTAGTAAGGCCAAGCGTAGAAAAAATAAGTTATTTAAAGAAATAATAGTTCAATTTTATTACTAATTAAATATATTAAAATAGAGGCAGGAAATTAAAAAAATATTATTAATTATTTGCCAAAACAAATGTTATATAATATAAACTGCTAAGAATCGAGACCTATTTAATTCCTTTCAAAAATTAAACACAAATTTTACATGATCTTGGTAAGTTACGTCTTTTGGAAGGCTATTTGATGAAAAGTATAATGGTAAACGTTCAAACATAATCCTTAGCAACGGTTGTTTTTTATCATTATAATTTTATTTGTTGTATGTTCTTGTGACATCACTTGCAATCATCAGATTAAGAAGCTTAAAAAAAAAGAATGAGATAAATGAAGTTAAGGAATAAGCCTGCACAAAAACATTTTCCTTAAGTGATGATGATAAACAAAATCACTTTGAAAGCAACATGACTGTATTGATTGAAACCTGCCCTCCTGATTAAACTCCGCTACACTATACAAACATCCAACCACGGGGTATCATATTAAGAGAATATTACAATCAATGAGGGAGAAATAAGAATAGAAAGCTACAGTCCAATTCTCATGAGAAGAACAGTTTAAAAAAATACAAACCTTTTTGGTCAATATTGATAACATTTCACTAAATTATTAATGTTATTGTATAGGTATTGATAATATTTGGGAGCTACTGCTAATAATATGAATTGACCTATTAATACGTTAAAGTAGATATAGTAGCTTTTCTAGCTGTTTTCCTATATAAAAAAAAGGACTATACTTTATGGCTGCTTGTCAAATCGGTCCCACTGTCCGGGTAGGTAATACCGCACACCTCCAATCAGTCTCGGCTGTTTAATGTAAACAAGTAATTAGGGTCACGCTGATTAGATATCTCTGCTATCAAATCAGTTCTCATTCGCAGTTCACATTCCGTTCACATATAATTTGATTTTCTTCACACAGTGATCTCAAAATTTCTTGAATATCTATCAAGGCTGTCCTGGAATTTAATGACAACTTTTTTATCTTCATTTAAAAAGGTTTTTTTTAGATAATGCCATCATGCTCATGACAGATATTCAAGAATGTTGACATCAAAACACGAAGAAAATTAAATCATATGTTTGTACTGGAGAAATATTTTTGGTCAAAAAAATGTTTTGCCATAAAAACTGAAAAAAAAAAAAAACCTGGAAAACCTTAAATGCGCTACATAGAGTCGAGTGAAATATTGAGTCAACGTTATAAAACCATTAGTGTGATTCTCAACTTAAATTTTGATTTTATAAATTTTGGAAAACGTCGTTAAAAGATGGAAATATGTGAGTATTGCTTGTAAGTCCTTTCTAACAGTTTCACCAGAGGGTACAATCATTCTCGCTTATAGTGCACACGACCATTGTGCCTGCTATGACGGTACATTGAACAGAACGATGAACAATGAACTGAAGAGAAAACGGTCGTCGAGGACATTATGTGAAGACCCGGGTAAAATTGTCAGCGCTCTGACCTCAAATGATGGAGGAGGAGGATTGATGATTTGCCAAAATTGCTGAAGAATACCGATTAGGTGCCAAGCAGCACTTATAAAATAACAACCATGATGAACGTTGGAGAAAACTTATTTTTAATCAATGATCTGTCTACAAATATTGTTGCTATTTCAACGAGAACTAACCTTGGATTCCTCGCGAAAGTACAAGATATGTTTGTGGATGGTAATTTTAAAAGTTTTCCGAGGCAGTTCTATCAGATATTTTCAATAGGCCTGCATGGCTTGGCAAACAACCTGTATTTCCCTATAATTTTATTACTATTCCCCCATACGACCTCTGCCACAAAAAAAAAAAGCATTGCTATAGTTTGTTGTTTGCCAAGACACGCAGAATATCTGATAGAACTGCCTCGGAAAACTTTTAAAAGTACCACCCAAAAACACACACACACATATATATACTATAGCAATGAATATAGTATATATATACTATATCAATGCATTCTTTTGTGGCTGAATGCAACAAACTTGAAGTCAGTCTCTTTCCACCAGTTGTCTTAATAGAATTTAAAATGAAACATTCACGACGATGTGAGAAAGGTTTGGCCATCAAGTCAGCGGAAAGGATGTCGATTTCACATAAAACAAAATTGTTACAGGCTATTTCAGAAGTTGCATCTAGCAACATATTTTAATACCCAGAAAATTGAAATATCTTCTTTTTTGAACAGGAGTTTTTGTTTTCCACTGTTGGCAACTGCATGTAGGCCTATTGATGACTTCACTGATCATGGCACCTATTCCCAGTGACGACGAAAGGAGTATTCTACGTCAAGTACGAGAACAACCAACGGCGTGGAATATTTTCACTGAGTAGAGAACGGTATGGTTTATTCCAGTCATACCGATATTTATCTTCTCATTGAAGCCTTAAAAGACATAAGTCGCAATGTAACACGCACTTAAAAATGTGCAGCCTTGGAAAAATTGGACGCAGGAGAGATTTATTTGTGGGACTTTATCCAGGAAGTAAGCAAAGACGTCCTGCCCCCCCATATTCTAGAAAAAATCAAGTAGTAGAAATTTAAATCTCAGCTATTTCGACACAAAATTTGTGATATGTTCTGACTGTGATTTAGTTTTTTTAAATGTATTACATTACCTTAAATTACACTCTTACATTATTCTTTATTTTCCTCCTAAATTTATCTTGGGAACTATTTGGGATATCCTTTAAAAACAGCGGGACCTATTTAAGCAAATATAACACAAATGGGACCGATTTTACAAACAGGCCTACTTTGTGTATCGTTTGTCCTGTGTTTGTGTGTTAATACATCTCTTCATGAAAGTCAATTGATTTTGAACTCACGGCTACGGTTATACTGAAATTACCTTTTATATATTTATTAGTACTTTCATCACCAACAAGGTAGAGATTGGGAGGGTAGCTCAGAGAATATCTACCCACATTAGCTTGGAGAGGCGGAAGAGAAAACAAAATGATAAAATAACCCATGGAAAAATATCCTCGGTAAAACCAGCCAAGACACAAACATTTATTATTATTATTATTATTATTATTTATTATTATTATTATTATTATTATTATTACTGTGTCTTACTCCCCGTTCGGGTTGTACACACTTATGCTAATGTGTAATGGTAGGGTGATTGTGGGATGAAATGGAGGACCTACAGTTTAACTTGGGATCCGAACCACGGTGGAGGCCTGGCATTCCACAAATTCACAAGTTGTGATTAATACACGTCTTGTCAGAGGTAAAGGAAAGGTTTGGCAATCAGATAAATCTGTGCCGGGACCGAGGATTGAACCCCGGACCCTCAGCACATAAGTCCGAAATCTTACCCCTAGACCGCCAGGTCACCTACACAAACCTTGACCACCCCGTCACCGGCAATCCAGCATATTACTAACGTGTGAGGCCTTAGAACATACAACCACTGATGTGAATGTTTTCAGTGTTCTTTGATAGTTTGGCATGAATACTTCGAGTACCAATCCTGAATCCGACACCTTAGCTCAGTCGATATCATGTCTCTCTACTAATATAAGGATCCTTGGTTCGATTCTCGACATGGCCGAAAACTTATCAATGATGAAATTATAGTGATAAATTGACGGCCGGGGACTGGATGTTGTGTCTGTCCTAATCTTAAGTTAGATTATAAGGCATATGAAGCTACGACAGGCCTAACAAGCCGGTAGTGGATAATATATGTCTTGAATAAAAAACTGACCTGGACCATAGGCTGGAAACAGTAATAGATGTAAAGTAAAACTTTGAGAATCAGTGGCATCCAAGCATTGACTTGAGTGTCACTACTTTTTTAATTTTTATTTTCATCACTGCGTCGTACTACCCATCCAGAATATATTCATATTTCCGTTACTAGGGTAAAGATGAGTAAGGGAAGATTTTAAAGAAATTTTACAAAATGTGTGTAAACGGACGGTGGGAAAATATTTATGAGGAGATGCCTATGCTGGGACTAGAACCCTGACCTTCTCACGATAAATCAGACATTATGAGACTGTCGCCTTTATCTGTTGGCTCACTGAAGTAGGTATATTCTCTTATCAATACAGCTCTCTCTGTGAATATTGTTTTGGTTAAGGGAATTGCTGATGCTTTCAAGCTCTTGTCTGGTAATTTATGATTTGGTCGGATCACATTGTGCACCTCTTTAAGAAACACAAATTTAAAAATATTTTATCACAAAATAAATAATTTATACATGTGCAGGATCCTTCTCATTTAGCTTTTTAACTAACATGACAAAACCACAAATATTGCCAATTTGTTTTTTAATATTAAACTATTTGACATTGTAATTTTCATTTCATGTTGCTGTCCTACGAAATTCTCTACTCTATTCGGCTTGACAAAGTTGGAGAGTGCAGATAGCACCAGCTTTGTTTTATTAATCTTCCTCCATAGTAAAAATATAAATTACACTGACGGTTATCTGACTTCTTTTTCCACACCGGAGCATTACAAAATAAACTTTTTGATAAACTGCACAAACAACGGGTTATTTTACGCGACGCCCCAGAATAGAGGAGAAAATGTAGGAACCATCTGCTAGAAATGTATGAAATTCAGCTCGGTTAAACCAAGAATATGGTAGAGAACATACATTTACATCACCTGGTGGAAATTCTCCAAGATTTATTAGAAAACATAATGCAAATAATATTTGTAAAAACATGGAAACCTTAAAGCTTACTCCTATATATTTTAAGATAACTCAAAAATTGAAATTAGATAAACGCAATTGGATAGAACTACAATTAATTTAAATGTCTTAAATTAATAATTACTGCTGAGTTGTAGAAAGTTACTTTAAATAATTAGTAAACATGGTTTTAAATGTACACTCCGCTTATCCTGATTGGTATAAGTCTTATACTGATGGATTACACTATCACCCTATCTTATGAGCTACTTCCTAGTGTAAGCCCTTGAGATAAGACAGCTTTCTTTGAAGTTTTGAATAAAGATTTTCCAACCAATGCAATTCCAAGCAAAGTCTTATACTACATAAATAGCTATTAAATTTAAATAGAGATAATGTAACGTATTGAGTTGAACTTAAAACTCTACTAACTTACTAGAATAATGCTTTATGCATATATGAACTGCCTTAATTTCTATACTTGTGCTTTGTAGTTATTTTTATAAACATGCTGATGACGGGGAGATTGGTGTTCAAATCCCGGTTGGGTCTACTGAGGGTGGTTTTCCCTCAATTGTTTTCCCCTCTCCTTCCAGCCAAATGAAAGTAGATTACCTTTAAAATAATTCCTTCCTGAGCCCTACCCCATTAAAATAACTATTATTTATGCACATAACTTGACCAGGCGGTAAGACGCGATGATTTGAAAAATAAAACACACATTTAGGTCAAATTTATTCCAAAACACACAAATATAAAGACTATATGGGTCCATTTATCAGTTGAAATGTCCTTTTTGAAGAACTTTTCCTAAATATAGGCTTATATAGAACTGCGGCTTTTACCTCCTTGGCGCATGATATTACAGCTTTCTACTCGTAATGAGGCAATTATTATTTTGTTGAAATAATTATTTTCTTTGAAACTTTTCATAATAAGAGTCATAGTCTCCACATCATTAACAGGTATACAACTTTGTAAAAAATATAAAAAATTATGACTTCAGCAACAGTAAACACAAAACCTCGTGTGACCGCAATTAAAACAGATTCCAATTAGCAGATATTGTGTCTACTGAGGATTTAACTCTCTCCCCTCTCACTCTTATTCTAACCAGGCACACAAGTGCACCATGGAATTGCATGGTCTTTTTTTTATATATAGTATCAGAACATTAAGAAACCATATTTCGCAGACTGGTTTGATTGTATTTGTGGATAGTACACTATTTGAGACTATTATATCTCAAAGCTGACTTAAGCTGGACATAGTTTATCAAAGATTTGATTATAATCGTTGATCTGACATACAGTGGCGGTGGAACGTAAGTATTTACTATGATAACCATTGATGGAAAGGTCAAGGTTAGAATCTCAGTCGGGTGAACTGAGGGTGGTTTTCCACAATTTATATATCATTGTGATTAGATTAAGCCATCAATAGCCCATGTGCTAATAAAAGTAACAATTAATAAAAAAAAACTAGGTCTGACAGAAAGTTCTATAGTTGAATATACAACACATTATTTGAAGCGATCGACCAAGCCACTGTAGTCGTTAAATATTTTTGTTGGTCTGTGTCTAACTAACATCAGGTAAATTGAATCAGTCTCTAGAACAGTAGCCTGTCTAGCAAGTGACATAGGCTCTTTCTCTCTCTCTCTCTCTCTCTCTCTCTATATATATATATATATAGATCATATATAATCATATATATATCTATATGATTCCCGAACACGCCTATTTGTTATAGAACAAATATAAACTATTCCTCACTGTTTATAGCGTTCAAAAGCAAAAAAATAAGCAGATTGCAACAAACGTTACTGATCCTGAGTACATTAATAACTAAAGAAAGAAGTAACAAATCTGCTTAAAAAAAGAAAAAAACAGCATTAAAATTATAAAAAAAAGAAGAATATGTGAATTCATGAAAATCTAAATTAACAAAAGGTATAAAAAAAACTACAGTATGTGTAAGGTTGAAATTTGATTCTCTTACATCACAGACCTCATCTGCTGAAAAAAGCGGTAAAATAGATATTCTGTCAGACCATGTCAAGAAACCAGTGGTGACGAATGCAGAGAGTGTTTAGAACTTTACTTCATTACGACTTAAAATCGGAATGGATAAAACCCATCTCATGCAGTGGATGGCTTCGTGAAACTTGTTCTATGTATGGACCACAATGTATTGATTGTGTTCGAAAAGAAATCCAGCAAAAGCGAAGAAACAAGTTGAAAGAATGTGTAGTAGGATGGTATTCAGTGGTAACACAATTTATATTATTATCATTACTTCTATTCATTTTTTCAATCATAAAACTTCTAGTAAATATTGATCGAAATAAGTAATTTATTTTTGTTTTCAAACAATAAACCATCTTTCCTACCCATGTGTTCAATCTTACCCAATCAGTAAGTGCATAAAATTAATTTTTTGTAAACATTCCAATGTATTTTCAAAAATAAAAACACAATAGGTTTATATTGGTCATTAAATATGCCTAACATACCAAATAACATCTGTAAATTTATTATTTAAAACAATCACGTTTTAACGATTTTTTTCCAAACTGTGTGTAATATCTCTTAATTTAACCATATAGGTCAATGAATCATAATATTTAATCTATTAGTTCCATCAAACTTTTAATTAAATAGATATTCATTATCATACCAAACCAAATAATATTATTTTAAAAGGTTATATGCTAACAATTTTGGAACTAAAATAGGATTGTTAAAATATCGGCATATTAATTTCCAATTTGTAACAAACTTTTCAATAAATTACCTGTTAAATCTTAATCATGAAATCATGTTTTATTATTACACTAACCCCACTCATCCAAGATATTGCTCTACGAGCCACATTAAATGCTAGCAATCTGAGAAAACAAGAAGAGGAAATAATAAAAAAATACCCAACGCTAATACCTTTTTAAGTGAAGTCGTTTCTCGCAATAAAACTGAATGAAGCGTTACCAGATAATCCTTAGTTCCCTTCTTAAGAATAAGGTCGTCTAATCCCCATACCACACCCCTTTTCTAAACCTCTATTTTATACTAAAGCTTTAATTCTCTTTTTTTTTACTGCGATCTTTATGGGCTAGTTTCTTTACCCCTTTTTCCCTAGCAGTAATGGCGTTATTACGGGAAGTCTATAACCCCCTCTTCTCGAATCATATGTGCGCAGATCTCAGACTCCTGGGACCCATATTTCGTTCACTTCGCGCATTTATGACCGGTACACTCAGTACATAATTCAGTACAAGTCTTCTTTTACCTCATGGACGACAAACTATAATGGAGACTATTCGGAAAACTTGCAACAACCATGGAATTTTGTTCGTAATTTGGGAGAAAAGCAGATTCCAGTTTTCAGCGATACGCAAAAGAGATTCCTTGTATTTAACTAATTAAATAGGGATTTCTATGTCTTTCAAGCAAAACTAAAGCGAAATATCTATGTTTAGAAAATAAACGCGATATAAGTGGTTTCGATCAAATGTATTTAATATTGTTTTTAGTTAAAAATATACGTCACAGGCTTAGTTCAAAACATATATTAAACTTTAAATTTATCCATACGACCTTTATTTTTAGTAATATTTTTGTTGTTGTTAACACTATAACAGGATGAACACATTACCTTGCACGTCACATTTTTTTAGTAGATTCTTCGCTAGTTATTTTGTGACATTATTTGAATATAAACTTATCTGCCAAATTAAGTACGAAAACATCACCCGTTTTTTACAGGGAATTAGAAAATACTGTGGAGTGAACAAGGATAAGATAAAGTAATTAAGTTAATGTATTTAGTATATTTACACGTTATCAAATACGTAGCATTAATTAATTAATTTTATCATTAACGCAGTAATTTCATTCTTAACTCATAAGAAAGGTAAGTTAAAACGTTATGCCTTTCCTTCAGCCTAGAATAACATTTGTACATATTGATTTTTTCCTCTTAAATGCAGGGTGAGGCCAAAACAATTAAACATTTAGTGACTTGAAAATTAACACTTTAATTGAAAAGTAAATATTCACTAGCTAAATAAAAGCCAACTACATACTACTCTTTTTCACTTTTTGAAGATAATGTTACTCAGGTGAGCTCCGCCGGCCGTCAGGTAAACCTCAGCACGTTGTCCATCATTTTACACAGCAAATATCGTCTAATGGTTTCCATCCACCATATAGATAGTAAAATAAAGATGAAATTTAATAATAATAAAAAAGCTTAAATGAAAATATTTATTTAGTAATGCTTAAAATGTTAAGTATCAAGATAAATTATCTTTATACATCGGAGAAGGATAATTTGATGCTGGGTCTGGGTTTTTGTGTGAATGATCGTCTGGAACTGTTATTTGGTAGATTTTGTTAAGGTGGACGTTTTAAGGTTGAAAATAGCAGTTGTATTTTGCTTCTTTTTATAGAAAGCACATACATATAATATAAACGGTTAATTCATCACTGTGATGAATTTCAAACAATCACTCGGAATCAAACCTGTTATATTTAGATCAGAAAGTAGGCAGATATCAAGGCGTTGTTGAACAGATAAATTAGGCTACGATCGATACATTTTCTACAAATAATTCTTGTTTTAGTTTTTACGCTTGTGTGTCATCAGTAGGGCTATTAGCTGGATAGTAAAACTAACTAATCTAAGATAGCAAAAGGTGGATGTTGATATTTAAGAACTTCTTTTTAGAATTCGCGTGTTACTGCTTATATTGACAGACTACATTCCTCCCGCAGTTGGTTCTTTCTAGAATTGCTAATGATGACCATTATGGTTGGCCAATGCAAGAATAGCTTGCATCAACAATCATACCGTTCAATGGGTTATTCCTTGCAAGAATTGCTTGTGTTGTCAATAACACTATTCCGTGGTTAGTCCTTGTAAGATTTATTTATTGTATCGGCAATCAGTGGTGCAGCAAGGTGGGCTGGGGTAGGAGAGTAAAAAAGGGGGGTGAGGGGCCGCATCGTGTATCATCGATCAAGGGGTATCATAGAGATGTCATTTTATAAATAAAGAAAATAAAAAAGTTGAATAAATATTGATAATAGTTAAAAAATTAATAATATTATTGATATTAAAAACTATTGAAATCCTAATGTTACTCATATTATTTATTATAAGGATAGTAAATTATTTACTTTAAAACATTATAATATAAGGAAGGTGCGCCATATTTACACCCTCCAAAATTGGTGGATGGCAACTCGAGATTTCCAAGCTCTTCAGAAAGCTCTTATTAAGCTTATAATAAGAATGTTAATATAAGAATTTAGTTTCGACACCGGGTAGGAGGTGCCAAAATCAAGATCCACCCCTCTCTACAATCGCTCCTTTATTTGCACCGCGTTTTACTCTCCGAACGTTTAACCATCCGAACTTTACGTATTTACCGATCTATGGAGCAGGGATGATAAAGGTAACATCCATAACGAACCCATTTGAATTTGCATGGAGGAACATTAGAAATCCATACAAGAAAGTACCCTTAATATACCTGGAGGAATTCTAATCCAGACATCCTCGCTATTGGAAAACTAGACAAGGGAATGTTGCTGCCCTTGTACGTGTTTCTCATTTATAAATGGTTTGTTAATTTAGGAGTATGAAGAGAGATAGAAAGTGAGAATACACTTGTGTGTGGTACTTAATCAATTCTGGTCAAATGGAACTAGCGGGAACATGTGTTGGAAAGAAATTAGGTAAGAGCTTTGTCGCCAAATAGACACTAGATGCAGCGATAGGATTAGCGCTCTCACAGTATTAAAGTTAAGACTTAGATATAATTCCCTGGAAATAACTATAACAAAACATAAAAAAAACTGTGATTTAATGAGTTAGACAGTTTCAAAGATTGGTAGATGCATTAAGTGACATTAAAATTCATAAAGATTATTTATAATTTGCTTCTAATGAACAACAAATTGTCAGATGTGAAACATTTCCAAAAAGTTAATATAGCATCATCAACTAAACTAAAACATAAGTTGACGACAAGTCTAAAATACAAGTATTACATGTTAAAATTATGTTACAAAACATGGATACAGTAAAGTAAGGACAACTCAAAGTTTAAAGTTCAACTGTGTTGTAAATAAAATGTATAAAATTTGAATCAATAGGTAAACATCCACCATATGAAATAATTAAGTGTCCTTCTTACAAAGATTTGAAGAATATAATATAGAGTGGACATAAGCAAGGTTTTGAAGTCCAAATATGTTTAGTAAAAAAACTATGAAATTTTAAAGTGAAGTATAAATTCTAAGCCTTATCTTATTCCATGTCCCAATAGCAATAGAACGATACCCGCCTCGGTGGCGTAGTTGGCTAACGCGCTAGTCGTGTTGAGCTCAACCGCCGAGGACGGGGAGATCGAGGTTCGAATCTCGGTCGGGTGAACTGGGAGTGGTTTTTCCTAAATAGTTTTCCACTCTCCCTCCACGCAAATGTGGGTTCACTTCCTCTAAATTCTACTCTCCCAATTCCTAATCCATTAGCGTAATTAGTACTTAAGCGTATAACCCGAACGGGTAGTAAGACGCGGTGCTAAATATTATTATTATTATTATTAATAGAACGATGCTGGATTATATTCTTCCGACATGTTTCGGTATATAAAATACCATAATCATGGAAACAAGTCGTTGTGAGAAACACTAAGTGTCGTTACGACGGCGAGATATTAACTCTCTCACAGTATATTCATGTATTGTGGAATAATTGGAGAGCTGTAGCGTATAGGCCTGTACTAAGGATGAATTGAATATATGCTAACAACTACTTTTCTATCCTTGGTGGCATATGCAATATATTATATATATATACTTATGTAATACTTATATGAGAACCTCAATGGGGTTGGGGTAGAGTTAATTCTCTCCTCAGATGTTCGTGGTTTTAAATCTGGCAGATATTGACGAATTTTTACCGAGGAGTGAAACTTCATAGCACAACTCCCTTTAGAAGGAAAGTAAAGCAGTCGGCCCCTTGTTGAGACATGAATGTTAAATTTTTCTGGAAGATATATGAGATACCTTTTCAGCAACATTTGTAGGCTCTTTCTCGCTAGCTTATAGAAATTCAGTGCAGAAAGCAACGGGAGACCACCGCACTTTCAGTACCTCACTAGTACATGTGCTTTCTCCCAGATGGTGTGGTCGGGTGACACTAGCCAGCCCGTAGGGTTAAGTGTACATTCTGCTCCGTATGAATGGGAAAAAACATAAAGACAAACCTTCTGGTTGTACTATTAATACTTAAATAATATATAACTTGGCCTTCTGGCTCCCTGAAACCTAATAAATTATGGTTATAAGTTAAGGATTGAAAATGTTAATAAACGTCTTCAACACACTCCTGAAGGATGGATCTAAAGAGTATGGTATTAAAAAAATACTCTTTCCATCGGAAGTGAACCCCAGTCTCCTGGCTCAGAGCCAGGAATTTTAAAGAGTACAAATTTAAAATATAGAAGTACTGATACATTATTAAAAGTATGGATTTCTTGGGAGTGCATTAGCAAACCATTAATCAATATAAATTGTGTTACACAATCTCACATACTTTCTCAAAAGGCCTACTAACATTTTGAAACCCAATTTTTCTAAATAGTTTAACCCACATTTAAATAGGTTTGACTCATAAAAACCAAAATAAATACTATGTTACTTATTTGAAACATTCTATAGACATGAAATTTAAATAAAATTATTAGAACCATCAAAGAATCATTCAAACCCTGAAATTTGTAACTAGACCAAGGTATTTTAACACGAATATATAATCTTCGTTATTATGTAAAACATTCCCCAGATACTTATTTTTAAAAAAATTTGATAGAACCACGTTCTAGAACGTTATAATTTTCAAAAATTAGTGATCAGTAAACTATTATTAATTTTTATTCTAGAATTAAAGTCACTATATTGTCTTAGAGCATGTTATTATAAATATTTATTTTGGAATAAATCCACCAGAGTTTCAGCTGTGGCCATAGGTACTGTACATTCAGTTTACGTTGAAATGTCTTACCTTGGAGTATTACACTATGACCCTATCTTATAAGCTATACCAGGGGTTTCCAACTTAAAAATTGTCCGAGGGCCACAAATTGAATCCACAAGTCTAATGGTGGGTCGGGGTTCATAATCGGCTAATTTTGGTCAAATTATTCAAAAACAAGAAAAGTTATTTAATTGTGGATGAAATAAGTGGTAATTTAAACATGTTTAGTTAACTATTAAATGAATTTACCGACTAAAATATAGTATCTTTAGTACATCAATATAATACAGCGGATGTAAGGCAGAAATTAAACATCAACATCAGTTGGAGCTTTCATAGATTTTTCCCATGCGGGTCGAAACTTTCCGTTTCTCGACTAAAAACATTAATTTTACTACTGTAGATTACTTTTTCAAGAAACTTTGTGGGACGTCAGTTAAAAATCTTGGAACTTTACCATAATGGAATAATGAAAGGTAGGTTACAAGGTAGATTAAGGGTGCATACAGGCATAGAGATGGACAGACAGGAATTTTAAGACCCCACTTTTTTAGTACGGTGGCACATTTAGGTGGGAAGGTAGGGAAAGCTATAAAAGGCCTGTGTTTTTACAGTTTTTATGGCAAAACTTTTTTGGCCAAAATAAATAAAATATCGCGCCAGTATGAACCCAGGGTTTAATTTTCTTTAAATAGTGACTTCAACATTTCTTTAATATCTGTCATGAGCATAACGACATTAGATGAGAAACCTTTTAAATGAAAATAGAAATTTGTCATTAAATTCCAGTATAACCTTGACAGATATTTAATAATTGCTAAGGTAACAATTTTTAGAAAATTAAACTCTATGTTTCTACTGGAGAAATATTTTATTTCTTTAGATCTTAAAAAACTTTTGATCTTAAAAAACTTTTGATATAAAAACTGAAAAATCACTTACCTTTTCTCGCGTCCCGTACACTACCACCTTAAACGACAGTATGCATATTAGTCTCTTAAGGCGATAGTTGTCACGATTACAATACTTTATTTACATGAGAAAATAAAAAATCATACAACATCTTCTGACCACCTTTATTATCTAGTGGTCAGAGCTCCTGGCTACAGATCCACAGGTCCCGGGTTCGACCCCCGGTGCTTCCAAAATCTATTTGTGAAGCAGTGGGTCTGAAATGGATTCAAACTCAGCCTCCTGAGGAAAAATTAGGAGTTACTTTAACAAAGAAGTAGCAGCTCCAGTATAGAAAACTGAGATTAATGGCTGGAGGCCTCGTTGTGTTGACCACAACACATTATCATCTCTAACGTCAGCGGCCGTTCGGTCGGTAAAGCTTGCTTGTGAGCTCACACCATGGAGATTTTTTTATAACCCCTTAATAGTTTACACTTCCAGGATTGAACTCTGCCCTTCCGGATCGGCTGTGTAAACCATTACACCACCCCTGCTAGATTAAAAATATTCGTTCTGGGGAGAATACTAAAGCTTAGCCTTATTGTTTTCTGGGTCTGGATTCACTAACGGGAGCAAATAGTTGCGCCGGCGCAAGTTTGAAAGATGTGCACAAATCCCTATTAACTAAAAGGAACAGGCGCAATTTGAGAGCAAAAGTTGCGCCTTTTATCAGCCACCACTCAAGAGTAGGCGCAACTATTAAATCATGATTGTCACTTCAATAGATTTAAATGGTGGCATATTATTGTATTGGCTTAAAATACAATTAGTTACCTAACTGTACTCCAATTAATAATAAAGAAATTAAAATAACATAATGTCTGTCAAGCATAACATTTGTTTCAATTTATACAGTGATAACAAAACAATTACGTACCTTTTATTATTGAATTATTACATTCAAACAACACAATGGAATTTCTTGCATTATTACAAAACAAAACTATGAACTGTGTAATCTTCGTCTAGATCCAAAGAGGTTTGTATTCCTCCAAGTCCAAAGACATCTCGTCACTAGATATCGCGGTTAGTATAGCTTTAAAATAAGTTTTAAAGTTTCTATAAATGTTTTATTAATGGAACTTAAGCTTTAAACTAATAATATAAATAAATACTAAAATAATGTACTAATATTGTTTTCGTAAAACATCCAGAAAGAGGCCGCTTCTAATTTAATTGCTAGTTATGAGCAAAATGTTTAGCAATCTTTGTATTTGCTGTCGTTTTCATTAGAGATTTAAAATAAAGTAGCCTTGACTTTGAAAGTAAATTCTTCACAAGGATTGGTCGAAAAGAGAGCAATTGATTGCGTTTATGGTGACGACACCATAATCTTGCCACTAGTTTGCACCTTGTTTAGTGAATACGGAAATGGAGCGAATAATAAGGAGCATCTTTGGGAATATCTTGGGTGCAGAGTTACGCCATTTCTAGACTTGCGCCGGAGCAGAATTGCTCCCCTTAGTGAATCCAGGCCCCGAAGTTTAGCAAGAAAATTTGCCAGAAGTTAAATGTTGAAGGAATTTTCCAAGAAAGTGTTATTGCGGCCATTAATTTACCGATTTTTCTTTACGGGTAGCGCTTTTATATTTTTTTTTCCTCAAGGGCATCAGAGCAATTTTAGATAAAACTTTTAATTAATTTGTTTTCGCTTTTCTTTCTTTATATATTTTTTATTATGTTTTAAGTATTTTAATTTTTAAAGTAATTGGTGAATTAATTTATAGTCCAATGTTTTTAAATCATTCTAGAAGCGGACTGAATTGATGATGGGGCAATTTTTAAAACTTATTTTTGACCCTTTTCACTTTACACGACATTATAGTAAGAAAATGGTACAAATAATCTTATCTGACGGCTACTAGAACTTCTTTCAGATATTCATGCGCCAAACCATGTGATCTGCAGCACTCACTTTTGATTGTATCAATACCCATCAAATAAAGTAAAGCTAAGTTTTATCAATATTTACCTTATATATATATATATATTTGTGTTTTCTAAAACCCCCCCTCCATGTTTTTACTATACTTGTTTTTTCAAAGATTAAAAGATAGCTTGTAGTTAAGAAGATTGCCAGCCAAGATTAACAAAGAAAATAGATTCGCGACCACTCTCGAACCAGAAAATGCATCGAAATTCACTTGACAACAGTAAAAGCTTAATAGTATTTAACTATAAAATATTAATTTTTCAATTTTAATGTATTTTTTAAAACACGGTAAAACTGTTTCATTGGTATCACTTTCACTTTATTTAAAAATAAGATACAGAAAAGTGTACCAATTCTAGACGACTAGTTAGAGTTTTGTTATCTACTTTTCCTAGTTTCTATCCGTAGAGTGAAACTGACTCTTAGCGTAAAATATAATAAATACACAATGTGACAGTTATAATTCCTCAACGAACTGAGCTTAGTATTGACTACTTCCAAGTATTCATTGACAATTTTCTAATCCACTTAAAAAATAAATGTATTTTACCCTCACTGGAATCACAGAGAAAAGGGAGAGAATATATAAAATTAAATGAATTGAAATAAATGGTACGGAACTCCTCACGGACTTTTTCGCTCTATTGTTTAAAAATGGAGATATTTACTCAAAGCTCGTAATATATGTGAAACGAAATAATATACACTAACAAACCCAAGCATGAATTGCACTATATTTATGCAAAACTTTTTTGAGTCCTGGTTTTAAATTTTATAATTTTATTTTTAAAGAATGTCCTCATTTGTATGTTTGGACCAATAAAAATGATCGATTTTGGGTCCACAAGGGTCAACACTTCATATTAAAATTTCTACTTCCATTTAAAATGTTAACATTTTATTAGGTGTTGCACATCTTCAGGTCATCGCATTGCTATTCAATACCTAGTTTTAAATTTTGACCAATAAAAAATGTAAATATTGACTATTGAGTCTAAAATGAAGGGATAGATCATTGTTGTACAAACATTTCTTCTAAGAGGTTAAAGAAAAAAAAATTTTTTTTTGAGAGAATTATTTATATTTAATTACTCTATGGCATTACAGAATAATTGCGTTAAAACTTAAGTAGTATCTCTTTACAATTAAAGCTCATAAAATTGTATTAATATATTTGCCAATATCTCAGACACTGTTAGTTTTGTAAAAATATATTTCAAATAAAAGTTTTTATTTTCAATAGTAACACAATTTTGCAATGATAAGTTATTTAGTATCTCAAATAGTTGCAGATATACGGAAATTTTCGCTTCTGTAAATTAACCTAAAATTCATTTTCATAGAAAAATGTAAATAGCCATTTTATTTATAATCTTAATCAACGCTTAGATACGAATTATAATCAAAATCGGTAGAGCCTATTTTGAGAAAATAGATTTTTTTCCCTTTTTGATTTTTATTAATCTTTTTTTTAATTTTAGAGTTAGACAGAAACAGAGAGAGACGGCATTGCAAAGACCACTTTTTAGGGTTCGGGGGGTCATAAGACGTCGACATCCATCAAAGTTTCGGGCTAGATTTTCTTTACGGTCGCAAGACTTTACCTTCAGTGTACGAAAAGTTAAAAAATATATATAATTGTTTATAGATTGAAAGTTGTTGGTTTTATAAAAATGTTTCAAATAAAAGCTTTATATTATAAATAGGCCTACATATTTGCAATGATAAGAATTTCACATCTAAAGAGTTACGGAGATATGATAAAAAATAAGAATTTACGCATAGGACCGGAACCTTTAAAGTAATTTTGCCGAAATATTGAGAGTAGCCATTTTGTTTGGAATATTTATAAATGTTTTGAAGTGAAATTTAATCAAAATCGTTAGAGCTGATTTTGAGTTAATCGATTTTTCTCTTTTTGCCCTTCAGTAAACTACCCTTAATTTTAGTGTTGGATATACAATTTTAAAAATCCTTCGGGGCAACCTTATGAAAACCCTAGATATCAAGTTTTAGCCTTATTGGTAAAACAGTTTAGGCTCTAGTCTGAGGTACAGACAGACAGACAGACGGAAATTCAAAAACAACTTTTTTTGGATTCTGGAGGTCATGAAACGTCAACATTCATCAAAATCTCGATTTCGATTTTTTTTTTACGATCACAATACTTTATCTAAGATAGCGAGAAAGTAAACAGGGCATACAATGAAATTATAAAAAATAAAAATATAAGGTTAGAATATTTAAGAACCGATCGGCACCTTGTTGAACCCAAAATATTTATCTATTTATTTATTTATTTCAGTTTTGGTTTATTGAATCGTTTAATAACAGATTTCATTTGTTCTGGTTTGATTTTCTCGATTTGTATACACTCCTCTAACCGGCAGTGATGTTTTAAGGATTTCAACTACTCGAGGGTTTAGATTTCAGTACCAATTAGATGCACATGTCTTATATGAATGGTTTAATTTTTATCTATAAGTGGGTTTCAAAACTTTTTACGGTCATATACTCCCTCGTTTGTAAACACTTTTCAAAGGTATTTCAAGAGTTAGATTTAAAATAACTATAGTTAAACGAGTGGGTATTTCAACCAACGACTTAACTTAGGAGAGAAGTGTGTTATTTTGATCAAATATTTATTCAAGAATAATGAGCTGTATGGTTTACATGTCAAGATACACAAATCAATACACATATTTTATATCTGTAAAATCTTTTCAAAAATGCATTTAGGCTATCACTAAGATAAAATAGATTTTCAGCTTAGGAATAAAAAAATAAAAATAAATACAAACACATTTAAATAAACTACTAATATAATATATTCTTAGTTTAGTAAGTAGTTACTAGACCTCAAGGACAGTAACACAAGTAATAATATGCAACCATATTTAATTTACATGATCCCGCGAACAAAAATTATTTATACGCAAAATATTTTAAAATATTCGAATGTGTATTTTAAATGCTTTATGTTCTTGTACTCCCTTATAAAGACCAATTTTCATAGGAAGGGACTTTTATCTGACAGCTATAAAAGCTACTAGAGCTACTTTCACGTATGCATACACCAAGTTATGCTATATTTCACTGTAACTTTTGATAGATATTATAAATACCTATTAAATACAATAATAATGACGTTACTTATTATCAACTGGTTGACATAATCGCTGTTGCCTGGGAGAAAGGTTTCTAGTTTAATGATTGTACGTGAAAGGTAATTTTAAAGTTAGTGTCTTTAAGCCTTGCACGTCTCATGACCTTTTTGTTTTCGACCTGTTTTTTTAATTAATTTAAAATATATAATCAAAATTTTAAAATTCCTGTTTCAAGGTGCACATGTTCGTGGACAGGGGATTATTTTTAATTTCATACATATGCGTGCGTACACGCAATGCTCATGACAAACAAACTCTTGGTTCTATTAATATTGATAGATGCTAGCCACAAAAAATGGTATCTGTATTTTCTAAAAGGTTCTACCTACTAAAATCAAACTGAAGCATCATATATCTTCCTATAAAGCTCTCCAGCTATTTAAACAGGTTTACAAGAGGTTTCTAAGTTACACTTACAATTAATTCATTTTAAAATTTGCATCTATTTATAAGACAACTCCTTTCTATACATTTGAAGGATTTCAAAAATGATACAAAATTGAGAACAATAATTTTTATAAAATGTATCTTTTAACTGTGACTAAATAAAAATAAGACATATTAAATTTCCTGAATCTATAATTAAATGGTTTCAAACTAAAGTTAGTCGAAGGGCGAGATTCACAAACCCGGAGCGTATTGCAGGCCAGAACCTTTAGAACGATGTTTGTTTAGCTTTATTCGTTTTGTACGACAGTTTATAAAATGTCCGGATTATACACATTTTAAACACCCTTTGTGGAAGAGGATGATAAAGGTAGAATTGCGAGGAAGTGTACTCGCAGTTGTGGAGGTAGTGTGGTAAACTATTTAGGAAAATCACCCTCATTACATCCGGCTAGAATTCAAACCACGACATCCCCGTCACCGGAAAAGCCGACCAGATGACTATGACGTTTATTTAGCGTGCCCACCGATGTGGGTCAGCACTAGCTATGTTAAAAATAAAATAATCCAATTAGATGTTTGTCAGACCATGCTATACTTTTCTCTCAGCTTAAATACTTGAAAGTCTTAATTTTTATTTGCATGTTTAAAAAATCTTTTAATGTTTTGATGGCCCTCATTAGATTCTCATTCAATTAGGCTTGCTTGTATCTCAGACAAACTGTAAGGGCAAAGAGACAAGAACATAATTACTGACATTACTATATCCAAGTCAGAGTGAGAAGAGTGCTAGGTATTGCCTGTTTTTTAGTAGTACAGTGGAGCCAGGATAATTCGAACTTGAAGGGACCAGGAAAAAATTCGAATTATCAATTTTCCACCTTCTTTTATCAGCGCTACTTTTTCAGCCAAAGTTAAGGATTTATAAGACTGTGGCTTGGACAGTGACATCATGATACACACACACACACACACACACTGCTGTACAGTATATACTAAACATCAAAATAAAATAAACTCGCACGTCACAAGAATATCGCTACGACTGAATCACTAAGAACAGTGCACGTAGCCGCTCGAGAGGTTCGGCCTTGACTAACGCAGTACAGAACTGTACGTGTAAACAAATACGTATGGGTGAGTAGGAGGGAGGGACGGGCGTGAAGAAGGGTACTGGCCTCATTCCAACGTCGCCTCCCCTTTTTCCAAAAATAGAACAACACGGCGCCGCAACTAGAAGTAGGAAAACAATACTGCATAGTACATTACAATTTACGAAAATTTCTAACTAACTAAAACAAAATTAGAATCATCTACGATTTTTTAATATATTTTAATACAAAATTCACGGGACCGAGTGAAAAAATTCTAATAAAAGATGATTTCGAATCCCGCAAGTTTGAATTAGTCAGGCTCCACTGTAATTATTATGACTGCCTTTTACCCTGCAAAAAAAAATACAGCTCACTAAAAAAGAAAGGATTGCAGCACTTATCAAAAAAGTAAAGTCGTCACATAGCTCTTGCTTTTGAAACAACAAGAAATAAACTGGAAACTTTTTATCTATGCATATAAGACTACGGGCTGGATATTAATATAAAAGTGTTGCAGACAAACGGGCCGATCAAATATTTTTCGTGGGCCATGAGTTTGTGACCCTGCAGTCCAGTTAAATTTACTTGCTTTCTTCACTCATGAGCACACAAAATATGACGGTGAGAAATAACTAAGAAATAAACAACTAAAAAGTAAATAAATCGTAGTAAGTAAATCGTTATTTTACTATGAATATCATAAATGAAAATATCTTAACACATAGAAGATAAAAATTGAATATATAATTTTTAGTGTAAATAATTTATAATATATAATAAAGAGCAATTTGAAAGATTTAACGCTGACAGTTTAAAATATGACATATTTTTTAATGTGTGAAAACATTTTTTAATTAAATTCTAATTTTGCTATGGAAAAGACTAATTTAATTTTTCACTCATATACAATAAAGTAATGCCTGCATCGGCGGACATGTGGACTAAACTTCAGGCTCGGTCTGTATGGTTTGCCGGCAAAAGGTTGGAATTTCTTATTTCAGTCGGATGTTCCGTACCAAGATTATTTTTCTTACATTGTTTCTCACTCTCCCTTAACGCAAACGCATATACATTTATTTTAGCTACACCTTCCTCAACCCAACTCGATAAATATAATTAAAATGTGTAAAACTCAAACAAAAAGACGTGGCAGAAAATTTAAAGTGTATTAATGCAGAATGAAGAAAGTTTTTGTTTGAGGAATTTCTTATAACTGAATTAATTCGGTGCTCAAATCAATGTTGGACTTAATTCACAGCAAATTGATTTAGGACTTGTATTAAAAAGTGTAGACAGCAAATTAACTCAATCAGTGTTAGCGAACAGAATAAGTATATTTGTAGCTAACTAGAAATTAATCAATATTTATTTTGGATCAACCATGATTGTGTAAATAAAGTTTAAGTTGGGGGTGTAGGGAGCGCGAGAAAAGCGCAGTGTTTTTGCAGTTTTTATAGCAAAACATTTTTTTTGTCAAAATAAATCAAATATTGCTTCTACACAAATATAAAGTTTATTATCTTCACATGGTGATCTCAACAGTTATTAGATATCTATAATGAACATAGCGTCATTAGATGATACACTTTTTAAATTAAGAGAAAAGTTGACATTAAATTCCAAGACACCCTTGACAGATACTCAACAATACTGTTGATATCATCATGTGAAGAAAATTAAGCTCTATGTTTCTACTGGAGAAATATTTGATTCATTCTGACCAACAACATATTTTGCTATAAAAACTGCAAAACAATCACCTTCCCCACGCCTATGTAGAGTCAAATAGAAAATAAAGTTCGAAAGCATAAATTTGTTTTCTGTGGGCACTGATGTCTTTAAAGTGAGGATGGGGTGGAAGCATATATATGCCTATGTAGAGTCAAATAGAAAATAAAGGTTCGAAAGTATAATTTTTGGGAGATTCTTGCTTACGCAGTTGATCATAGGATTTAAAGCGTCAGTCTCGCAATTGATAAGATTGCAGAGGATGGGGAGGTTGAGGTTAGAATCTCGGCCAGGTTTGGGGTGGTTTTCTCGTTTGATTTTAGGATAGCATTTAAAACTCCCTTTTGATCAATTTTAAATTAATTTACTTTAGGCTTATAATTCATATTTTGAGGGTGTAAAAGAATGTTTTGAATTTTTATACATTTTTTTTATTGGGAAACAAATTGCACTTTTTGATACCAAGTTTTTTTCTTAAATAAACCTTGTTTTAGATATTTTTAAATATGTTCATTCCTAGAGGGCATTTATGGTTGGAAGGGTGGTACATCTGACAGCTAACAGAAGTTTTTTTTATTGCATACATTGACTGAATGTGACTAATGTAACTCTATTCAGAAATAATAATTTGTTTACTAATACTATATTATCAATAAAAATTGTTATCAAACGAGTCTAATAATATACTTTCCTATGGATTACTTGTATTTGTCGTTTTAATAACTCGTTAGAATAATTTTTTTAAATAAAACTATTTTGTATTTTTTTATATTGTGGCAACACGATATATCATAATGAATTATAATCATAATGAAATAATGAATTATAAAGTAGGCTTAATATATTCACACTTGTATCTTGTTATAACTAGCCACCAAAATAAATAAAGTTTTTTTATAGCTTAGAGAGAGAGAACCATACAAAATATTAGTTTCAAAATAAAACGCTTTTATTTTGCAAACAGCGTAAGAACACAACCCCCTTGCCAGTTTGTATGACGTCATCAAACCCCCTTGTTTTGCCTGGTTCGCCATCTTAATTTCAGAAGAATATGCAGCATTTTAGAAGCTCTCGTTAGAATAGCATTTTTAATTAAACTATAGAAGCCGATTCCACAAAAAAGAAACATCAAAACGATTATTTTCATAAGTTCGTGTTTCAACAATGTAAAAACTGTTAATAATTAAAAATTAATTTTTTGTTTGTGTGAATGTTCTGATTATCAAAAGTAAAAACAAATCAACATATGATCTTGCATATCATAAGGATGTGGCGAATGAATATATGGTAGCTTTTCCTAGCTGTCAGATAACAACTCTCCTACTGTGGATGCCCTATCCTATATAAATACAACCCTAACTTTTTATTGAAGTTTATTAAGAAATTAATAATAAAACTTTGTAACTTCAATAAATTTGGTAGTTCATTTTTTTACTCAATAACATATTAAGGGAGTTTTCATATTATGTTTATTTTAAGTTAAAAGTTTGTAGCTCTAAACTAGCGAGTATGAATCGGTTCCCAAAAATAAATAGTTGAAAATAATCTAAAATGATCAAACTCCCTCAATTAAAAAATAATTTACCAATATTTTTCATCTTAACAAACATTAAAAAATATATATCGGCATTTCCGGATAAATTATTGGCATTTTCGGAAAAATATAAACATTTACTATTTTTTTCTTTCAAATTAATCATTAAATACAAACTTATGTATAAAAGAAATGTTTAAACCACTAAAATCAATAAAATTTAGTGTCAAATTTCCTACATATAATAAATTTTAAACACAAATATTTTAATTATTTAAAAAGAAAGGTATGAAGATCAGACAAAATACCCTTACAAAAAGGTATTATAAAAACAAATATCTAGATAAATATTAAGCCTATCAACTTCATAGAAACCATAATAATCTGTAAGCCAAATTTAAAAGACGATTTTTTAACGTAACTAACTAAATAAATTAAAATGATGTGCCTGATTAACGGGTTATTTTGATGGAATAAACTAAGTAAGTTTAATTTACCTTCACTATATTTAATAGAACTAAACTATATTTAATAAGCTATTTGTCTATTTCATGTCTAAAATAATGCATTCAAACCAAAAGTATTCTAAAGTTGAAAATAAAAAGTCAGCATTGAATGTCTTTACTATTCCATGTTTTGTTTACTACTGTAATAAGCTTTAAAAACAACTCGCCCTTAATTTGAAATACAGTAAAACAAAAAATAAGATTTACATTCATTTCCATCATATTTCTAAACAATTAAAGCAACGAAATCTTTGAAATGGTATGAATATGAAACTAAATAATGAGTTTTAATCATGAGATTAAATAATGTGTAGTCATTTTCTTTGCCATACAAAAATTTCCATGCTTAATTTAATTATATTCGTTTAGATGGTTAATTCTCACAGTGAAAAAATTTTCAAAAAGTTGTATATTGTTTGATAACTACGTTAGGTGACTCAAAATCAACGCCTGGGTGAAGACAATGCTATGTAAACAAATTAAGTTTTTGTTAAATTGGGAATGCAGTGAATTGTGAGAGTTATAGGAAATTTTTGACTTCATTAGCGATAGCATTTTCAGTATTTAAAAAAAACTAAAACCACAAAAGCCATACGAAACATGGTCTAGTTTTATTCTCTCATATATTGACTTCATTCGAGTAAATACTTTGTGATAGAAAGAATATAAAAAACACTTTTACCACTGATTATAATAATTCAAATGTTCCAACTAATAGTTTAAGATGGTCAAATTACACTCCATATTACATTATAAACTCTCTTAACCTAGGGCAAAATACTAAATACTGAAACCCCAACCATAAATAGGAATTCTAATACCTGGATAGTTTTAAAGATAAAATACTAAATTCTTTTACATATCTTCTTGGATCAAACCAACAAAGAATATGCACTAAATAACCAGCAACGTTAGCATCCAACCACAGAGATGGACCTAACATCAGATTCAATTATTTCTTAATATAGCTATACCATAATACAGTTTCTGGAACAAAACACTGTTCGTTTGACATGACTTGTAAATCTACTAAGTCCTGTACCCTAACTGTATGACATCATGGGCTTCCTACCAATCTGCGCCCAACTACATACGAGGTAAGTTCATCAAAAAACTGGCACTAAAAAACGCTATTTTTGAGAAACAACCAGACATTGATGTAAAGAAAATACAAGAGCCACCTTAAACCTCATCTTATCAACATCTTGCAAATGATAATTTCAGACTATCATCCCGAGCTCTGCACCAACTCTTCCTTTTCCGATATACGGTACGCACGTATATATCTAATATTGTGATATTTTAATTTTAAAAAACATTATTAAATCGTCACTATACTTTAAACATATTTTAAAAACACTGCATGGATTCTATGGTTTCTAATTTCAATTTTATTTTATTAACTATACAATAAAAAATATTAATGTATAGAATTTTATCTCTGGCTGAAGGAAAGGCGCCACCAATCATAATTTTTGAGGCCAGAATGTCATTTCTGGAACAGTAAAACCTTTCTCGGTTAAAACTATTTCACTCTACATACCCACAACCAGCAACCAAGTTTTTTGCGAGTTTGACTGATGCCCTAGATCAATGATTCTTATTCGGGGGGCAGCGAAAGGTTTTGTGAGGGACCTCGAAAAAATAGTTTCAAATGTTATTTGCTTATTACTGAGGCCAATTATCTTAAATTTTACGTTATGGAAGATACAATTCGATTATCTTAAGCATGTAAGTACAGTAGACCCTTGATTTTCCAGGGTAATGGAGGCGAAGCATGGATAATAGAAATCACGGATAGTACAAATAATCCCCAACTGTTTACCAAAGCAATTCAAGATTTGTTTCCCTTTGTTTCTACTTTTTATGTGAAAAGGGATTTCCCACAATAGTATATTAAAACGAATCAGCGAAATCGACTCCGGATCGACTCATGCATCCGAATAGCATTACGTAATAGATTGAAACAATAATAGACAAATTAGTGGAAAGTGCTCAACAGCAGAGGTCCCATTAAATACATTTAGGTAATTTAATTTATGTCTTTTTATTTTGGTTTGTTATTATAATCCTTAAATAAAGCCACTATTTTAAAATAAATTTTAATGAATAATATGTTAGTAAAAACTAGGGGGCCGTGAAAGTATTTTAGGATATTTAGGGGGCCGCGAGTAATAAAAGGTTAAGAACCACTGCTCTAGATCACGTGCTACTGACGACGACAGGACGTTATGTTAAATCTCAGTCCATGCATCTGACGTAAGTCACGCACCCATATTTTAAAGGTGAGCTTGTAATTTAAAAAAATAAAAATTGAAAATGTTACTTTTTAATGTTTTATAGGCTATTCTTTTAGCTTTTTTTGTCTAACACTTTTTTATTTGACGTGATTTCGCGGGATTGCGCTAACAGCCTTAGACACAGCTTTGGTTCAAATTAACTGAATATTTAATATTGTATCATTTATTTCAAATATTTGGCGAACATTTCGTAAAGTTTAGTTAGCGCTCAAGCCTTGAACTGTACAAGAAAGTCTCTCAAATCTTGCTGATGGCTTACATGTTTAAAGCTATATTAAGCTTACTTTGATCTAGGAGTTTCAAATCCAGTATTGTTAAATTAGTGTGTAAGGTGTGAATTGTGTCAGCACTAATTTTAAACGTACACGTTAATTTTAATATAACTAATCAGCGTATTATTTACAGTAAGTTTTCATCTTACTGTTATTTTAGTTTCAACCTGACGAGGATCTATATTTATATTTATATGAGGGTTATATTGATACAAACTTATGTATGAGCTGTGTTGATACAAGCTGATGTGTGATTTATATTGATACGATCTGATTTGTAAGTTGTGTTGATACGAGCCTATGTGTGAGCTATATTCATACAAACTTATGTATGAGCTGTGTTGATATGAGCTGATGTGTGATTTATATTGATACGAGCTGATTTGTAAGTTGTGTTGATATGAGCCTATGTGTGAGCTATATTGATACGAGCTGATTTGTGAGCTGTTTTAATACAAACCGATGTGTGAGCTACGTAAATCGATATGAGCTGATGTGTGACCTATATTGATGACCTGATGTGTGATATAGGTTGATACTCTCTGATGTGTTAACACGACCAATAATGTTAAGATAGTATTAACACATTAATTATTGAACTGTGCTTATACCAAGTGATGTGTGAGTTATGTTTGTAATGATCCTGTTATATTGCCTTGCTTTCTGGATTATTTACATTTAGGTAGTGTAGATTTTGTTATTCAGTGACTGTACTGTCGTTAATTTACTTCCGCACACGTGCAGCTAGCAACGGGTCATGAACATTCAGTTTGCTTGTTTCCAGCCCTCGCAATGATTCAATGTCAAACCTCTCAGAGTAGGTGCGAAAGAGAGAGCAACATATTTCGCTAATAAACTTGAGTGTTTTTATTTTATTTTCTAAAAGTAGTTTTGCTTTTGCTCGCAAGAGCTCAGCAGTTCTTGATGACAAATTTAAATTAAAGCCAGATAATTGATGTTTTCTCTCTTCTTGTACAGAGTTGTTGACTGTGGGTTCTGACTAAGACGTGTAAAGAAACGCGTGTACCATTATGGCAATTTCTTTATTATATTAATATGTGAATACCTATTCGAACTGAAGTGAAAACAATTTTAAATAAAGACTTTCTCGATTGTTAAATAAAACATTAGTTCTGATAATTTCTAGATAAAATACTATGAAAATAACATGTATAAAATGTGCTTAAAATACAAAATAATTAAATTACCAATCTCAGACCACTGTTTAAAACATCGTATCGCGACATGTTGATACGAGATGATTTGTGAGATATAATGATATATAGGTCTATTGATAACACCTAATGTTTGAGCTATTACGACCTATTGTGAGAATTATGTTTAAACGACCTGTAGTGTGAGGTAATGTAGTGCATATGTGAGCTATCTAGATAAGATCTAGGCCTAGTGTGTGAGTTATGTTGAAGGACTCCACAAAAGTTAAGTTTCTAGTGTTCCAGAGAGTGTGAACTTCTGGCGTGTTCTATCATAACAAGTAGTTCCCACCTCGGAAGCACTCAGCTCCACGCCATCGCTCAGGTGCTCTGGTTTTGATGAATACATTTATTCTCTGTCTGTTGAATATATCTACATATTAAATGGCTACCACTCATCCTTAATTAGGGTTCGGGGCTTTCAGTGATAATTTACATATCGTCCTTAGAAGACAGAGTGGTTGGAATATTTCACTGAATGTTTAACAACTATTTTAGTAATCGTGTAGCTTTGTGTCAGGCACTTTCCTTTATTTGAATATGACTTCTTTATCTCAGAAGTCTTTTGACAAATAAAGCTGTTACTTTTTGATCTACAACTAAGTTAATGTTAGAGTATACCACGCAAATAATAAATATTTCTTACTTGAGAGGCTAGACTTGGATTTTGTTCCAATGAACTTTGAGTGTTTTTATGAGTTTTTCATGATATTTCCAGGCAAATGCCAGAAGTATATTTTTTTACTCAATTAATTCATTACTCCTAAATATTAGTACATAATAATCTTATTTTGAAGCATATAAAAGTTAAGAACATATTTTTGAAAAAATGTCCAAATAATTTGTTTATGTTTTTAAATTAAACTTACATTCTACATAATTTTCAAAATATGACTAGATAATTTATACGTGACTTTGTTGGATTTTGATAGATAAAACCCATGACATAAATTATAAGTTTTTTTTATTTTTGCACCATACTCACCCAAGCTATCTATATAATTATTTACACTAATGTGGTAAGAATGAAAGAGGTAAGATTTTAGAGTAAATTTATTCGCATTTGCTTTGAGAGAGAATGTTAACCCACTTAAAAACTAACACCCTAAGTTCTCTCTAACGGGAATCAAACCCTGATCTCCCGGTAACCTTCAAACCAGTTCAAACGAGGTTAAAACTTTAGTTCGCTTGCTTGTTTTTTTAAATCGCAAAATTAAATTATAATAATATTTTATAAATTTTTACTTGGTGTTTGTAAGACCTTATTACATGACTATAATTTTCTCTAAAATACAATTTGTAAACAACTCAATACACCATTTCAGTGTCATGACGTATACAATTTATGTTCGTAAAGAGCCATTCTGAGCGTACAACTCTTCCTGAGAAATTTTACAACATGATATTTTATTTTTCTTAAATAAGGGGTCATCCATAAACTATGTAACGCTTTTTATTACATTTTTGCCTTCCACCCACTTCAACCTGTGTTACGTAACTTTTCGCATCAAGAGTAGATGTCATGATTTTATAGAGAAGTTTCTGTAACACTAAAAGAGGAACTCATAACACTCAGAATAGGACGTTATCAATAAATATATTTACTAATGGTGAAAACATGAGCAAAAAATATTATTATTTAAAATATTATAGAGTATAAGATCTATGTTATGTAACACTGTGATATACCTACCCTCCCCCCATTAGAGCTCAATCCCCTCCCAACAGGGTTGCGTGGTTTATGGATGATCCCTCAGAACTAATTCAAGTTTTTTGGGATGTAGGTTATCACAGTTTTAACCTAATAAACCGTACTTGGAGATAAATGGCTAAGGCGTCAAGCTCGCGATGGACTGGATTTCCAGTGACAGCGAGTGATATAATTCCCATTAATTAGCTTTTTTTTTAAATTTATGAATATTTTATGTGGTTTGGAATATAAATCAGGGGATAGTTTATGCTTTAATTTTAAAAACCATATAAAACAATCTTTATTTGATTAAAAATAACAAGGTTTTTAAGATTTCTAAAATAAACACAAAATTAAAGTAATAAACTCACCTAATAATATGTCTTTGTCTCTGTCTAGATATACACTTTAATATGAACTCATTGGACATTAATCAAAACAACACAAACAATATATCATCCAATAAAAATAAGGTTCGAATCTCGGCTGAGTGCACCGGGTGATAGTTTTTCACACGGTTTATCATAGTGCGGTTTTTCCACCTACTCACCACGCTAATGCTGGTGAACTTATTTTGATATACCCTCCCACTTTCTACCCCCCCAGTTTATTCTCTTTCCATGCAAATGGGGGTACACTTCCTCTAAATATTTAACCTTTATAATCCTAATTACATTAGGGTGTTTAGTACATATATTCGTATAGGACGTGGTTCTAAAAAAAACCCTAACTAAGCTAATATTGAATATTATAATATAAATATAAAAGCTGTTAAATCCCTTGTTTCTTTTTACAAGGTAACTTCAAGCTTTTTCTCCACTTCATTAGATAAATTCTACAAGAAGATTGTGTAAACTACTTTATTTTAATGAACTTTAATTTATTTCTTTTACAAACATTCTTGAAACAAGATATTCATTTCAGCTTTGCAAACAATTTTAAATGTTAGAAAAGTACCTGTACCGGTGTCTGTGGCCATGTGGTCAAGCTCACTTAGGTTTGCCGGTGAGCAAGAGGTTGGGGTTCAAATCCCACTTGATGTATTTAGGGTGTTTATTTCAAAATGGTTTTCGACTCTACTTTTTAAGCAAATGTAATTACATGTCTTTCTTTCAAAGCATACCATTATTCATCCCTACATTATTAACATAATTTATTTATATATGTGTATAACCCGAATGAATGCTGAGACAGAAGTTTGGAGTTGGTAGAGAAAGTAGCTTTAGGTAATGGACTCGTCACGTTTGTGAAATCCAATAATTTTACTAGAGCTTTTTTTTTTTTTGCAACTAAAAGAAAATCTACTTCCCAAAAGTTTTCAGTATAGGTGGAAGATGGATTAGAAGATTTTTTCCTTCCTAATTTCTATCTTCTTCCCCTAGTGTGACACTTTGCAGTAAAATAAAATGGCCCTCTACTTTTTCCATAGCATTTCTCTGATGACAAGAGGAAGTTATTCTTCCCACTCCCTTTCTCTTTTGTGCGACGTATCTCTTTTTACAAAAGTTTTCCTGAGAGGGAGAGAGAAACTATCAGCGCCTAGAATAAAGGGTAAGAGAAGAAAGAGGTAAGAACGTGACAGTAAACAGGGAAAAAAAAGGGCAGTCATGCCTTTTTTTTTAAAAAAAAAAATCTGTAATCACGACTAGCTCAGCAAACGAAATGAACAAAGGTTTGATTGTACAATCTAAATCACTATCGTTAACTTGTTATAACCAGAGACAATGAAATCCGATCCTTTATTTTAAAAGCTTTTAATACTTTTTTTTTTATAAAAAAATTCAGTTATACGTTTAACACAAAGGCTATTTATTAACTATTGGTGACCTGGTGGTCTAGGAGTAAGGTGTCGGACTTCTGTGCTGAGGGTCCGGGGTTCAATCCTCGGTCCAGTCACAGATTTATCTGAATGCCAAACCCCTCCTTCACCTCTGACAAGACGTGTATTAATCACAACTTGTGAATGTGAGGAATGCCAGGCCTCCACCGTGGTTCGGATCCCACGTTAAACTGTAGGTCCTCCATTTCATCTCACAATCATCCTACCATTACACATTAGCGTAAGTGCGTATAACCCGAACGGGTAGTAAGACGCGGTGCTAATAATAATATTAACTATTTAATCTTAGGGGTATGTGTGCTAAGGGTATCTTAAAATTATATACACCCATATTAGCGTGATTAGAGTATGAGAAAAACACAGTTAAATCACATTTAGAAAACTGACTTCCAGTGCACACGACCGGGATTTTAACCCTGACCTGTCTGTCAAAGGCAAGATCATGATACGCTTGTTCAAACCTTTATACCACTTGGTCTGAGCTGCGCATTATGCTTCTCCTGAGAGTTTCACCCTAATAACGGTACAGTTTGTGAAAACGTCAATGAAGTTATTAACATCTCACTGTTTTAGGTTAAGTCATGCAGTACGTAACAACATGAAGGAGGAATGACACCATGTTTACCCATACCCTGGTAGTATACAGGGTTGGGGTCGTTTCGAATGGAACAGTTTGAAAGTGTTTATTAAAATGTTAATCTTAAAATAAGACCCATGTTATTTAAAAACATTTGAAACCAATGGTATTTTATTTTCATGCCATGCATACTACTATTTATCTTAGCTTACAGTATATTTATAGGAATAGATATATAATTTTGAGGAAGTGTACCCCAATTTGCACAGTAGAAGAGAGTGGAACAATCAATGCAAACAAATCCCTCTCAATTCACACACCTGGGACTAATTTTTTTAAACTTACGGCTACTATCATATCACTTTAACTGGTAGGGGCACCATTCCACTTTAGGGACTTACTCTACAATTTAACGCATGGTGATTTCCACTTTCCTTTCACTTGTGATTTATATCTTTCTCTTTAACTCGCGGGGAATTTAATCTCTCCTCCCCTAGATGTGAGTTACATCAGCCCCCAACTACCAATAGCTTTCAGGGCACCTCAAAACTGACTAATTAGCAATTTTTGCTCCAAGAACAACTAATAAAATAATTTGAAAATATATACTTCCCTCGCAGGGTGAATATCTCGTCTGACACAAATACTGTGAGCGTTACCTGATTTCCTTAAACTCTCTGTAATCCGCCTACTGCCATCCGACCTGGCTTTACGCATCTTAATTACGTTAAGGGTGTAGACCTGAGTACACCCGAACGGGATTCGAACCTTGTGTTTCTCACCATCACTAAATAAGAACAGATAAGCCTGTCATCTAGTCCACGTGTCTCCCAAAGCTGATGTAAAGTTTTTTTTTGTTTTGTGTTTAAAAAAACTTAACAGAATTCTCCACCCACACCACCACTAGACATATGCGATCACAAAGTGTTTCCAGGAAGAAAAGTTTTTGTTTGGAATTGTTAAAGCATCTGAGACTCATCGATAACAATTTGTTCACTTGACAAAAGGGAACTTATTCTTAGTGGCACAATAAAGTGTATAAAAATAAAGTTATTTTAAAATATTTTGTTTTAAAAGTTGTAACGTTTCTATAATTCATTTGAAACTTTCTGAGAGAAATTATTTGATTTGACCTAATCATTTCTTGAAAAATATAAAGTACTATATTTTTTTTAAACGTGTCAAACAATAGTTAGATGTTCCGAAAGTAGTTTACTAAACAAAATATTCCTGTTGGAAACTGGTTTTAAGGGTGCTGTCTACTTTATAGAAAACATATTCACACGGCTGTATTTATTTTGGGATTGGGAGTTCTAAATCACCACAAAAACCATCTTCATTTATTTTCCTAAAGTTTCTGTTGAAACTAATCAAATTTAATTTTTTTGGAAATTAATAATAATAGGTGAAATTAGCTTACTTTTAAATACTCTCACGCGAAATGTCGCAACTCTGACATCAAAGTAATTGTTTATCAACATATGTGCGTAGTTACATATATATATATATATATATATATATAAACATATGTGTATATATTCATAAATAAACAAAAATAAGCTAAATTCACCTTTTATTTTAATTTTTTAATTTTAAAATTCATAATGTAAGGTTTGAATATTATAAAAATATGTTAATACCTTTCACTTCCATTTTGGCCTACATCCTATTTTTAAATAACAAAAAAAACTTTAATATCACTGATGGGTGTTGACATTTAAGAAGTGTTTCTCCTGAGACTATATGTCGTCCCGTTACTCTGAGGTGATATCCAGCCTTCAGATTCAGAATCCGAAAAAATATATAAACAGATCTCGTGAACTCTAAAGAATGACAACTCAAAAAAAAAAAAATATACGACGCAAACGAGTGTAGAGCGGGGTGATAAAAAAAACTGGAGTGAGTCTAAATCTTGTGTTTGGAGACATGACGTCAGACAAAGTGTATCTGTGAACAAGAGAGGGCTCGACCAGGGAACACAAGTTTTTCTGACAGGTGGACGGCCAACACACGCGGCAGAGGAAGGGGAAAATAATAATAATAAAAAAATACGGTGAAGAGAGGTAAAACGAAGGTTTTTAAGGTCAAAAGTTCACTCAAATCGAGGGATGGAAAATAACTACATCGTTATGGCCGTGCTACGGATTGAAATGACGAGTTTGTATACGAATGCTTTCTTATATATTTATAGGAGTATCTTCCTCAACTGACTACCCGTCCGGGCTATGCGCATTTTAATTACACTTACAAGGTAGGGATGAGTAAGATGGAATTTAGAATAAACGTATCCGCATTTTCGTGGAGGAGGATTGGCGAAACTACTTAGTAAACACGAATTGCCCTAGTACACCCTGCAGGAATTCGAACCTTGATCTTCCCGTCACTAGAAAACCAGTTTATACATTTTATTGACCACCAGTGCATCTTTTTGGGCTTAAAGATACTTTCCAAACATGCGAATTATATAAGTAGAGCTAGATCCTACTACTTACCAGCTACTTAACCCAAGACCGAATGCCTAGTGATGCAACTAAACAACAGAGTTTAAATATTAAGTAACTGGATAGCAGGACAGATATAATTATATACTAAATAGCAAATATCTTCATCAGTACCCCCCGGGATTTAACAAGACTCCCTTAGACTTGTGTCCAACTGCTCTAACCAAGCTACAGAGATTAGCATTAATTTCACCCACACCTGTTCTGGTGGACACGAAGTGTAAATGTCAGGCTCATTTATTCTGGTGTGCAGCTAATGGGGAGGTTGTGATTTGAATCTCAGCCGGCTGTATTGAAGGTGTTTGTTTCAAATGATGGTTTACCACTTTTCCTTCACGCACATGAGGGCACACTTTCTTTAAATTATACATTTCTCATCCCTACCATATTAGCACAATTTATATAATTATATGAGTATTACCTAAATAGGTAGTAAAACGCTGTGATTATTTTAATTCACTTAGCGGTGGAATTGGGCTTTAACTATTTCACTGAATTATAATTTAGGAGGATGGTGTTCGATTCCTATAAGGGATACCTATTTTTATCACAGTTTATCTTTTCATCCTTTCCCTAGGCGAATACAGGTACAGCTCCATGAAACTAATCTCCTTCATGTGTTTCTTTTAAATTAAATAATGTAAGCCTTTAATTATTGGCACACTAGCACAAGATCGTAAAAAATAGTAAATGTTGTATTAAATAAACATATATTTCACCACACGACAATCAACAATAAATTCAGTTGGATTTTGATTAAAATGATATTTTTTTACAGTTATAAAACTCACTTAAGCAAGTTTAATTGGGTCTATAGTCAATATAGGTGATTATAAATTCCAAACTTAGATCAATAGAACAAAAATAATTAAATAAAACTGTCTTTAGATTGTTATATATTATTTTTTCAACGATGTAATTACCTATAGGATTATGTTTTAATCAATTGATTATTAAGTTCCACATTGAAGGAAAAACATAGGTGTAAAGAGTTGAGCAAGAAATGGTCGCTTAGATGAACTTTAGTATTTACATTAAAGACAAAATGATATACAATCAACTCGAATGGCTAGAATGGCTTAATGTGTATCAGTCCACCTAGCTATGCACATATTAAATTAATTTTTAATTCTTAGCACCGCGTCTTACTACCCGTTCGGGTTATGCGCTTAAGTACTAATTACACTAATGGATTAGGAATTGAATTTAGAGGAAATGAACCCGCATTTGCGTGGAGGGAGAGTGGAAAACCATTTAGGAAAAACCACCCCCAGTTCACCCGACTGAGAATCGAACCTCGATCTCCCCGTACTCGGTGGTCTGGCTAAACACGACTGGCGCGTTAGCCAAAAACGCCACCGAGGCGGGTGACATATTAAAATTTATAACTCTAATGTAGGGTGTGTATTATGAGTGTTATTTGGTTACGCAAGTGTGATTTCAAAATGGCGATTACGAACAGGATACTTGAGATATAAAGATAGGTTTCGAACGTTTGGGGTTCTTTTTTAGCATCGCATATTACTACCCGTTCGGATTATATGCATATGTACTAATTACATATACGTTTTGATGAAGAAGGTGGACTTTATATGAAGTTTACCAAAATTTGCTTGGAGAGATAGTAGAAACCATTTTGGAAAAACCTCCATCAGTACACCCTATTGTTATTAGAACCGTTACCTCCCTGTCATTGGCAGCTTAGTCTATTCCAAGAATGACGCCACTACAGCGGGTGATTATGGGCTCACTATAAGTATGATCCAATAAGTTACTAATTATTATTTGGTTGTACTTTCAACACAGTGGTTTCCAGCGACTTATTCTAGGAAAGTAGTTACCAACCTTTTATTTGGTCACGAAACACTGACCATGCAGGTTGGCAACACTTTGGGAGACTCGTTAATGCGCATGCTCAGAGAAACTTCTCTCAGTTGAACAGGAAATGCGTATGGGTATATTCTCTATTTGACCATTAATTGAACTTTTGTGGAAAAAAAAATATAAACTCAAGTTTCTAATTACATATTTGACTCTTTGAATTACATTACGTAATCTAGACATTAAATATCTTAAAGCTTTTGGAGATTATTCACATATTTATTTTTAAAAATTAATATTAAATCATATACTTTTATTAATTTTTAAACAATAGCATGTTGTCGAAACTTTCGTGACAAACCCATTTAGAGCCACTATAATTTATAAATAGAAATCATGAGGATAGTTTAGATAGTAGACTTCAACACCAGTATAGTAAAATACTGTAGAAACCTATCTCAAGTTCACCTGAACGGTATTTGAACCCTAAGTTAAACAAGAGAGATTTGAGTCAAACACCTAGTTTCAAATAACCCTGTTTGTGTTTTAAACTCCCGTTAAAGGGTCCGCCTCGAAAAGCGATAATTTGCCTCAAACACGTTCAGATCAAAAGCAATATCGAGTTATTTCAAAATATGGTTCACGCCAAGTCGAAATATTCCAACGACACCAACAAACTTAACAGCCCTATAGTTAGAGTTTTATCAATAGAATAAAATGTGTGAAAATATGACATTAGATAATTTTCAAAGACATTTTAAGAATATTTGTGAAGATTTGAGACTAGACTTGCTTAAAAAGGGCTCTATATCTTAACTTTCTCTAACAAATACAGCAATTTTTTATAGGCTAACAACAGAAAATGTTAAGATATTTGAAAACTAACAACGAACTTTTCTTTTTAAATTGAGATAAGAAATCTCATTAGTTTCTTTCTTCCACATCTTAATGGCACTACAAAGGGTGGTTGTAGGTGAAGCGTGAAATGAAGTATAATCTTAAACAGAAGAGAAAAGTAGTTTCAGAAAACGACACGGACCATTGTATTTTAAGTCATGTGGCCTGACAGACATTGATTGATATTTTTCTCGCTGACTAAGGTGGCTGCCTTAAAACAATTGTTTTTATCACCGCGTCTTACTTCCCGTTCGGATTATACGCTTATATACTAGTTACGCTAGTGGTTTTAGGAATGAGCAAGGTTATATTTAGAGGAAGTGTATTCGAATTTGAGCGGAGAGAGAGAGAGAGAGAGAGAGCGAAAAAACAATTTTTACATAAATCGCCGTCAGTACACCCGAAGCTTGATCTCCCCGTCATCAGTAGTTCTAGTCTACTACGAGAGTAGCACCTTAGACCATGCGGCCACCGAAGTGGGTAAGACAATATTTAATGAATATGGCAATACACTGTTCCCCGGTTACTAAACCGTCTTTTATACCGTACCTTTGAAAGGTAGACTCTATGCAGTTAATTTTGATAATAAATAGGTTCTTTTAAAAAATATATTTTTCCATTAAAAACAACAAAAAATTACCGCCTCTGTCAAGAAGTGAGTAATTAAATTTGATGAATATTTTGATGGTATTTTATTGTTTTACGTGAAAATGAAAGAGTTCTTACATAAAGTGTATACCTACCATTTGTATAACCTGTTAGGTAATAATCTTTCTATCGTTGTACGGTATGATTGTATCAAAAATTTTGTTCCATCAATAACTTTCCCTCTAACCTTCTTGTGTTTGCGGCCGCTATGTTTATCGTACTCAGTAATGTAATATTATAAGGAGAGTTTTTAGTCCAGTAGAAATGTTAGAAAATAGATGAGTCATAAGTTAAAACATGGCTGTCTTAACTTATAAGGTGGGACGGATCCCAAACCCACGCTATAACCGGGCCGCGGTGTGCGTCATATCTCTGCCTCATAGATCGTTTCTGCCCGCAAACAGACAGTAAGTGTCATTCGTCGACCAGAAACTAATGTCGCCTCTTAAAACAGTCGGCCTCCATTTCTACGGGTAGTTTTTTTTTCCCCCGGAAGGTGTGTTAAACTTTATGACCGTGGTGGAAATGAACGTTTCCCCTTTAGAATACCTGCCAACTACCTAATAAAACAAGATGGCAGTCAGGATCCTTCCGCTCGATTGCTGTTCGACTTACTTCCTCGCTGAGGTGAGTTGATGGGGCTGGTTGCCGCCCCAGGGATAGAAAGGTGAGGGGGGATACGATATTCACTGAACACGTGCTGGAGGATTATCGTCCAATTCCCACATGGTTCGAATGTCGATGACTTCTGCAGGGCCCTGTGAGGGGTTAGCTACACCACCCGAAAGGCCGATGTTTGATCTAGACCAGTTGCACTGTGGATGTAATTTTCATCGGTGCACATGAATTGTGGAACAACTCATTCGAGGTTGTTAATACTCTTACACGAACTGCGGGGTAAAAATTAAATTCATAATGATTTTGTTTAAGGTGGAAAATGGAGGTTGGCTTAGGTTAGGGGTTAGGAGTTGACTAGGATTACAGGTTGTTCCGAAATTCATGTCCACCGACTGACAGGTACACTTTATTACGCAATTCGAGTGCGCCCTAATTGTATGCCTGCTGACAGGTATACTTTATTCAGCAATTCGAGTGGCCCATTTTTATTATGTATTTTCTTTACGCTCCCAAAAGGGGCCGGACGCAGGTGCAGTAAATAGAAATTCACCCTACTCACCACAATTGAATAAATTACATATTTCAAGCCGCTTATAGAAAATATTTGCACTGGAGCATCGCCATTAAAATAATCTTTTGGTCTCGCAGCCTGTAAGAATTCACATCTGCCAAAACTGTCAGCTACAAAACACATTGTTTGACGTATGAATACATACTTCTTAACCCTCTTTCGGGCTAACCATAAATTTACACAAATGGTGTGAGTATGAGGAAGGTATAATTTAGAGGAAATGTGCTGGCATTAGAAAAAAAACCACTTGGTATGCCTAGAAAGGATTAAAACCCCAAACTCACAATCACCGATATCCCAATCTATATTGAGAGTAATGGCTTAGACCAGGCGAATCAATCTCAAGTTCTCGTTTGATCATAAGGGCTACATTAAACATTAAAAATATTGAGAGGGCCACATAAATAATAAGTGTTGTCATTAAGTATCAGTAAAGATAGTTCCAAATAATTATTATTTCAACAAGAAAATAGAAGGTCTCTCTGTAAAATAATAATAATAATACTAACTATGTTTTACAAAAAATTGAAACCATTTTATTTGAAACAATAGTGTTAATGTCGAGCTGTAAATATTATTCCAAAAACATTTTTAGAATTGTTGACACATATGTGTCCTTGAGCCGATATCTCTCGGGTGTTTGCTTTCATTTCATGTGATGAATCAACTATTATTATTATTATTATTATTATTATTATTATTATTATTATTAGCACCGCGTCTTACTACCCGTTCGGGTTATACGCAGAATCAACTATTAATATAAGTATGTGTTGACAAACATTGTACACATTCGGTGCGTAATTTTTTTTATAATTGATCAGTGTCGAAGAAAGAGTAGATATTTGGTACACCAACCTCACGCCAGAATTCTCCAAATAATGCCAAAATTCTCAGATATAGCATTGCAAAATGGAAGGCACCTGGTGGTCTAGGGGTAAGATGTCAAACTTCTTTGTTAAAGGTGCAGAGTTCAAATCACTGTCCCGGCACAGATTTATCTGATTAAAAAACCCTTCCTTCACCTCTGGCAGAGTGTGTGCTTTCACGCTTTGTGAATGTGAGGAATGCCAGGCGCCTGCCGTGGTTCGGAGTCCATGTTGAAACTGTAGGTCTCCTCTGTTTTCCCCCATCATCATTCTCACGTATCATCCTATCATCTGAGGATAGTGGAATTCACATTAGTGGTATAATAACCCCCTCAGAAATGAATTTATTCATACGGCAAGAGAGCAAAGGTATGATAAGGTTGGATGGACATTATCCCCCACCCCGTATTGCTAAAAGTTGCATTTTCTCAACATTTAATAAAATGGAAATAGAGTCGCATTACATAAAGGTTCATCACAAGGTCCATGGGCCGCACAAAATAAAAAATAGGGCTGCATGTGACAAGTTTGATATGTCTTCCTGATACCATGTGGTTACCGATACGGGTTATGATGAGTTGAAAGTAGATTTAGAGCTACAACACATCTGTACGTTTTTGTTGTTGTTGACACGCTAAGGCTATTAACGACTTATTTTAAAGGGTAAGGATTGGGAGGCTACATCTCATTGGAAATACATTCACATTAGCAAGGAAAGTGAATAAGAAAACCCATGCTAATAGGTAACTTGTGGCCTTCTCCTCCCCGAGTAAATCTAGGTGAAATTCGAACCTCAACATTGAATATAGCTTCTATGTCATGAATTAAAGGCAGGCATGGGGTGAAGATAGAAGTACTTTATAGTAACTATCCCTCCACTGAACACTTATCTTTCCTCCACTTTAAGTTTGGGTTGTTCAAAGTAACGGTTCATAGTTATAGCTCTTAAGTAGCTTTGAAAACCGTCAGATAAAGAACCGTATCTAACAATTCCTATGGCGACACGACTATAAGCTCTTATTTTGTAAAGACGGCAGTTCCACATCAAAAATATAATGATAAAATATGAGTTAGTTGATGATAAAATTTAAAAAGTAATGTTCACGTAGCTCCTTGTTTAAGAGAACAACCTTAAATACGTACAGTCCAGACGGGTAGTGAGACACAAAGTAACCACTACTTAAAAAATAAAAAATAAATTAAAGTTTGTTGCTATTAATGGATAGTAAAGTAAGATAATATAAGAATGGCGCTCTATTTTTTACACAAAATAAAACCACATTCGTTGAGAACAATACCACATTTGCTGTGGCCTCTGAGAGGACAATTTCCTTTTTNTTTTTAATTCACTGCTGTACCTGTTTCAATACTCTTGTAGTTTTTAATAACTAGCTTATTGCTATCTTTGTGTTAGGAATTAAACTTTTACTTTTCACATTTTCCTTATCCTTAATATCTGAAAATGTATGTTTGAGAAAAACTTTAAAACTATAACCCATAAATTAACAAAGACTACAAAACTAAATACTATACAAATATGAAAAATATAAATAGATTTCTAAAAACAACAATATATTGTTATATATTTTCTTTAAAAAGCATTTGACACCACCACAGAATTTTAAGTTATGCATTTAATTGTTCAAGCTATCAAGGCTCATAATATCAACTTAAATTTTAGATATATTTTACCCCTCTGGTAGTGTTTTAGTTATCACGTTTAACATCAAGTATATTAACAGATTAATATCCACGTGTGTGGCCGTATGGCCTAAGGCGTCAGTCTCGCAGTAGACTAAATTGCCTGTGATGGGGAGATTGGGGTTCGAATCCCTGTCGAGTGTTACGAAGGTAAATTTTTCTAAATGGTTTACCACTATCCTCCCACGCAAATGAAGGTATACTTCCTTTATATTATTTCTCTTCCCTATCAATTTTTTTCCGTTTATTTGAGGTATTTAATGTGCACGTTCTGAACTAGCTGATTATACCAGCACACGACTTATAAACTAACTTAAATCTGTAACAAAAACAACAAACAGTCTCCAGCGGTTATTTCATCACTGTGAAAGGGGAAAAACACATTTCACTAATGACAAATTTAACGGCCAGGTTAAGTTTTGAACCCGAGACCCTTAATTCATTAGACAGACACGCTAACGATTGAGCTAAGGTATCGGATTACCACATTAGAGATCACGTGGACTAAATGTCAGGCTCATATTGTATAGTCTGCCTGAGTATTTGAGTTTGAGTTTCGAATCCCTCCTGGGTGCACTGAGTGTTTTTTCCATACATAAATTGATTTTCACTATCTCTTTATACAAACGTGGGAACATTAACTATACACTCTACCTTCCTCATACTTACCCAATTAGCGCAGCTAATATGCGAATAACTCAACTAGGTATTGATTAATGGTGAAAAAGTAAACGAATTAGTATAAATTTTTAGACATGAGAAGATTAGTTTTAGAGGATGTGTACACACATAAGCGTAGAGAGAGAGAGGATAAACCACAGTTATAAATAATATGTAGAATGCCACCACTAGTGCAAGCTGACAAAATTTCGGACCTCTGCCTTCTCCGTCTGTTGACGCATTAAACGGCGTGGTAATTGCTGTAGATTTAACAACTATTTGTAGTTCAACAACTAAAATACCTGCTTCATCAGCTGAAAGATCTCTCGTGTTAGACTAGACTGACAATGGCAGAAAGATTGGGGTTCAAACCCCGGTCGGGTGTGCTGAGGGTGTTTTTCCCATAAAAGGTTTTCCACTCTCCCTCCACGCAAATATGGGTACCTTCCTCATCCCTAACTCATTAGCGTAATTAGAACATATACGTATATCCTGTAGATGCAGTAACATGTTGTGCTAAAAGAAACTAATGTGTTTAAATAATATGAGTTATTGTATTTGTGCATGCGCAAGGGGGTACTTAGCCTATAATGTCAGCTATCCTTGCTCTAAACAGTAGAACAGGGCCGGAGTCGGAGTGGATTATTTTAGTTATGTCATTGTTGCATTCAGTTAAGGAATACCATGGACACATACAACGCTGACTAGCTTAGCTGTGCCTCTAGTGAGAGCAGCTAAAAGCTTATTAAGTGCCGGAAAATATTGATTAGCACCCTAAGTATAATCCCTATCAAACAAGCTGGATAGGAATATTTTAGAGAACGGACTAATTAAAAGGAGTACTCTATTTGGTTGCCTGTTTGAATGCATCCTTTAGGGTTAATAAGTACCTGGAAAACAGGACATTTGCTGTGAGAGGAATATCATTCAGGGAAATTTTCAAGAATTCCTCTGAATCGTCATATATATTTTTTTTAATGTGCGAAGCATATTAGTATAATACAGTTTATACTAATATACAAGATTTTTTTATTAATTTCTAGCATAAGCTATAAACCGGTAAAGTGCAAATATCTGGGTTGGAAAACCTGGAGGAGTCAGGGAATCTCCAAACTTACACAGTGTATCAGACATGTTATTATTATTGCATCAGACTGGAATGTTGGTGATTTATTTGCCTAATGTGGAGGTTTTAAATATAGTGACATTTGTATACTGCAATCATTGCCGCATTAAGTTTATTATTTAACTTCATATTAATTTTTTTAAACAATATTAAGGTTGAAAATGTATCAATATAAAATAGGGTGACCTGGTGGTCTAGGGGTAAGGTGTCAGATCTGTGTACTGGGGGTCCGGGGTTCAATCCTCTGTCCTGGCACAGATTTATCTGATTGCCAACCCCTTCCTTCACCTCTGACAAAACGTGTATTAATCACAACTTGTGAATGTGAATAATGCCAGGCCTCCACCGTGGTTCGGATTCCACGTTAAACTGTAGGTCCTCCATTTCATCTCACAATCACCCTACCATTGCACATTAGCGTAAGTGCGTACAACCCGAACGGGTAGTAAGACGCGGTTCTAATAATAATAATAATAATAATAATAATAATAATAATGATAATAATAATACATATTTGCCATAAAGTTGCTGGAATAAAAGTGCCACATCGGTGGGAACAAGGGGGGGAAGCATCAACCTTGTATGATATGGTTTGCCCAAAAGAAGGTCTGGGTTCGAGCTTCTGCCAAGTGTACTGTGGGTGTTATTTTTGTTCATATTTGTTTGTTTTTTCCACTATCCCTCCAAGAAAATGAGAGTAAATTTGATTTAAAAATACCCCTTCTTCATCTGTACCCTATTAATGTAAACATTCGTGTAGCCATGATGGGTACAAACCCGTGGGACACAAACACACGACGAGTGATAATGTTGTATATTACTCTCCTTAGGTAAAAATATCAATTCCACATTTACAATACCGTTATTCAGCTATTTTTACAATTTTACTGCTAAAATGACAACCTTATCAGCCACTATCAAATTTAAGACAGCTGCAACAAAATAAGATAAACGAGTAGTTGAAACTCACGTCAGTGAGCATGTAGGATATTTATCAGGCTCATATAGATTATTTTGAACGTCATGGGAAGGTTGATGTTATAATTCCAGCTGACTGTACCTAGGGTGCTTTTTTAAAAAACTATTTTCCACTCTACCGTTAAGCAATATATGGGAACATTTCCTCTAAAAGTCTACCTTTATAATACCCTAAAATACGTATAATTTGGATGGGTATTAAGGTTAGGTGGAAAAACCAAAAGAGTAATTTAAACATTTTGCCTTGTAATCATCAGCAATGGCGTCCTCAAGTTTCTGATTACATTTCCCATTCAAGTTGGGTAGATGTACGGAAAACATGGAGAGCTAACATAATACTATCTGCGGATTAACAATAAAGTCTAGCGTATAATTTTTCATTCTGCTGACCCTCCATCCTCTTCTAATCCTCACCCTCAAACTGTGGTAGCCGGCCTGTTAACAAGGATAATTGAATACTCACTAATTAACAGGGCGCATGGGAGGGGGTAACGCTATGAGATCAATAAGATACCTTAGAGCTCGGCCTCAGCCGGTCCCAGCTTTTAAGCTAATTAAGTATTGATATCACCCAGGGAGGGTCCTGAATTAACTGACTTATTTTCGGCTGGTCAAGAAATTTGAGAAATAAATAAAGGGATTGTAAATAACGTGATGATAAATCCTGCAGACTGGTCGAAATACTTTCCCTCCCTCACACTTTCAGAACTATGATAGATACTGGTTGCTTTATCATATCTCTTTCCACAAAGCCAACATCCCATTAGAACATTGCCTGGATGAGCAGCACACATGAATATGTCATGTATAGAGATAGGGTAAAATAGCATTAATTTTCAGTTTTTTTAGCATTAATTATTGGAAATTTAGTGTTTTGTGGCATAATTTAGAATTTTGTAGCAAAATAGGTAAAAATGTCTTTCGTCAATGTTTTTAGGGCCTATACAAAGGATTTATGATAAAAGCAACGACTAACGGAATGTGGCGATTAGCCGGATGGGCTGTGGAAGGCACAGGATGCAAGTAAAACCCGAGCTGAAGCACACAGACGAGTGAAACTCAATGATTTTTTAATCACTTATTTCCGTTTAAAAACATCGTTTTATAGAAATTCGCAGTATTTTATTTAAATGCACAGCATTTTATTTAAATGCACAGCATTTTCAGGGAACTCGCGTCTATTTCGCTAAATAGAATAATTTAACTAAAATACTCTCAAAATCACGTTTTTCGCTTTAATTCGCGAAATAAAAATCGCTTTAAACACTTTCAAAAGCCATGAAACGCAAAGAAAACTTATAAATACCCTATTTTCGACCCTTTTTTTTCTTTTAGCGTTTTTCGCAAAAGCGAATTTACCCTATCTCTAGTCATGTATACTAATATGATTGTATTAGTATACTTGTTGGATTTACGTTCTCTCTTTTATTTTTTATTTTGCATTGTCTGTGTTTTAATATATATTCTAGATATAGGCGCACACATTAAATTTAACTATCAAGGTAGGGAATAAGAAGATAGAATACGCGTACCCACATTTGCGGGGAGGAACAGCGACAAACCATTTAGATAGAACCATTTTCCTGTACCGACAAACCAGACTAGATGAGGTAGACATTTAGTCCACGCTCTCCCCCATGCAGGTTTCTTTATAGTGTTATAATATGTTTAACACAAGGGCTATTAATGACTTAATCTAATAAGAACGGATTGGGTAAATGCACCCGCATTAGCGGATAAAAAGGATGATAAATCCATTGAGCTGAATCACACACGTTAAAACCATCCCCCAGTGCACCCGACCAAGTTTCGAACCTTGACCTCCCCATCACTATTAATCCAGCTTGACCCGTTCTAAGGGCTATCACCGTAAGTGTAATTTCCCCATCTTCAGTTGTAACACGCACATTGGCAGCAATGGATTGGCATCACCATAGAGTTTACTAGGAATATTATTTTATACTGACGATGAAAATATAGATGAGGGCCGTATTAAATTACAATTACTATGATAAATTATTTTAATACAATATGTATTATAATTAATATTCCGTCCTCTTTCTTGGATAGAAAAAAGTTTTGCAGTGTTTAAAACCCGTATTGTAAATCATATTTACAGCTTGCACTATTACAACTAAAAATAAATGGTAAATTAACGGAGTTGGCTATGATTAAAATAGTATAATTGTAAATATTATGCATTACTAGTCACTACACAGATTGCATTATGAGAAATACGTATCATTAATAGTTACAATGTATCTAGGTGAAAATACTATAATTTACAGCCACATTAGCTATATGACGAAATAACGAAAAAAAAAGTTAGTGCGTTAGAAAACAAAGTGCTTAGGAAGATATTTGGTCAAAAGAGGGATAGGGCTATTGGGGAGTGAAGTAGGTTACACAATGATGATTTATATAAACTGTATTCATCACAATAAATTGTTAGTACAATCAAGTGTCGCAGATTATGGTGGGAATGACATGAAGCGCGAATGGGATAATCTAAAACCTTGTTGATGGTATTAACTTGGAAACCCTATGGTAAGAGACCATTGCGAAGACCTAGACGCAGATGGGAGGATAACATTAGAATTAATCTGAAAGAGATAGGGTGTAATGAGGTGGACTGGATAGAACTAGCTCAAGATAGGGATAGGGTGTATGAGGTGGACTGGATAGAACTAGCTCAAGATTGGGATAGGGTGTAGTGAGGTGGACTGGATAGAACCAGCTCAAGATAGGGATAGGGTGTGGTGAGGTGTATTGGATAGAGCTAGCTCAAGATTGGGATAGGGTGTAGTGAGGTGGACTGGATAGAAATAGCTCAAGATAGGGATAGATGGCGTGTTTTATAAGTGCGGCAGTAAACCTTAGAGTTTCTAATGCCATAAAGTAAGTATGTAATAGCTATACATTAAAATACAGTGTAACTTTTTTATTTTAGCTATTTTACTTTTCACCGTGTATTACATTTTATTTTAAAGATTGTGTTCCACAATATCTCTTTCTCCACGTGAATGTGGGAGGGCACATTTAACTCTACCTTCCTCATCGCTATATCGTTCGTGTAAGTATGCGGATAGCCCGGACTGGTATTAAGATGGGAAGAATAGAACAGTCGATGAGAAGAAAAGCGCCAACAAAAATTGAATCCAAGTGGTGTATCACGCCTCCCGTGGTAATCATGGTGAAAAGATCGTTTATAGTTTGACGTGGGACACTAAGCTCCACATGGATGTCATAGTCATAGCTAGGCCTACTGTTCAAGATAACGTACACAAACAGTACGAAATTAAATGTTATGGCAGATCCACCACAACTACCAAGATAATTCGGTGTAGAGGGGTAAAAGGGATGAATATTATATGGACCGAGGATCGAAGTAAGCACCTCTAGGCTCTAACTACACGAAAAGAATTTTATTGGGGTGAAAATCTCCGTCTTCCTTTCTTAAAAAAAAAAATATATATATATATTAGAGTTGGAAGTTAGGTTTTAGTGGATGGAGTATTTATTTTCGATGCCGATGCATTTTTATCTTCACAGCAGGAGTTTTTGTTACACAAAATTTCATCCCTTTCCACTTTTATTTTAAGAGTATTAAGTTCATGTAACGTAGGTCACTGTATACAGCGTGTCGAATTTTATAAAAACACGCAAGCATTCGCTTTGAGATAGAATGAAAACATTACATTAAAAAATTTAATATTTTGAAAACAACACCATTGCACCCTGTCTGGATTTTAATCTATTTTTGACCTCTCGTGTCAAGGTTGAGCTTTCCAGCTGAGCGCTTTGTTTGGCACCGATCTAGCCTTGATAGTTTATAAGCTTTATTTTATTAAGGTGGGGATGTAGGAGATGCGAAACAAGGTAAGTATTTTTGCACTTTTAAAATACTTTTTTTTTGGTCAATAGAAATCGAATATTGTTACAATAAAAATATATAGTTTAGTTTTTTTCACATGGTGACTTCAACAGTTGTTAAATATCTTTCAAGGATGTCCTAGAATTTAATGACAGCTTTTTCCCTTAATTTAAAAAGTGTATCATTTAATGCCGCTATGTTCATGACAAGTATTCAACAACTGTTGATATCATCATGTGAGAAAAATTAAACTCCATGTTTCTACTGAAGCACTATTTTTTTTATTTTTGGGCCCAAAAAAAGTTTTGCTATAAAAACTGCAAAAACACCGGCCTTTTCTCGCGTTTCCTACATCCTCACCTTAAATAAAATGTTCCCTGTACATACTTATTATATTAACTAAATGTTCATCATATGTTGCCAACATACTCTTACAAGATCAAATATTGAGATTTTAAAATTCAAGCTCTATAAAATTTACGTGGGTACACATTTGCATGATTGTTAATTGAATAAGCAATTTTAATTTTTACTTTCTCATACCAAGAAAAAGTTTTGTGATCGTGAAAAATAGATCTCTTTTGTGAACACGAACCTACCATTCTGTCTGTCCCCTTATCTGTCTGTCTCTTTCTCTCTCTGTCCTTGTCCACGAATCCTAAATGGTTTTATGGATTTTGTTCAAACTAGATATTTAGATGTCTCGCGTCTTGCGTCTCGCGTCTGCGACCGCAGACGTGGGGTGGTGAGTCGCAGACGCAGGATACAGTGTTTCCCTAGATGCGTTGTGGGTAATTTTAAGTGCAGTACAGATCGTTCCTCAGTTATCAGAGCTTTTCACTTGTGTTTTATTCAATGTTCCGTGTTATTTTGTTATTTTATTATAGTGTGGATAAAAAAATACTGACTTGATCGACCAACTATTCCCGAAATCTCTTTCCATATGTTGTCCTTCACATGTTGGTCCCGGTACACTGGTGAAGATATGTCAAAAATTGGTGGGTGCCTTTCTACCTCTACAATAAAATGTTCATCCTATTCTATGGAGAAATCTTGGACCATTTTCAAAACAAGCCCAAATCAAACATAAAACTGAGACACGAATTGTCCCTTAATATTTAAATGTCCCTAAATTGTAAGCACCACCTTTATTATTACTGTAAGCTTAGACCGACTGGGACCTAAGATTTCATCGAATAGCACAGTTCCTTTGAACACTTTTTTTAAACACTACTTGTTGAAGACAACTTCTATTTATTTCCTGTGTCGGCAAGCAATTATGACAAAATTAAATACAACCGAAGGGCTTGGAGCAACAAAGTGACAGCCACAATACTAAAATTGTTCACCAGAGCGATTTTTAACTTTTGAAGAATTCTATAATTATTATTACTGATTTAATAGTATTCATATTAAGTTATAGTACAATTAGATATGTTATCTACCTACTCTACCAATGAAATTACTTAAAATGTTTTTCCTAAATTGATAAATTTCGTACTTTTAGTGCATAGTATTCATATTTTTGTGGCTTGTCACATTGTTGTCCCAAAATAATTTAGCAACTTTTTTTAAATCAAGATAAACACAGTGTTTCATGAAAATGAGATATTTATTGTTGATAATACATGAACCAATTATTTTACTTAAAGGTAGTCAAACATTTCTCTTATTGCCTTTATTTCAGTACTATAAGAAACAAGAATAACTTTATTTTTATGTTAAGTTAAACTACTAAATAAGTAAACTATTACTAATTATTATCTATCATAATATTATATCAATATTGTTTTCATCAACAGCTTCATCAGTGGGAACTAGCCCATTGAAATAATCATAGTGGAATGGTGGAATGAAAGACATAAGACTCTTCACATCTTGAAGTTTCTTCTTGTTGATCTTTAATGGACTCAGATACTTCGGTTTAATTTTTCCAGTGTGACATCAGATGGTCGGCCAACTCTGCTGAATTGTATTTCTTTGAGGTCTCCATTGACTCTGTGCTTGATGAAAAAACTTAATGGGTTTTCATAGGTAAATTTTAATGAAACAGCAGATGCAAAGTTAATTGGAGCTCCACACTTTGTTTTTTTTAGCCTTGATGATTTTTTTTATGAAGCTACTGACATTTAAAGGTCTGCCTGTGTTATACAAGTTACGTCAAATGGATTTTTCTTGTTAGCTTTACTAATAATGTATAACTACATAATAGAAGCAAGAAATGTATCCTGATTATAGCTAAGCATGGCACAAAGTAATATTGTGTCTTGTGTTGAAAACCATCTACTTAATTACTACTTTTTTTAAGTGTTCATAGACAAAACAGCTATTACCTGTCATCCAGACAATGACATCGGTTCATATAGTCTTGTACTTAAGTTTGTTTTGGCTTACTAAATCAGTGGTAAGAAGGTGATAAGCCACATGGCATGATAAACTATTTTATAATCTAACCTATTGTAAATATTAAACTGAGTTTTATACTTTTACCAACTCGTTTGCTATTGAAAATAATAAAAACTCAACATATAGCTTCATAGTGATCTAAATTCTTGAAAAAAAGCAATTTCATGTAAATCTTTTTAAACCTATATAAATCTGTTATTGGCTGCAGAAAGACTATGATTAGTCACAAATTATGTAAAGATGTACTTACTTACATTTTTTAGAAGATTGTGTTTGAACATCTGATTCATCGTAGTCACTGTCTTTATGAGTATCATCAACTGTAGCACTAGAAATTTCACTAGAATGGTCATTAACACTATTTAAATCAAATACTTTTCTCCTAGCTATGTACACGCGTTCCCTGATTTCCACCATTTTGGTGTGGCTTGTAATATTTTTCATCATAAAAAGCTGAAAGTATATCTGAGCAATATCATGATTGTCAATATAACGCTGGTATCTATAAGATTTTTTCAGAATTAACTAATCAAATAGATAGATACACTATTAAAGTAACATTTGATGCAATAATCTCATTTTTGACAAAAGTGTGGCTTGTCACTATGTTGCCCCGAGCCCTTCAACTCTACTAAAACACACGCTTGCTCGGTGGCGCGGTAGAAACTCTGGAACTGGCCAAATAACAAACTATGAAAATCAGTCTAGTCGCTGGTCGCAGACGCAAGACGCGGGACGCGCCGAGGGAATCGTACCTATAGGGCCCTCGATACTTGTTTTGGTTTTTAATTTAGCCATAAAATTAAGGGTAGTTTACCGATGAGTGAATTTTTTTACATTATAAGAGTAAAAACAGACGGAGCTGTTTTCGTCGAGTGGACAAATTTAGCAAAGTGTTGACACGAAACGGCCTGTGTCGAAGCGGTGGTAGAGAAGGCGGTTGACTTGACGACATCGAGTCAAGCGCGCGGCTGAATTGGCGAGCCTGTTTCCTTGCCTAGCCGTGAGAAACCACTACGTATGAACAATTTCTTTGAACAAAGAAATTGTTCAGACGTAGTGGTTTCTCACGGCTAGGCAAGGAAAAGGTACGTAAACAAGTGGACCAATTCCGCCGCGCTCTTGGCTCGATGCTGTCAAGTCAACCGCCTTCTCTACCACCGCTTCGACACAGGTCGTTTCGTGTCAACACTTTGCTAAATTTGTCCACTCGACGAAAACAGCTCCGTCTGTTTTCACCCCAAAAATTTCGAAAATGGCTCTAACAATTTTGTTTGATATGGCAATGAGCACTGTATACTTGGTTTTGGGGAAAACACGATAAAGGGTTGTTTAATGATGTGTGATTTTGGTAAATTCGAAATATTTTGAAAATTGCTAGACCGATTTTGCTTTAAATGTATATTTGGGGAGTGTTTGACATGAACATGACAAATAAACCTGTGTACCGTACTTGTTTTTGGGGGGTTAATTCTGCTAAAGGTAACTTATACTTACTGATGAATGTTTTAATTTAATTTGAATGTTAAAAAATGACTCAGCCTTTTTCTCAATATAGGTATCTGTTAAGTTGCTTGTGTTATTATAAATAGTTACGGTATATTCATTTGTTTTCTAAAAATCCTTTAACAGTTGCTAGCTAATGATCAATTTTTTTTATAATTTGATTTTTTTTTAAATCTTTAACAATGTGTTTCAAAATTGGGCATTGGGGGACTATTTTATGTCATCAATTATAAGGTACCTTTATTTATATAAAATAAATTAATTTAAGGGTAACTTACTTAAGACAAATTATAGAAAAATGTGAAAAAAAAACCTAGAGTGTATGTGAAATACCTTTCCCGTCAATATTGTTAGGCCCTTTCGTTCTCGCTCATAGAAATTCTCATGTGCTGATATAATCAGTTGGTTCAAAAGGTGCACGTTAAATACCTCAAATCACAAATGAATACATAACATTATGTTATATTTAAATAATAACTAATTTATAATGTAACAGCCATCTCACATACAGTCGTAAGGTTAATGAACGCTGGTTCCATTCCAAGATAGTTCTGTTAAGAAATGTGGTATTTGTGTGAAAATCGGTTCTATCAGCCAGATTCTATAATTGCTAACTCAAGCGTTGGGCTTTGGGGGTGAAGTATACTGTACTATATTATATCAGTTGATAAGTCAGGGATTAATATAGACACGTGTTTATAAAGTATAGGCCTACTTTAAACAAATAGACAAACAACTCAATTGAGCGCTAATAATTCTAAATTCAATGTTGATGTGTTTGAATATATTTAAAATATATACTTTTTTTTTTCTGGAAGAAACTACCCTGCATTAAGTCCTTACTGAATAAATCCACTTTAATATTAGATATTCGTCTTACGTCACACTTTATTACCTTCATAAATTTTCCGAGCGAAATTGTCGTGAGCATTGCTGAAATGTTTTTTATTTTTTTTGTTAACTTTTTAGTGAACCTTTGTGATGCCATTTTTTTTTTCTCTTGGACTAATGCTAGGCAGAGAGAAAAAAAACCTCTGGTCTATAAAATCTGCCATCGTTTCTGGAACTGACTTGGTACTCTGTCTTCTAGTTTGTTTATTTTTCGTCTAATTTTTTTTTTAACTCTCCGTGCTCAAATTCCAACGTCACGTTGGCTTGTGTTTTTACCCTTTCCCATTAAGTTCATTTTTGAATTCTACTCCGTGGTTGAGGGAGAAAAAGTGGTAGATATTTCAAGGGACCACGTGTGAATAAAAGGCTTTTAAAACTTCATAAATAGTGAGAATTAATTAATGCATTACTACAAACTGATAATAAATTACGCGCCTATAAAGAAAACTAAATATAATTGTATTGACTATACAGCTATTTAAAAACAAATATATTTAAGTGATGTAGGCCGAGTATTACATTTGAAGAGTTTATTTAACTTATTATTATTATTATTATTATTATTATTATTATTATTATTATTATTATTATTATTATTATTATTATTACCGCGTCTTACTACCCGTTCGAGCTATACGCACTTACGCTAATGTGTAATGGTAGGGTGATTGTGAGATGAAATGGAGGACCTACAGTTTAACGTGGAATCCGAACCACGGTGGAGGCCTGGCATTCCTCACATTCACAAGTTGTGATTAATACACGTCTTTTCAGAGGTGAAGGAAGGGTTTGGCTATCAGATAAATCTGTGCCGGGACCGGTAATTGAGCCCCGGACCCCCAGCACAGAAGTATGACACCTTACCCCTAGACCACCAGGTACCCGTATTATTTAACTTAAATCATAGAACAAACTGTGAGCTGTCCCTAATTATTGGATCTTGAAGCTCGGGTAAGTGGCCAAGCGTTATATTCACAACGTATCTTTCCCATCGAAGACTAGAAGACATCACTCTCATGTTGGACCGGCCTGATGAGGATGGGGAGATTAAGGCTCGAATCCCGGCCGAGTCTACTTCGGGTGGTTTTTACTAATTGAGTTCTCACTCTCATTCCACGCAAATGCAGGTAGATTACCACTAAAGTGCTTCCTTCCTCATTCCTACACCATTAGAGTAATCATCCTTTATGCGTATAACCTGAAAAGACAGTAATACATGGTGCTAAAAAAAAGACTGGGCGTTTGGTGTTCAAATGACAAATCCTACCTGGCTGCTCTGAGGCATGAGGGATTTCCACATGAGATCGAATAATTGTGTTTTTTCAATTATCTCATCATGCTAATGCTGGCGCACTTCTTCTAAGATAGCCTTCTTATGTGTATACTCTATTAATTCATTAGTAATCCACGTGTTAAAATGCACATATTACTAACAATAATAGACTTTAAATAACTATATTTGTGAAACATTGTGTTTGATCAATTTAATCGAGTGGCAGGTCATATGACACTCACATTTTGTGTTTGTAAAATTCATGCTTGAGAACACGTCTCACAGTTGATTATCCAGGAAATTAGATATAAAAATACTTTCGAACTAGAAAACCTATGAAATTGTGGCTTTCTTAATTTTTAAATTGATTACATTGGCTTCAGATCAGTTGATTAGTTTTTTTTAATTTAATTCTTTCTCCAAATCTTGTTGTAAATTTTAAAATTATGGTGAAACTATTTCGCTGGTGTCAATTCCATAGTTTTCTTACGTAGAATACAGTAAACCTCACAAAATACCTCACCACGATGCGATGTCTAGTTCGACCTAAACCGCTTCGGTGGCCACCTGGTCTAATGCGCTACTCTCGCAGTAGACTGGACTGCCGATGACGGGGAGATCGAGTTTTTCTCCGAAAACGGATTTACACTCTTCCTCCCCGCAGATGCGGGTACACTTCCTATAAATATAATCTTCCTAATCCCTTAAACCATTATCGTAATTAATACATAAGCGTATAACACGAACGGGTAGTAAGACACGGTGCTAAAAAAAGAAAAAAAACTTACCTAAGTTAGATGCTATCATTGGGGCTAGATGGGCAATTACTACCCAAGATTACAACTTACCTAAGTTAGATGCTATCATATGGGGCTAGATGGGCAATTACTACCCAAGATTACAATTATAATATTGCGGTGTTTCTCTTTTATAGGACGCAAGTCAGTGGTGGTCTGCGCTCCCTAGTTAGGACGCCATTGTTTGTTAACCACACTTGTTTGAGAACTGGTGTAAAGTTTGTCGTGCGGCAAGAAACAAATGACAAGTAAAGCTCGATGTAGGACCATATTACAATTAAGGAGGTTGTTCAGTATGCGATACTTGAAATCTCATCCTTGTAGAACAAACAGGGAAAAAAACCTTTGGCAGCAGCGTGTCGCATTCATAATGTTTCTAGGTAAAAGCTTGACAAAAAAAACAAAAAAACGACAAACTTAATTTCTTCTTGTTTCCAACTTCTTTTCGACTCATTTCATTTATTTATTTATTTCTGTCAGCTCCCTTTTTTAACCTAAGTTTCTGTGTTGTAATTTCCAACGATTATAGTGCTTATTACATTGAATTTATTATGTATTGTATAGGCCTATCATAATTTTTTTTAAAAACTATGTTTATTAAACTAATTTCACCCACTTCGGTGGCCGCGTGGTCTAACACGCTACTCTTGCAGTAGACTAGACTTCCGATGACAGAAATATTGAGGCTCAAATCTCAGTCGGGTGTACTGAGCGTGGTTTTCCCTAAAGAGTTTTCCACTCTCCCTCCATGCAAATGCAGGTACACTTCCTTTGAATATAACCTTCCTGACACCTATGACTAGCGTAATTAGTACCCAAGTGTATAACCCAAACGGGTAGTAAGACGCAGTGCCAAAAAATAAAAAAATAAAAATTTGAAAAATGTTACTATAAGCCTATTATTTTCAAGCATCAATAAAATTTACACTTACTACAATGCACCAATTACTTTAGATTAACATTATAAAATTATCAAGTTTAAAATGTCGCAAAGCTTGTAGTACAGTAATAAATAATACATATTTATTTGAAGCTGAAATTTGATCCATAATTTAAATATTACATATAACTTTAGACCATAATTTAAAGTCCCTTAGATAAGTTTTATTATTGTCTAACTAATTAGTTAAAATTTGACTTTTGCCCTTTCCTCCTGTACTCTTCAAGTATGATAAAAAGCACTGTAAAATTATTAGCATTTCATTTTTATCTTAAGGTCAGTGAACATTTTCCAGGTATTCAAAGCATGACGATTGGCTCACTTAAGATGAAATTGTCACCCCCCCTCCTTTCATCTTTATTTAACACCCTCCTTCCACCTTTATTTAACACCCTAATAGTTTATAATTTGTGCTCTTAATTTTATATAATTATTGAAAAATTATTTGTTTCTAAATGTAGGCTACAAAGTAAAAAAATGAATTCAGTAAATTGTAGAAGATAATCTTTTGGTGTTGTAATATTACAAATATATAGCGCTATCATAAAACTTAAGAGTTTCATTGCTTAAAAATGGAATAATCGATTCCTTCTATAATTCTAAAACTCGAAATTAATATTATTAATTTATTTTATCTGCCACATCTGTGAACAGCATATGACCAAATATTTCATACTCGACGTAAATAATCGAATAGCTAGGATACTTCTGAAAATATAACTATAAGCTAATATTATTTTGGCAAAAAGCAACAACAAAGAAACAATCAATCTAAAAAAAGTGAAAAATGAAACAAAAATATTTACTTATAATTAGTTTCGTGTGTAGCCCCTTAGGGCACGTTGAAATCTTCATTTTCCCTTTAAACTGTTTGCCTTGGAGTCCTCCGATTGGAATTCTATTTGCTGCGGACTTCGTGAAAGTAACAGTGTCAATACAAAACCTAATTTGCAGCGCCTCGCAACTAAATTAAGTTTACATTTTCGTCTTTTCAATCTAGTTGATGAGATCAAGAACCGTTCTAGTGCAAAATTATGACAGCTTTGAACTAATAAATGTAATTATACAGCTACCCGGACAAAGGCGACAGTATCGTCTCATCTGGTTTCCCGTGAAAGGAACGTATGAGTTCGTATCTCAACCTGGTCTACGTGTACGGTTTATTCCCACTCTTCCTCTCGATAAATGCTGTTACAGATCTTCTAAATTATACCATTCCTATCCCTACCCTGTTAGTGTAAATGTAGGCTACTAATAGCCTAGTACGGTACGTAGTATTTCTTTATTTTTTTATTTTAGAGGTTGAATAATCTTGAACAACTATCAAATATTTTATAAACAACCTAACATGGTAGTGATTGATCATCAGAAACCCTTCTTCATTGTGTGATCAGTGGTAAATTGATTGTTGGGAAATATTGATAATAACATTTAAGAAATAAATGGCACGGTGCACCGGTTGTTGAAACATTACACTAAATATCATAAATGAAATAATATACACTTTTACTTATTCTATGGTATTAGGAACTAAGAACACTATTACAGAAAAATTGAGAAAGAAGAAATATCTTTTTCCACCAAAGAACATACGAATCACATTCATTTTTAAAGACCGGAATTAAATTGTATATATATTTGTTTATAGCTCAGAAACTATTCGTTTTATAAAAAATTATTTCAAATAAAAGATTTATATCTTTAATAGTAGGCCTACTACAAATTTACTAAGATAAGTTATTTCATATCTCAAATAGTTGTGGATAAATGATCAAAATTGGAAAATTTCCCTCATGTAAGGTACCCTCAAAGTTATTTTCATGAAAAAAATTAGAATTACCATCTTGTTTATAACGATAAACAATATCTAGATAAAAAATTTTAATCACAATCGTTAGAGCGAATTTAGAGAAAAACAATTTTTTCTCTTTTGTCCTTCAGTAAACTACCCTTGAATTTAGGGTTAGAAATTTAATTCCAAAATCCCTTGAGGGATCTTATGAAAACCCCAGGTACCAAGTTTTAGCCCAATCAGTAAAATAGTTCCGGCTCTATCCCGTAATACAGATATACAGACATACAGACGAACAGACGAACAGACATACAGATGGCATTACGATAACCACTTTTTTGGTTTCAGGGATTCATAAAATATCAACATTATTTATAAAAATCTCGAGTTAGATTTTTTTCCGATCACAATAATTTCTCTCCGAGGTGTCGAGAGAAAGTAAAAGCTAAAATCATGTGCCTATAACTAATATTTTATAGATGACTTTTAAAAAAACCAGACAACATTGAAACTAATTTTGCAAACAGTAAATCATACGTTCTTAGTTTGTCCACCTCTCGCCTATTATTGAAGACATATTTTTATAATATAATGACTGTACAAGATTTAGGTTCAAACAAACGCTATCTTTTTTGTCACTATAATTAGAACGGCTTTTCAAAAGCTTTCCCTTTATTTTACCATTTTAAAATTCATTTCCAAAAGAGACTCGTCTTATTTGCTTTAACATTGTTCATTTATATACATAATATTACTTCTTTTACTATTCAAATATTACTCCGCTACACGTTGTGAAACGTATTTTTTTTATAACCTTCAATATTATTGTATGGGACGAGTTGAAAAGGAAGTAGCATTCTAGGTTTAAAATGAAATATTCCCTTTGACAACAAGAAAATTGCTTTCTCAAAAGTAATGTCTGAATCTTATGTTAGATTTAAACTTACATTGTACATTATATTTCTTAAAACTGAAGTTTTTTTCATTTCTTTGAACATGAACTTTGTACTAAATGTTGTCATTGTCATTAAAAACATTATATTCTCCGTCTTTTAAACATTCACAAACAACTTTGTTGCTATGTATTATGTAGACACAATTATGAAAGTAAGAATTAATGAAGATATCATGTGGGCTATATTTTACAAAGTGTACAAATAAAATAGAAACAGGCCTATTGTACAATGAACTTTATTTTTGTAAAACCACGTCCAGTGAGATGGTTAGAGAAAATCAGTTTAAAAAGTATGATAAATTCAATTTGACTCTCAAATAAAACTATACCCCGATTTTGGTTGGAAAAACAGTTTAGACAATACAAATATATTTCTTTGCGGCCAACATTGATAAAATTTTACTGCATTATTTGTTGGTTACGGTTATAGCTGCATCTAAATTTCATATTAATTAAATTTAAAAAAAAGACATCTATGCACGGGAATCTAGCCCGGGACCTTTGTCTTAGTACGTCAGTTCTCTGACCACTGAGCTATCCAAGAGTCGTCCCGTACCTAGGATCATTCTTCACTAATATTTTAAGGCAGAGCCTGTGATGGACGTGAGGGAATCGTCAGCTACATATGAGTGATCAATTAAGATAAAGATCTATCAGATAACGCAGCCACATTTGACTTAGGAGGACATGCGCATTCTTACTGTTTTAATTGTACTATTGGCAGCATAAAGCCCTCCCGAGTTGAAGGTGGCTGCGCAATCTGATAGATCTTTATCTTAATTGATCACTCATATGTAGCTGACAATTTCCACATGTCCATCACAGACTCTGCCCTAAAATATGAGAAAAGTATTACCCTGAGCACGGAACGACTCCTGGATAACTTACTGGTCAGAGCATTGTCATGCTAATTTAAATGTTCCGGATTCGATTTTTGTATCTAGGTGTCATTATTTAATTTAATCAATATATATTATTTGAGTTATTTTATAGGTATTCATAATATCTATCAAAAGGGACAGCTGTAGACAACACGACTATGTATGAATAAATTAATTTTTTTATAACTTTAGTAACTAACAGATACTGTTCTTTCTACCAAAATCATACTATACACACATAGTCACACTGAATAAACGTAAGGTTCATTTGATTTGGTTTGTTAATGATATGCAGGTCTGGGTTCGAATCCTGGCCGGTTGTAATTAATTTTATTTTCTAAATGGTATTCTACTTTACTTTCACGCAAATGCTGTCACATTTCCTCTAAGTATACTTTCCTTCTCCCTACCCTATACGTTTAAATAAATGCGGAATGACTCTAAGGCTAATAAAACTCAATGCAAAAATAAAGTTTTCAGAATTTGGTCAGGATATTTCGAGCTATTTGACTAAGGAAGTTCATGAAAACCAATTCTCAGATTTCTGTCAAAACTTATTCTCTCATTTCAACTCATTATTAGTCCAAGAGATAGTGTTCAGATTCAAACACATTCATATAAAGTCAAATAACTCATAAATTCAACGCCTGCTCTAAGGTGAATATTGAAGATATTGAAGTCAAAGGCAAATGGTCTCGATTTTTTTTTTCCTAAGAAGAATCGATGGTAAAATATTTTAGAACATTTGTATGTAACCTTTGGACGTTTGAAGGAAATTCAGTTATATCCTGAATCAGTTTTACATTTGAGATGGTTTTTTTCTTATTCCCGATTCTGAACGCATCTTTCATCCCTTAATCTAGTCGCTATTTCTCAATCCTCCCAATTTATTTTTTGGAGCATCACAACGCTATTATCTTTGCGCAAGAATAGAAGAAGGAGAATAAAATAGGAGGGCTAGATGGATGAGAACCTAACATAAGATGATAAAATAAAATAAATAAATCTGTTCGCGTACAGAGAATATTTGAAAGAGGGGATGATAGATATATCAAAGAAGCCCATATATTTGGGATTTCCACATCACTGTCAATCCGCATCTATAAAATGATGCTCTCGTAGTGTCAACTCTGACTTTTACTTCCCTTTATTTATTTGAAGTATTTAACGTTGAAGGGAAATATATTTTCACATACCTTCCAGGGTTCTTTTACAGTCCACAATCGACAAGGGACCGACGGCTTTACTTCCCCTCCAAAGGAAATTGTGCTACGGATGTTTAACGGTCAAGAAAAATCGGTCGACCATGGCTTGCTTTTAACCCAAGAACATAATGGTCCTGATGAGGCCAGCACTTTACCCCAAGACCACTAAGGTCAACAGCAGGTTAGGTTAAAACACATCTAATTTAAAGTTATTATTAATATTATTATTATTTAGCACCGCGTCTTACTACACGTTCGGGTTATACGCTTAAGTACTAATTACGCTAATAGAATAGGAATGGAGAAGGTTGAATTTAGAGGAAGTGAACCCACATTTCCGTGGAGGGAGAGTGGAAAACCATTTAGGAAAAACCACCCTCAGTTCACCCGACCGAGATTCGAACCTCGATCTCCCCGTCCTCGGCAGTTGAGCTCAACCTGAATAGCGCGTTAGCCAACTACGCCACCGAGGTGGGTAATTTAAAGTTAATGTACTCACATTTGTGTGAAGGTAAGAGTAGGAAATGATTTAGTGAAAAATATTATCAGTACACCTGACCAGGATTCGAACGCTGACCTCCCCCCCCGTCACTGGCAAGCCATACTAAAAGGCACATAGTCCACGTGCCCGCCAATGCGGGTATTTGACTAGTTGTATGACAGGCGTTTGAGGTAAAAACAAATTAAAACCTAAAATTATTGATTGACTTTTCAGTAATTCAGTTTTAATTTATTTGCCAAACATAATAAAACAATTCACTGACGGAAGGTCATCCTCTAACGCAAGTAAAGTTTTTCGAAAAGTTATTACATTATTTTATCTAAAGAAAAACTTAAAATTCCTAATAATAAATAATTCCTTATACAGGGTGTACCGCGACGAAACCCAGACATTATTTGAATTAAGAAAAGTTAACATACACATTGTGTTAATTTGACTCCGTTACTGAGATACAGCTGACGTAAGCTAGAAACATGATACCAGTTGATAACAGGCGATAAACTACGTCACCAATACTCTCATAAACGTACTTGCCGACATGCAATGGGAGTACGCCAAGATACAACGTGTTACAGGCTGAGAGGGGGGAGGGGGGGGGGAGTTTTGAACCTACATGTGAAGGTGATTGATATCATATAAAGATAGAACTTGTAAAATCAACATCAGAATAATAAATAGTTACAGTTAATTACATTTGTTTGAAAATGAGGTGGCCCAATGGCTAAATAATTTTATAATAATGGAAATTGATAAAACTATAGAAAAAGGGAAAATAAACTAACAAGAGTAAATTTGATGAAGAAAGCCCACATAGGAAAAGAGGAAAAATGTGGGAAGAATCCAATCCACAAAGATGACATCTTCTTCCTTTCTTCTATTACTCTTATTAGTTTATTTTCCAATTTTCTTTAGTTTTATCAATTTCCAATATTATATAAAGTTAAGTACATTTGGTATTTTCATTACACATAATTACGCCAGTCATGTGGCTTTAACTCTATTAGGGATCCAAATAGCCCTAAATTGTGTATATTACCTTTGTATTTTCAAATGTCGAGAACACGCTAGTGGAATTTGTTGATTAAGTTGTTTCGTTATTTATACAGGGTGTTCCGGTGTATGTGGGAAGTAGCTGGGGTGTGGGTAGTATACATCGAAACAATACAAAAGTCCTTATGAAAATATGTCCTATGTTCGATGGTTCCCGATATAACGCCTTCCAAAGCTCTGCTGGATTTGTTAATAGCCCTATTTTATACACTCCTGTTAGTGTAGTTGCAGCCCTGCCACTGTACCAGCAGTGATATAGTCTGTTCATGATAGGTTTTTACTTGGATGACAGTTCAAAAATCAAATGTTTAGGTTTTGGGTTGCCAACACTTGTAAAAGATCACTGTTTTGTTATAAATGTTAAGTTTTTTAATTACCTGTTATATTTTACATTTAAAATAACGTAAACTTAAGCTTTCTCATAATAGTTCATTACTTTTAATAATTTCTTCTTATCCAACTCGAAACAATATTTTAAACATAATTAAAAGTACTTATTCTTCGTTTTGGAACATCATTGATTATGTGTAATATAGTGCATACATCAATACCTTTTAATACAGGCATCGTATTTACTTGGAAAAAAGAAAATACTCGTCTTTTTTACATATATATATATTAAATCATTTTAGGATTATTTTATATTATTTCAAAATATTTAACCGAATACAATATTTCTACCCACTACGTGGGTGCATCATTGTAATAAACTGGTTTCCGTCATGTTCAACCACATGGTTTAAATTCGTCAATCGCTATTTTGAAGCTATTTTCATTAGACCTTTTGTGGAAGTGCTGTGAATAATATTTTTTTAAGTGAAATAAAACGATAAATAAGCTTTGTGTCTGACTTCAAATAAATATATAAATAATATTGGCCAAAATGACTGTGGTTAATTATCACAATCATATACTACCATATGTTTTCTTTACAGTGATCCAAAGTTATATATGTCAGCTGTTGGCGTAAGGATATATTAGGGACTATTTATAGTAACATTTTGAGCTGTCATCCAAGTAAACTTAGGTCATAAATGAATTATACGTCACTTACAAGAGGTGCAACAGAGGTGTATCAAGTAGGGCTATTAACAAATTCAGCAGAACCTTGGAAGGTCTTATCTCGGGAACATGGACATATGTTCATATAGATTGTTTGTGTTGTTTTAAGTTCTACTATCCACACCCCAGTTACTTTCCACATAAATGGGAACACCCTGTATTGATACCATCGCGTCTTACTACCTGTTCAGGTTACATGCATATATGATAATTACTCTAATGGGGTAGAGATGAGGAAGAAAGCATTTTAGAGGTAATTTACCCACATTTTGCGTGGAAAGAGGGTGGGAAATAGTTTAGGAATAAAAACCTCTGATCAGACCCTACCGGGATTTTAACCCTGATCTCCCCATTGTCAACAGGCCAGTCCAACACGAGAATGACACCTTAAACCGTTCTGCCACTGAAGCGGGTCCTATCTATATTCGTCCTGCAATCCAATCAATAATTATCTAGATGCTAGGGCAGAATTTCTAGTAACAGGATTACTTTTACTAGGTTAAGCTAGTTTGTAAATAATGTGTTGAAGTAATTTTTATTCTTGAAAAGTGTACTTTAAATACCCTGAATAAAATAGACATAACGAGTAACTTAAAATATTAGTCGATGTATCTAGAGGTAACCATTGCCTTTTCACCGATATTTGTAAGTCCCTGACTGTACGTTCTCCCTTCTAAAATACAGTCATGGAAAGGGTGTGTCACATCGCCCCCACACCCGTGTGTCCCTCTGGCACTTTCTCACTGTCGTGAGGTGCCTGATGTCCTCGGTGAGTTGTGTGCCTCTCTCTGGCAGTCACTTCCTTTCCCGATCGCCGAACACTGTCATTTATAACGACCCTCCCGCCTTCGTTCCTTGCAGTGGAGGGGATGGGGGCGTTCATCTCCTTTCCCCCTTAGACTTTACCCGTGCCAAATCAACTGGCGCTCGAACAAGGGGTTGACAAATAATAAGGATCGCTTCCACTTGAACTGTTCAAGAAACTGCTCGTGTGTATACCAAGTCACCCCGTCGATCTATCCGCATTTTCACACAGATGTTGTAGGAACTAGGAATGTACTCGAGTTTTCCTGGAGAGAGAGAGAGAGGGAAACCATTTGGTAAAACCGCTTTAATACACCCGCGGGTCTTAATGTATTTAAAAACACCGAGATCTCAGGCATTCAAACTAGATTAATTAATTGTATTACCTCTTTCGGTGGCTGCATGATATAACGCATCACTCTCATCTTAGACTAAACTGCTAATGACAGGGAGATTGGGGTTATAATCCCGGTCGGGTGTACTGAGGGTGTTTTTTTTCCCAAAGTGGTTTTCCACTTTCCCTCCACACAAAATTAATGTGGGTACACTTCATCTAAATTCAACCTTCCTTATCCCTAACCCAATAGCGTGAGTAGTGCCTATATCCTGAGCAGGTAGTAAGATGCGGTGCTAAAGATAAAGGTATTCCTTAGCTCAGCTATATTAAAATTAACTATCAACAACTTAGTAGGGATGAGTAGGGTATTTTTAATTATACGTACCCGAATTTTCTTATAGAGTGTATGGGAAAAGTAAATTGCTTGCTAACTCATATGAGACAAATCACCCCCGATGGAACCGGCTCAAATTCTAGCCTCCCCGTCATTAGCAATCCAGTCTGATGCGACACTACCGCTTTAGGTCGCACAAGTACTGATACAGCTAGTTATTTTAACTAAATATTTAGCTTCAAGTAATAAATAACAAGCTACTCCTTTATTTTGGAAAGCCTACACAAACGCTTTGACACAGTATGATTCTTATAGGAAGCCCCGTTATTGGAAAACTGGTAACTCGTGTTGCCACAATGGCGGCGGAAAATAATACAATTTTATTTACATTCTTAGACGGTTTGATTAACTATTATTATTATTATTATTATTACTATTGTTATGAGGTGCTACGTCTTACTACAGGTCCATTTCTTTTGTCAGAGAAATTAGATCCCCAATTGCGCCCTTTACTCTGCCTCCTCCTTGAGATCCCGGAATTATTTTCTTTCCTTAATGTCATCTAATATTTGAAGTCTCCTTCTTCCTATTAACTATATAAAGATAAATTACACAGTAACCCATAAAAAAAGTATTATTGGAAGCTTTAGATAACTTTTTAAATTAACTCTATAATAAATATATTGAATAAGACATATTTCTAGAATATCATATCTCAGTGAATTCCAATCAATGTTGGTGGTCGAAACCCATAAAAACCCAGAGTTTTAGTCACCAGCATCAATTTCATCTCTTTCCTCATATATGAATCCCCAGTTGTAACTCGAGTTTGGAGTGTTTCTAGTAAGAGAGAAAATAAAAAAAGCGTAAAAAAAATATATTTTTGCCATGTCTTTTTCTCTCTCTCTTTTTTTTTTTCGCTTAACAAATTTGCATTGGGACGAACGAAGTGTTCACTCCTGCTATACGGCAACATTATAAATGACTGCCTTTTTTTTTTTTTTTGCCTGCCTCCTCTGTTTAATCCATATAAATTATCAAATAAACCACCATAGGGAAAAGGTATATGGATTGCCTTGAGGGGATTTTTTTTTATATTCATTTCCCTACTCTTATTTTACTTTTTACCATATGTAGTTTTTATTTTAGTCTGAACAAGTATATTTTTTTACCCCCGTTCTGTTTTTTCGAAAGGAAACTTGAACAAATAGAATTTTCCCCTACTAGCGTAACATTGGTGTGTACGGGCACAAGGTACATAATGGCTTAAGCGTTACAAATTTATTTGAATAAAAAACACCCATTGTTACTTTTTTTACCTTAAAAAATTGTTATTATAGCACCTAATAATTAAAACTAAGTTGTCATGTTTGGATTTCAATTTTCTCATTTAATACATTCTAAATAAAGCTTTTTTAATAATGGAGAGTCTCCATTCATAAATTTATTAACTAGGCTAAGCCTTAAAGTGAACATAGTTTTCACAAAAGTGGTTGGATTTCAATTTTCAAACAAGTTTTAATACCAATGTTTTAACTTTTTCTTACAACACCTCCCTACTATCAGTGAATAAAAAATAAATCTCCACATGTATGCGGTGTACCTTATAAATTATACTCTAAACCTCTAACTTTTAAACGATCTCTTAAATATCTATAGTGTAAGTCAACTGCAATAGATATGTTCCATATATTTACTCCTGAACAGATCATCTATAAACTAAAAAAAATCCTTTTATAAGTGAACCTCTATACGCCTACACTATGAAAAAATAATTCATAATCATCTTTCCTTTAACTCCAACATATGTGTCTAATATCTACATGAGCTTCCTATTAGCCTGTTTTAAACAATAACTCCTAAAGGATTTTCTGATAAAATAAGTCCCAGACTATAAATTAATAACTTTTACATAATTATTTTTACCTCCATTAAAATGGTTTTAATTAATAATCAGATAAAAAAAAAGTATTTACACATTACTAATATCAAGCACAGATTATTTAAAAGCGTGGCCAATATTAGGACCAAGCTGTCTGAGAGATGGTTGGTAAGTGCCTAAAAACTTGATCAAAAGGTGAGTCAACACAAAAGGGGGCTACAATAGTCGTAAACACAAAATCATTCATCACGTAAATCTCCTATGAATAATTAGTTTCTGAATCTTACAGCCTTAAAACTAAGAATACAATTAAGTCTGTGGAAGGAAGGAAGGGGGTAATTTTATGTACGTGAGAGGGCGCAGCTAAGATAGGATGAGAACCTAAAGTAATCAAATCAATAAAGGGAATTAATGGTGAAAAGATAAAAGCCTATTTGGCACTTAGTCAAGTTCTTAAACGTTCCCCTTCTTCGAGGACAATCCTAAAGTTGTGTTTACATTGACGTAGAACCACGGCTGAAATCAAATGTGGATGCAATTGAGACGTGAAGACCGCTAATGTACACACAACAGACGTGAGCGCGCAGGCGTGGGTACACGTCACGGTTCCTTCCCACGGCTGTGTGTTTAAAACCAAACCTAGTTTGATTATTTAGCGTCAGTTAGCCGTAGTTGCTTGCTTCGTCAGACGTGACTTTGTGCGAGTTGTCCCGAAAACCATGGCAAAGAAAGATAGTGTCTCTTTATATTTATCGGAAACCAACACCATACGATTATTGTTATTATAACAAGGTGAGCCCAGTCTGTACGATGTTAATACTGAAGATTATCGGAACCATGAATTACGGAATTCAGCAATGAAACGCATTGCTGCAGCATTGTCAGTTGATGGTTTCGGGCCGAAGGAAGCTGCTGCTAAATTCAAAAACATTAGAAATTCTTATTCGCAAGAACTAAAAAGGGTGAAAGACAGCGAGGTGTCTGGTGTGGGCGGAGACGATGTCTACGTTCCAAAAGTGTATTGGTTCAGTGTGATGGGTTCATTTCTTCGACCCTACCTGTATTATTGACCTACACAAACAAATCTCGTAAGTACTTCTTTTTAACAAAATTTAATTTATACTTAGAATCACAAACTTTGGTGTTCCTTAGCTCTAGATACAAGAATCGTGATTACAGTTTTTCATCCTACTCTAAACCAACAGATCGCCTTTGCCAACCCACAGCTCTCTCTCCGTTGAAGTACTGACAATATTCATTTCGAACTCTCTCCGCATGTATGCTTGCGTGTTGGTCGCTTGTCCACTGAAGATCATGTATAAAGTTTTGTACATTTGCTCGCCAAGACCCCTCAATCAAATGGCCATTATCCTCGTGATCTACGTTGTTAGGAGCAATGTATGTAGGATTAATTTTTTTTCAGCCAGTTGTGCAATATGCAACAGAATAAAACCACATCGTCCACTGTTTGTAATCTCTTTAGAGAAATTGGCTTCTTGAGGACTTGGAAATAACTAACTAAAATACCAAAAGCATTTTCTGATACTCGTCGTGCGCGGCTGAATCGATAGTTGCAGATCCGTTCTTCATCCGATAGATATACATTTCTTATATGGTGTCGTCAAGTATACCTTTAGCGGAAATGCATCATCTCCTATTATTACAGAGTTAATAGGCAAGTCAATCCAAGTGTTTTCAATGCCATGAGCAAGTAAACATCGGTTCCAAACACCACCATCAGCACACCTGCCATTCGCTCCTACATCAACATACGTAAAACAATAGTCATGATCAACCAAAGCCATCAGAATGATACTGTAGAAGTGTTTGTAGTTGTAATATAATGAACCACTTTTGGCCGGACGAAGTATTGGCACATGTTTACCATCCAATGCCCCTACGCGCCCAGGAAAATCCCATCTTTAGTTAAAGCCTTCCTCCAACGCGGACCATTGCTCCTTGTTTTTGGGGATCTGAAAGAAACCATAACCAAATAATATAATACGGTGTACTCTCCACTATCCAAATATTAAATTATTTTAAATAATATATCGAAATATTAAGTAAACAAAATGTTAAAATAATTTTTTAACCAAATACGTTATATTAGGTAAGTGCTAGAAAATAAAAAAAGTGAGCAGGGGGATAAAACATACTGCTTTGCTCTCATACTTTAAATTAAATGGTAATTTTTTACTGTTTTTGTTGTTGTATATTTCCATTTTTTCCTTGCGGAGATTATCTGGGTCTTTTTTTATGTCCCTACCCCTACGGATAATAGAAATTCTACTGTATATTGTAGTATTAATGGGTTTATAATTATATATTATTTAATGTTGATAATTTATTTTTATTATTTCAGGTTTTGAAGTATAAAAAAACCCAATAAAAATAGCAATGAATTCAGAACTTCATGAGGATAAGGATGAGGTTGAAGACGAATTTAGTATACCCACCTTAGAAAATCAATCAAAATGGTCTCTGATCTATTCTATTGACGATGAAACTTATCACAGCCAAGTAGAAGAAAAAGACGTTAGTTCTGACATTAAAGAAAACAGCGCCAAACCATTAGCTAGTGGTGGAATAAGAAAATGGAATTAAATTGATGGAATAAAAAGGAAAAGCTTCATCCCTCCTCAGAAGACCACAGCCTCAAACAAGCAATCAGATTTTTTTAACAGCTGTGGACCAACTAAACGAAGTCTCACAATTAGCAGCATCCATGGTTTCAAAGAAACATGACATGTATTCACATTTTGGGGATTATGTGGCTAGTGCTCTACGCGAAACGGAAGTCCAAAGAGCCATGCTAATGCAGCATGAGATAAGCAATTTTATATTCAAGCATATGTCTGGCTTATTACCCTACCTTTCAGTCTCTTCACATGTCTCTTCTGCCTCCAACCCTTTATCTCCGCATGAATCATGAAGTCATGGGAGTGTTGAAGAACAGAACTTGCAAGAAGAAACACAGCATGGCAGCGAGGAATTTGACAGGCAGTCTATAATTAATAACAGTACTTAGATATAATTTTTTCTGTAAATTGTTTCTAAAAATAAAATTTATATCTAGTAAAATATTGGGTTAATAAATAAACACAGCGTACATTCCTGAAAATACTCATGCAAAACCAATTTAATTGCTTTCAATATTTCTGGGACGAACTTACTGATCGTTGTTCTGGGCATTCGAAACAAAAACTCTAGGCTTTTAAAGTTATCTCCAGTTGCTAAGTACCGTAGGGTCACTTCTAATTTCAATTTTGGTGGTACAGAAAGTCTACAAGTTGTGTCCATCTTCACAATGTGAGGATACACTCTTTGTAACAAGTAATCAAAGCTTTCTGGAGTCATTCTCAATATCTCTTTATAATCTTCTGGGTTTTCTCTGAGTTCATTTGAAAGAGATCTTGACGGACCCATCGCTTCTCTTCTGGTAATCCAACCTCCAACCCACCATCTTCTTTTTCTTCGATATTTTTTTAGCCCTTTTACAACTAAAGAACGTAATAACTCGTCCCTAAATACATCTGCAACAATACCGCACATCAACAACACTTTTTCCATGACTGCGTTTGAAGCCGAACTGGTCAGTCGTGTAATACGCTTCTTTCACTCTATTGTACACATTGCAAAAGCTAGAATGAGACGTGATTAACAGACGTATGAACACGGCACCTCAAAGATTGATCGCGGTTATTTTTCACGCCTTAAGTTTAGCCGTGGTTCTACGTCACTGTAAACACCGATTAAGTTTTAACGTATATTTAAAAGTGGTTATTCAAACTCTCCATTAACGACTATATAAAACCCACCTTGATGACGTAGTTAGATAACGTGCTAGTTTCGTGTTGAGCTATACTGCCTAAGACTGGGAGATCAAGGTTCGAATCTCGCTCGGGTGAACTAGGGGTGGCTTTTTCTAAATGGTTTCCCACACAAATGCGGGTTCACTTCCTCTATATTCAACCTTACCAATTCCTAAACCATCAGCGTAATTAGTACTTAAGCGTATAGCCCGAACGGGTAGTAAGACGCGGTGCTAAGTATAATTATTATACTATATCAAGTTCAAGTTCTAATACAGGTCCTAGTCTGTTAAACTTACATTTTATTTGATATTTACCCCCCTTTATTGCTCAATGTTTTACTATCTGTTCGACCTATCCGCAGTTTAACACATAATGTAGGGGTGAGCATGATTCCTCATCCGTGGACAAGTTAAAAAAGACGTCAGTCTCATCTTGTCTGATTTGTTGGTGGAGAAGATATGCTTAAATGGTTTTCATAAATATTGTACCTCTTCTCCATGCATTTTCAAGTACATTTATTCTAACGTATACCTTAATCATCCCTGTTCCCTCAATGAAAAAATATGGCACTAGCCTGGACGGGTAGTAATACAGGATTTGGTAATAAAATGAGGAAAGTAGAATTCAGAGAAAGTGTACGCTAATTGGCGTGAAGAATTGGAAACAACTTTGCAAAAACTTGACTCGCTCGTTTATGATGTTTTTTCAAAATTCTTACTTAACCTGCTTAAGGTTTATTTCATTTCTAAACGATTTTTAATCTATTCTTCTTTTTTTAATTTATTAAAATTGTTCCCCTAATTTTGAATGTGTACATCGGCTCAACAAGCTGTTACGTTTTTATTATTACTTGTATCGATGTAAATATGACGCATAAGCACTAATCTTATTTAAATTATAAATGCGAGGTGACTATTTAAAGCAGGGGTTTCCAACTTGTAAGGGCTCGAGGGCCACATCGGAAACCTTGGACATGATTGCGGGCCGCACTTTAATAATAGGCCAATGTTCGTAAAATTCTGCAAATAGAATAGAATTACCAATATGAAATAATATGTATAGTTTAATTGAAACAAAGGTTTAATCATTTTAATTGGTTGAAAATACTATTTTACAATTGCATAAAAGAGTGAAATTAAAAAAAACTATTATAGCAAGAACAATTGAATTTTGAAGAAGGGCACACAACAATGTCAGTTTATTTGACTTAATATTTTACAAATGGCAAAAAGAAAAGAAAATAACCTAAAGACAAACTGAAATTAATAATATAGTCAAAAAAACTTAAAAAAGGGCAATTTAATGGGAGTACTGTGGTCGATCAACTGCATCTACCAATGAACGAATATCCACCTCCAGCTCTGTTGTTGCTAATCTCAAAAGATGCAGCAAGGAAGAATCTACAAGTCAACTTCTGGAATGATTTTTAATGAATTTCATAGAAGGAAAAACACTTTCACATATGTATGTGTTCCCAAACATTGAAGTCATTTTTAATCCAAATTGTCTTAAGTTTGGGTATTTTTATCTGGATAGCAGTTTAAAAAAAATGTGATCCCTTTTCTTGCCTGGTTTGTAGGGACGTATCGGTTTGTAGATCGCACAGCTCAAGTTGTAGATGTGGTTCTTGTTCCTCGATTGTAGCACTAAGAGGATTCATGTAAAGCTGTACACTGCTTTCCAGTGGTTCAGTTTCCTTGAATCGTGTGTTGAATCCTTCAATGATCTCTTGAATGTGTGAACTGAAATCTGAAAAATCTATAGTTTCATGGAATTTCTCCGCCACTAATTGTAGACAGCAAGGGAAATGTGTCAATTCATTGTTTTGCAAAGATCATTTGAAAATTTTTAACTTGTTTCGAAATCCATTTACAATTCCCACCATATCTGATACCACCTGGTTTCTTCCTTGAAGACTCAGGTTTAAGGTGTTAAGGTGATTTGTCATGTCTGTTAGGAAAGCTAACTGCTTTAAAAATTCTGGGCTTTGAATTTCTTCTTCTAGTTCTGTGGTATCAAATGAGACAAACTTATTAAGGAATTCAGGGATTTCCTTGCGAATAGCAAAAAACCGTTTAAGGCACTTTCCTGCACTCAACCACCTTACATGGTTGTACAGCAGCAAGTCTCCATATTCTGCCTCAATTTATAGCAAAAACTGCTTTAGTTGTCTATGCAAAAGGGCTCGATTTACACCTCTTAGCATAATAATAATTTTAACCACAAGTTTAAAAACTTAAGTTTTCTTCATTGATTTCCCGCATAACGCTCCCTGGTGAGTGAGACAGTGGATCATGGAACACGTTACACTTTTTTTTTTAGCAATGCCGTCAGACCTGTCTTCTCCCCTGTCATTGCTGGCGCTCCTTCTGTCACATTAGCTGAACATTTACTGAAGCATCCAACTCTGTCAACAGTTTTTTTTAACAACATCATAAATGTCCCTCCCTTTTGTTGTTCCTTGAAGAGAGCACATATCAAATAGCTCCTCTTTACTGCTGAAATCTTCGAAGGTGATGCGCACAAATATTAATAACTGACATCTGACTGGCCAGTGCTCTTATCAAGGCATAGCGAGAAAGGCGTGCTTTCCTTAACCAATCTAATCAACGATTTTTCTACTGGTTCTCCCATATCAATGACCCTTCTTTGTACAATTTGGTTGGAAAGTGGCACTGATTCAAATTTCTCAGCCATTTTAGCATCTCAAAAAGCCTTTGCCATTTACATAGCACACTTTTTAACCAGACTGCCTTCGGTGAAGGTTTTTTGTCTTTGCAAGTTCAAGCGACACTGCGTAGGAGGCATATAGAGAAGATGACTGATTTTGTAAGACTTTACTAAACATACCTGTTTGCTGTTTTAATTTCTTTTTGAAGTCTGCAACCAGTGCGTGTCGAGCTTCTTCCTTATATGTTTCATGCTTGTTCTCGTGCATTGTTGAGTAATGTCGTTTAACATTGTACTCCTTCGGTACAGACACAATTTGCATGCATACCAAACACTGAAGTTTCCCACTGTTGTTAGTAATTAAATAGTCATTCTCCCAGCTTTACTTGTAAATTTTGTTTTCATTTTCGTATTTCTTTGAGTTTCCGCTCATTTCTTACTCACGTAAAAGACGCAAGCAACGGTACACGTCACACTCAACACAAAACAAAGCCTACAAAATGGACAGTAACTTGTGAAACTTCACTACACGTCAAGCAAGCGCGACTGAGCCTGAATGGAGACGGGAGGAGTAGCCAGCAAGCCTTGCCGGGCGAGTCTATTGTTACGTGAGTAAAGGGGAGAGAGGTCAGTGGAAGGGCCCAACTACTCTTGCCGGGCCCTGCACTGTGCGATGCGGTGCGTTGCTTGTAGAACGGCCGATTATTAATTCTTTATAAACCTCGTTTGCTCATTTTTTCCATATGAAAATTAATACATTTTTTGAACGAGCTATGAAATATTTTTCGTAACTTTTCTTGAGATTAAAAAAAAATCTATTTTTTGTTTTTCAAAAAGCTTTCTTGGGCCGCAAAAAATTGACCTCGCGTGCCGCATGTGGCCTGCTGGCTGCCCGTTGAAACCCCCCGATTTAAAAGTATTTACCTGTTGTACGTAAATAATACTTTAAAACAACTGCCGATGCTTACAAGCACTTTCGTCCATCTTTGCAAATGAGATAGCCATGACAGAGTAGACGCTGTGTTGCAGCGAGGTCATATTGGAAACTACTAGAGAATAATGTTAAGATCGGCTCGCTTTTCGCCTGCTTGGAGAACGCATTAGTGCCAAGTGACGATTTTAAATAAACGTAGGTCTAAACTTGTTTAAATGTATTGAAACTATGTTCATCCAACCGATGTGTATATAATTTTCTAATTTTTAAATATACATAATTATATTTGTCCCTCTCTTACTCATGTTGTCTATTAGCTTGCTTAGTAACAAGCCAATTCATGTAAAACCATTACAAGGAGATTTGAGATGCTCCAGATTCATGCTTTAGAATAAAAGTTTTTTGAAACTTATTGTTAAGATTTAAATACTTTTAGACTGGTCAGCGTCTTCTTAAACCTGCAAGAAAAATCGGATTTAAAAAAAAATGTCAAAAAACCCCACACAACTAATTTATATTCATATACACTGTATACAATACATATATTATATATATTTATATGTATATTTGTATATTGGGTCTTGCTCTCACCTACTGATATATATTTTCCTCGAGAGTTTTTGTTTGCTCAAGAGGAAATCACCTGAATTATTATTTCCCATTGAAGATTTAATATTGTGAAGGCAGACCATTATTTTCTTATAACATGATTGCTAGAGGCATATTATTATTTTGTACCAGCTGAAGAATCTAGTGTTGCCCTGGATACATGTTTTTATTTCGATGATTGTACGTAGAAGGTAACTTTAAAATTAAACGTCCTCTAAGTCTTGAATTGCCCGTGGTATTTTTGCTTTAGACCCAGTTTTTAATTACTTAAAAAAAATTATAGTAAAAAATGTTAAAATTCCAGCTTCAAGGTTCCCACGCTCGTGCACAGGAGCTACCAGGTTAAAAAAAAAGTATCTGCGTGTGGTAGATATCGCGCAATGCTCATGAAAGACAAACAAACTTAGTTTTATTAGTATAGATATTATGTGGATTGTAAAACCAGTACTATCTTCAGAACAACATGATTTAATTGTTTTTATACCACCCAAAAATTAATAATCTTATATATAATTTGATAAGCCCGTTTCCGGTAGTAGAAACTACGAGGAAATGACTGAACAAATGTTGACAAATGACTACTCATTTTAACGGTTAGGAGTCCGGGATGTCGGGAAAAATAGTTTTCCACGAAAACCAGATTTTCACATAGAATTTTAATTTTTTTTTGTTCTTTGTTTAGTCACCATGGAAACCGCTATTTGCTGCATGGCTGTAAATCTCTAAATAAAATCTCTTTGGCTAAAAACTATCTAATATGCATGCGTTTAGGTGTTCATTTTTTTCGAATAATGGGTTTTGATGTTCATTTTAGCAAATAATAACACAATACAAATATATAAATTAAGCTAGGTTTGCTATCTTTTCACATTCTTACAAATACAGAAAGTTCACTTATGTTTCCATTTTGATATTTAATTTTGAGGGAATGATATTTCAAAGTATGGTAATATTTGAGTACCACACCTATATTTTCACATTCTCTTTCTCACACTTAATACCTCTCTCTCACACATTCTCTACCCTCACATATATTCTTTATCATACAATTTCTCTCACATTATCTTTACTATACTCTCTCTTAATCTTCCTTTCAACCGATCTCTTTTTATTAAACGCTCATTAATTCTAAAACGCTCTCTCTCTCAAACGGGTTTTATCTTGAACGTTTTATCTTTTGAACGCTCTCTCACAAATGCTCTTTCTCATATTCACCCTCTCTCAAACTACCTCTATCTCAAACTCTCTCCCCTAAACTCTCTGACTCAAACTCTCTATCTCAATATCTTCATCTCACTATCTCAATCTCACTCTCTCTCAAACCCACTCTCTCTCTCAAACTCACCCTCTCACTTTCTCAATCTAATTTTATCTCTCTAAACTAACCTCTCCCTCTCTAACTTTCTCTCAAACGCTCTCTCACATACTCTCACATTTTATCTCTTTCACACAAGATCCCTCCCAAAATTTTACATTCTCTTTTTCTCTCTCTCTCACACACACACTTTCTCTCCTCTTACACACACTCTTTTTCTCTCTAACACATACACATGCTCTTACTATTACTCGCTTACACTCACTCGATCTCTCTCAATTGCTCATTATTAGTCTCTTACACACACTTTCTCACACTCACACTTTCATTCTCACTATCACATTTTATCACTATCATGTATCTGGCCTAACTCAACCCAAATAAAGACATTATTACTATCATCATTATTATTATATCTTATATATAATCTGGTAAGCTCTTTTCCAGTAAAAGAAATTACGAGGAAATGATCTAACAGATTTTGACGAACGAACACTCATTCAAAAGATTAGGGAACCAGGATGCCGGTAAAAATAATGACTCAAAATTAAAACCCAATTTTCCATCTTTTCCTTCTGTGTGGAAAAGTGGTTCATCTGTACAATAATTCTTTGTTTACATCACCATGGAAACCATGATTTGTTTATAGCTGTATTTTGGTAAATAAAATATTTGTCTTTGTTTAAAAATAATATCAGCTCAATTGTTACTTGAGTGGTTTGGTGCAACAAATAGATAGAGATCTGGGAGAGGGGTAATTTTAAAGTTCTCATCGGGATGTGAAGGGGTAAAATACACGTTTTTTATTCAAATTACACACCGAAAACTAAATACCGTCTTTGACGAGTAAACTTTTAACTAAAACGTGAAACAGGGCTTTTTATATAGCTCCTTTCCCAATAAAAAGTTTAAAATACATTTTAGTGCAATTATCTGCAGCTATCACTGCAACGACCCACTAGTAATATATTTAAATTTGATAATTCAAATAACTACTTGTATTTTTGTATTCGCAACAATATAAAATGTTAGGTAATAAATCATATTGTCCCTATATGTTATTTTGAACATCAAATACTATACAAATAGGCCTATATATCTCTCACATAACTATGTTAAACTCTCTAGCTAACTATTTATCAATGTGTAAATGCTAAATTAATATTGTATTTACAAGAATGCATTGTAGGCAGGATTTTTTTATTTCTAATAAATAATAATTACAAAATATTTGTGTAGTAAATATAAATTTATTTTGTTCAAATTATTATTACTACAGAATTGTTATCTGGGCTGGGTGATCTCTTTTACTTATTAAAAAACAAAATAGTAAGATGATTTGGTTTTTGTTTTTGTTGTTGATTAGTTAGGGTAATAGGTCACTAGTCTGAATCCGGAGGACCCCAAGAACGAGAACCTACGTGTTAACCGCATATCAAGGCAACAAGGCAACTTTTTAAATTGGTTTAGTCCCAAAAGTGACATTCAAGCTAATAGTTAAACAATCAGAAATTTAATCTATTTATTCAATTTTAAAATATTTCTTCATACGGTTAACTTGATTCCCACCCCATAGCTAGAAAAGCATACAAGACGATACTGACGTATTTGCCTTCGTGTCCACGGGTGCGGGTCCTTGCTCTATTGTATCAAAGGCTACTTATTTTATATGTAAACATTATACTAGAATAGAAGAGGGCGTCTCCCCACACTGTGTGCCCCCACCACAATTAAAACATTAATACGTTTTTAACCATTCGAGTTAACACACCTCGCAGAATTTTTTTTTGAGACAGTTACAAACACAAATCAAGCCACCAAAGGGTTGTATTACAAAATATAGACTCCACTTCAAAAATAATCTCGACACGACATTTTGTGGTGATTAGCTATGAGCGTCCCACAGTGAAGTGGGTTTGTCCTGACCACAGGAAAGGGGGGACTAGGGAGGAACCAACATCCACCAAAACAATGCCGGAATTAAAAGTTTATTGGAGTTTCCGTTATTTAGAAAACAAGTTTGAATCAACGCAATGTGTTACTGGCTTTTGTGAGATTATGATTTCAGTAAAAAATGTTTCAATCATAACGTAGACATACAAAACTATTTAAAATTGGAGCTATACGAATGGTAAAACTATTATTTATAAGTTAGTTTTATAAAATAAAATTTATTATTGTTACAATTAGCAGTAGTAGTAGTAGTAGTATTGGTGTTATAAATAGTAATATAAATAATATGTTTTTAAATTATTTATATTAGGAGTACATATTCATTCAATATAAATGGTTCAGCTAAGTTTTATGTGCTTGTTAGCTGGTGTCCACCTGATAATAAATCATACACACATATAATAGAATAAGAATATGATAAATTTATTACATTCATTAAGTTTATTCTTTCAAAATAACATATAGGTATGTAATACTTACTTTAGGTTATTCTATTAAATTACTTATTAAGATCATAGTCCAAAAATAATCTCGAGTCAATTTCATAGCTTTCTCGTCATATTTAGTCATATTAGTATTAATATTATTTAATCAATTCTGTGAACCACTTACTTACTTATTCGATGGCATTTGGAACTCGAAAGCTCATTGCCGCACTTACAAAAGTACGCCACCTTTCCCTATCTTGAGCTAGTTCTATCCAATCCACCTCACGACACCCTATATCATTCCGGCCCATTCTAATGCTACCCTCTCATCTTCGTCTAGGTCTTCCCAACGGTCTCTTACAATTGGGTTTGCCAGTCACTACCCTGAAGACCGGCTTGGCTTCTTCAATTCACGCTGTATGTCCTGCCTACCGTAATCTAAGATATTTTGACTATCCTAACAGAGAATTGTGATGAGTACAGGATATTCAACTCATCATTTATGTAACCCCCTCCAGTCCCCAATATTTTTGATCCCTTTTTGGAACAAATATCTTTCGAATCACCTTGTTTTCGAACATCCTGAATTTATTTTCGTCATGTGAGGTAAGAAACCACGTTTCACGCCCATAGAGAACAACCGGTAAAACTATAAATTTAATCAAGCACGATGCTTTATTTTAGACTTGATTTTTATCACATTTACCTTTTATGCAATTAAAACAGATAATTTTTCTGATATTAAATTTCAGAATTTTTCGGAAATAAAATATTGTTACTATGTTTGCTATAGGCCTATATGAGTCATAGAAATAAGCGGGGCTCTAGCAAAGTATAGCTCTTTCAAACTGATCCTTAAGAGTCCAAGTTCAATTCACAAAAATGTATGAAAATCTATGATTGTAAAATTGCTTATTTTGGCATACAATATATTGTGAATTTAGACACTTTATTACTAAGCACAGATAAGACAGTTAATTTGGCGTTCAGTAACTCTAAAGCGTCTCCCCAGATTTTCAGAAGATAATCTCAAATTTAATTTACAGCTTTCATCGAATATTTGTTTTATTTACACTTTTTTATTTCTAAACGCCTATTTTCAATTTATTCGTGTAAATATTAACCAGGATGTACACCTATTCTTTTAATTAAGGTTTTTTTGTTTGCAGTCTATGTGTATCTAAAATATTTATATTTATTTACATCCATTAATGTTTCCAACCTATGGTCTAGGTCAGTTTTTTATTCAAGCCATATATTTTCCACTACCGTCTGGAAAAGTCTGTCGTAGCTTCATATGCCTTATAAACTAACTTAAGACTTGGACAGGTACACTATCCCGTCTCCGGCCGTCAATTTATCAATGTGAATGGGTAAACCCACATTTTTCCAATGATACATTTTTCAGCACTGTCGGAAATCGAACCCGGGGCCCTTAGCTCAGTAGATAGACACGCTACCGACTGAGCTAAGGTGGCAGGTATTTATATTTATTAATTATATTCATTTTTACTGCCCGTATTTATGTGTATCTCCCATATTTGGTATACTCCTTATATAAGGCTATTATATGTGGGTAAATATATGCATAAAGTAGCCTTTTAAATTGTACATGTGACCATATTGGTGGACACGCGGACTAAATCGTGTACTTCATCTGGTCTTGTTTGCCGATGGTCTGGCTTTGAATCCCACTCAGGCGAACTGTGGTTCTTCTTCTTAACACTCTTTCCAAGGCAAATTCGGGTATACTTCCACTAAATTATATCTTCTTCATCCCTTTACTACTATTGTAAATATGTGTGTAGCCCGGAAGCTGAAATAAAACTTGATAAATGTTTTTAAAAAAATACACATAATTTTATTATATTTATTTGGGTTAACACACCTATAGCCTAATTTAAACGATTTTAAGCTCTTCCTTTTGTTTTTAATTTGACTAATATAATTCAAAATGAAATATTTTTTCAACTAAAATCTTGAAGCTGTAAATCACTGACTCACTCCACCGGCTTGGTCAATCACCATCGAAATGACATTTGCTATGGATTACTAATTTCTCCTTGAAAGATCGTCTTTTTAACTTAGCCACGAACTTTCTTGACAGTTATATGACGTTCTTTGATGTGGAGAGGAAAAAAGAGCTCATTCTGTAGTTCGCTGCTCTCTTTCTGATCCAGCCTCTCTTTTCCTTGCTTTACTTTTTACAAAGCCTTTAATACGCTCATGTGACGACTCGGGCTTCCAAGCCCACTCATTCGAGAAGTTGAAAAAAATAAAGAGAAAAATACACGCGCACACACACACACAAAAAAAAAGCTCTTTTCTTGAAATATATGAGCTGCTTATGTCACAAGGATTATATCTTCTTGTTAAGCCTATAGTCCGGCTCACTGAATCTAAACTACTGTTTTATTTTTTCGTTATTATATAGGTGTGCTTTTTTTCATTATTATTTTTTATTTGCTCTGTGAGTCTTATTGAGCTACTTGAGTTGGATGTAGCTTAGACTAAAACACAAGGAGAAAGAGAGGTAAAATTTACCAGAATTTACTTGAGGAAAGAATGGGAAAAACCACTTTAAAATTGAGGGGGTCAGGGAATAAACATGATAACCCTCATAAATTTAGATAGAAACTGTTAAAACTTATTTAAAGTTTCGAATATAGCTATAAAATATAAATAAAATATTCATCGATATTAGCTATCTTCAACTTAAGGTCTTGACAGTTTGTAATTCAAGAGGTAAGCTACCATAAATCCCTGTTAGCATATTTTTTTTAAAATGAGAGTTGTGTGTTTGCCTCAAACCCCTCAAATATTGCTATTATTATTTTTAACCCTTCCTGATCCCTCCCTTTTCACCAATTTATCCAACTGGAATTTTAACCTTAAACTACTGCCAGCGACAAACACGTACTTTACACTGTGTTTTACTTATAACTTTTACTTATAACTCACTATTTTCAATATGTTTTGTTTAATTTTTTTGTTTGATGAAAATATTTTGAAATCTGTTGTATTATGTTGTTTTGATTTAGTTTTATTAAAGCGTTCTCGATCAATTTTAGTATGGAATAATTTTGACGCTGCTCATTCCCTTTTTGAATTAACTTGATATTTTTTATTTATTTTTTGCTAGAAAAATTGCTCTGATTTCTGAAATATCAAACTATATTTTTAAACCAAACATTGTTGGGGACCTTAAACATTATTTACAGTGCTACTTTTTTTTTTAAAAAAAAAGGCTAACGTATACATTTAAGTTTTAGGGCTTTTGTAGTAAAACGTAAGCACAAATTATACCTCTTTTTACATCCACTTTTGGGTCAGTTTTTTGTTTAAGCCACCGGATTTTTATGCCTGTCATATAAAATAACTCCACTACATCATCGTGAGGAACCACGAGTACATTTTTCTATGACCGAGATATCCGCATATTCACACCACTATGGTAGGATTGAAAGAGGTAGACATTAGATGAAATGTACCAGTACTTACATTGAGGAGGATTGGGAAACTACATAGGAAAGAAGACCTTTGTAAACTCCACTCCAGTTACCCTGAAAGATAAAAGAGTCTTATATTGAGAAATTGCCTGCTATGTTACACCATAGTGTTATCCCTCAAGGTAAGTTTGCTACCAATCAGGGTAAGTGAAGTGTACGGGATTCAACCCACAACCTCCTCGTCGCCGGAAAACCAAACTAGACCATACCAAATTTTGGTTTGTTTGCCCACATGTGCGGTAATGCAATAGGCCTGGATCTTTTGTCGCTGACATTAAGCACTTGAACACCATGTGTCATACGTCAGGGTAGTTACAATATTCGTGTGTGGCCAAATTGAGCACAGAAGCTTCATATTTATAGAATGCAAGGGGGTAGAAAGCTCATTTATCTAAAGGGGTTCCACTAACAATTTCTAGGGGGTCCGGACCCCTTCTACAACCTTGACCTTTCTTTCAAACTTTTCATAGTTAGCAAATAACGTTTTGAGTAAATAGGTGTGTTAAGATAATGGGTGGGTAAAGGATAGTAAACCTACCAAAATAAGCTATAAACTCCACTTATGACAGTGTTTCTGTTATTTAAGCTGCTCTTTTCTTAGGATGATTACCCAAGTAGGATGTTTCTCCAATTTTCTCGGACCCCACTTACTCGGCTCATCCCAAGAAACGTACTTTGTTTTACAATACTATATTAATGTATTAGAAAAGAAGCACAGTATTTGAAATGTTGACAAAGCTAATTTTACAATCGGAAGTTTATAAGGTGTATCTTGAAGGTAAATATTAAAATATTCACTAACTAATATTTGGTTGATGACATATACAATAAAACTGAAGTAAGAGTAAAGAAAACTTAACCATTAGGTTTATATATATATTTGTGGATCCTCCTTTAAAGGGGTGTCCAATAAACTCCAGAGGGGTTCATTTAATCCCAGGGTGGTTTGGACTCCCAGACCCATACCTTTCTACGCCATTGGTAGAATGTAGCACTGGCAAATTTAGTTTTGCGGTAGTGTGCCAAACTCTTACAATGAAAACTATGGAGGAGTTCTTGATTGATGACAATAAATGTTTTCATACGGCACCTATCACCCATCCCATATCACGATGTGGTTTCTCATTCTTACTCCAGTCAATTGCAATGTCTTTCATTATACATTTCTGTACAAAATAGCTGGTTTTTAATAGTAAATTATACTTTATGTTAATAGTACTTTGGGTTCACACATTTACCTAAAAATAATAGCAGAACATAAACAAACATAGCACGTAGGTATCGTTGTGATGAGCTCTCAACATCATATTTTCCCCTCTACAAAAAATAAGTAAATTGAAAATTCACAAAACGTCTGAACTTACGGTTGAATTTATTACAAGCTTTATGTCTTGGATTAGCAAGAAAGTTGACGAGTGATTTTTAGCCTTGGTTAAAACTAGTTTTTATTAATTTGATGATTGTATTTGTAGTATATTATCTGTACTAACATATTATGATAGTATATACTTTGTAATGTTCTGTTTATTTGAAAGTTTGTACTACTACAGGCATACCCCACACCCCCACACTTATGACAGGCTAGTTTCCAGACCACTATCCTAAGTCAGCGTATACCTGTATTTGTACTCCACGTCTCCATACCTTTCCGGAAAATCCGCGCATTTACACCAAGGGAGTAGAGAGGAAAGTAGTGCTTAAAGAAAATGTTTCTTTATTTGGGGGGAAAATAGTTTTTTTTTAACCGCTTCAGTAAGCCCGGTCGGGATTCATATTCCCATCTCCCCATCTTTCAAACTAGACTAGACGATACTTGCTCTTTTTTTGTAGGTGTGTTCACCGGTGCGAGTTTTACGACTGTTGGGCGGCACTAAATAGAATTGAATTATTATTATTATTATTATTATTATTATTATTATCGCAAGGTTTTTACTACTGTGTAAAACCTCTTCGTCTTCCTATCTATTCTTGGGTTTTGAGAGTTTCAATATCTTCAAGAGGTATCTAAACTTGCCTCTTTCTGTCGCTCTTTAAAGAGCTTTGCATTAATCACGGCGCTCTGCCTGCTCCTTCACTGTCGGGAGGATCCTACAGGGGAGGTGAAGTAGGAGCTGGACTTAGGGATGGTGAAAAGGGTGGGGTAAGAGAGGGGGGAGAGGGGGGAATTTTCCAAGTTTGAGAGGCGAGATCCTTGTCTGGGCCGTGCCTCCTTCCTCGCCGTTATTGAGAGCTGTCAAACGTAGCCCATAGAACGAATTTTATTGCCTCATTTCAAAGGAGCTCTCTTTATTAATAAGATCTGGAACTCTGCGAGAGGTTATTCCGTCTATTTCTTAACTGGAGTCTAGATAATGAGAGTAATAAAGATAATGATGGGTATAAGGATGAAATGTTCTTTAAAGGAAGGTCGAAAATAACATTTTATTGGTACTAGTATCCTTCTACATATGCTTTTAAACTGATTAACATCCTTTCATCCCTTTCTTCCATTGAAACCATTGCCGACCTCTACATTAAGGTCCTTGATTAAGTCACTCACTCTAAACACTTTCCTAAGAGCCAACAAGACTTTAAGGACATATATATAAAGTAATTGTACCACTCTACATGTGTACAAAGGCGTCAGTCTCGTCTTGTATGGTTTGCTAGTAATAGGGAGAAACGGTCCAAATCCCTCATTTCCTCTAAACCATGCCTAACTCTACTCTATTAGTATAAAGGTACAAATATCCCGGACAGGCATTATTATTACTATTATTATTAATGTATTAATTTATCACTCAACGCATCTTATTAGGCTACACGTTTGGGTTTTACGCTAGAAAGGGATGAGTAAGGTTGAACAGAATTGATAAAATGTAGCTGCCTTTGCCTGAATGGATATCTGGAAACCGTCTAAGAAAAAAAATACCTCAGTACACCCAACAGGGATTCAAACGCTGATCTCGGAAATCCAGTCGAGTGCTAGATAGACGCATAGGACCACGCGGGTGCGCGGAATAGGTAAATGCTACGGTGCACCGCACAGACTTTCTCTTGCTTTTATCTAAAAATAGACATTTACTAAAATCTTGTAAGGTTTTTAAAATTAAATATAAGTTCTATACATTGTTTTAGAAACACTATACCAAATATCTTAAATGAAATAATATACACTCTTACTTATTCTATGGCATTATGAACTAGGAACACAATTCAGAAAAATTGAGAAAAGTGAAACATCTTTGTCCACCAAAGAGCATAAAAATCAAACTCTTTTTCCAAGACCTGAATCAAAACTTATATATATTTACTTATAGATAAGAAATTATTGGTTTTATAAAAAATATATTTCAAATAAAAGATCTTTAATAGTACTACAATTTTACAATGAAAAGTTATTTCATATCTCAAATAGTTATGGGAAAATTATGAAAATTGAAAAATTTCCCTAATGTAAAATACCCTCAAAGTCATTTTCACGAGAAAATTAGAATTGCCATCTTGTTTATGATGTTAAACAGTGTCTAGTTATAAAATTTAATCAAAATTGTTAGAGCAAATTTTGAGAATGTTGATTTTTTTCTCTTGTTGCCCTTTATCCTTAATTTTAAAATTTGGATATCTAATCCCAAAAACCCCTCAGAGGGACCTCATGAAAATCCCAGATACAAAATTTGAGCCCAATTGGTAAAATAGTTTCGGCTCTAGCCCGAGGTACAGAGAGAGAGGGACACACAGACAGACGACATTGCGAGAATCACCTTTTTGGTTTTAGGAGATCATGAAACGTCGACATTTATTAAAATCTCGAGTTCTATTTTTTTTTTATTATCCCAATACTTTCTCCCCGAGATGTAGAGAGAAAGTAAAAATATTTTGGTGATATACGTGAGAAGGGCTACAGATTTTAGTGACCACACTTATAGTAAACTCCTAATCGCTCTCACCCTGCCGATGTTCATCTTCACTTGAAACCTAAATTCATGATTTGAACCCTAAGTATCTCAGGCAGGGATGTTTCATTCAGTCGTCATTTGAAGCGCAATGTCTCACTTTCTCTGATAAGGCCTAGGCGAGATTAAGAACGGAGGGGGTGCGCTGTTGAGTCAAAGAGAAAAGATGGCGGGCAACATGGAAGGCTTTAGTTTAACCTCCAACAAGTGTATAGTTTTTAAGAAGTGTCTTGAGCTCCTCATAGGAAAATCCCACTCATGGAATCCACAACAAAGCTTCTCACAAAGCTCCCAACAGATATCAGTCTGGAAGTTCGGGAACAAACTGGAAACTGGGATGATGTTAAGCCGACCAACCCGCGGCTTGGTCAGGTCAAATCCATGTCAGGGATGGACAAACGGTGGGCCAACAGATTATCTTGTACGGTGAAAAGTGGCCCTCTGGTATCTAAGTCAGTTGAGCGTCTGCCTACTGACATAAGGCTACATATAAACACACACATTCTATATATGATACTAAAGCACACACACAATAAATACAAATATTAAAATAAATGGTACGGCACACCGCACAGAATTTATCTCACTTTTATCTTAAAATAGACATTTAATAAAAACTCGTAAGATTTGTGAAACGAAATAATAGGTCTCTACATTTTTGTAGAAACAATACATCAAAGATCATGGATGAAATAATATACATTGTTACTTATTTTATGGCATTAGGAACTAGGAACACTTGTTCTTCCTTCTGTGAAGATGACGGTAAGGTGGAGGAGGGGGCATAAAGGTAGGAGAGAATAGGATGTCGGGAGTGGTACTTATGTGGCTGCCCGAATGTTTCATTAGCGCTGGAACAGAGGGAGTGTGGCTGCCCTAATGTTTCTGAGCGCTATAGGTGGTGTTGGTAGGGTTGTTGTAAAGAGTGTACGCAGAGAGGAACTACATGATTTCTGGTTGTCTTTTTCTTGTCCTATCTTTCTGTTTTATTATTTTTCTGCCATCCATACATCAACGGTTTTTATCCGTGGGGAGGAGGTTGGGCCCAACCCTCCTCCCTAGATCTTACACTATAACTTAGACTAAGCACATACATATATACACTCTTAGAAGTAGTCTTAATTAACCTATATACATTCCCGTCCCGCTACGGCCACTGGATCGTCTTTTGGTCACTTTTATTGTTAAGTGTGGGGCTTAATAGCCCTTCTCAGCCTGGCGCTGTCTCTCGAGAATTCTGGACACTAATTACGGGCGCACTAGGGGGCTCTCGGTGGTTCACTCGGTTTCGGAACGGTCACAAGATTGCCGCACGACACACTGTTACAGAAAAATTGAGAAAATAAAAACATCTTTGTCCACGAAAGATCATTAGAATCAAATTCATTTTCAAAGACCTGAATTAAAAAGTATATATATTTTCTTATGGCGCAAACATTTTTGGTTATATAAAAATAAAGTTCATACAAAAGATTTTTTGCTTTAATTAATAGTGGGCCTACTAAAGCTTTACAATGATAAGTTATTTCGTATCGCAAATAGTTCCGAAGAAATGGTAAAAATTGGAAAATCCC
>CABFWO010000066.1:407400-471036 GCA_902155825.1 Timema genevievae
AAGAGCAACGAACTGAGCAGTAGACCGGACGCAAAAGATCGGGTCGTGAAAATACAACGCTCTGCCGAGGAGAGGGGAGAACAGTGACAGGGAGATCGGGACCAGGAACGGGAACGGGTGGTCGGGAACGCGTCGTGAAATCCCCGCTTAAATAAGCGTCTCCAGCAGTACCGTTTCCCTTATTGAGAAAGTCCGTTATTGGGAAATTGTTTCACCGCAAGAGCCCATCTTATTTTGCTGGGGAAATTTAAACGGTTCGCTATAAAGAATAATCCATTATTCACACGTGTTAGTTAAAGGAGATTTCACTGTATTTAATTTTATCTTACATCCCTTTTAAATCTCATGTGGCAGTCAGGTTTTATTCAATTTTTACTGTGGTCTATAAAATCCACTTATTCAAACATAGGTGTTATTTAATCAGCCCCAACTGGAAACAAATTAGGATCCTCTGGACTTGTAGTCGGCTGCTCTATCTACTGAACCACGTGCAGTAGTCTGCCTACCCCTGTTGTTGAGACTGCAAATGCTAACTTGAATGTTCTGCTCGCTAGTTCGGCCCTATTGACAACAAGCCTGGAAGCTATCACTACGCACTGGTGCGTTATCGAATGGGTGTTAAATTATGGACACAAGGAGGGCGGTAGGGGTGGGGCGAGGAGGGTCCGGAAGGCTTTATAACGATCGCACATTTCAGTCGAATTGAAACAGGACAGTCAATTAATTAATTATCCAATCAACTTCCCTTTAGCGTGTTAATCTAATCAACGTGACATTGCACTTAGCATAGTTTATACCAGCCCCCGCCTCCCAGTTAATTTTCGGACGGGAACACTGAACTACTACAGTAGACATTTGTATCATGGGGATCCCTACTAATGTTTGATAGTTTTACTCGCCTCGGTCATGCTCTATAAAGTTGAGGCGCTGAATCGTACCGATAGCTTCCAGAACAGAGAACTCAGATATTATCTCTTAATGAGATATTTAGATCTCAGTAGCCATTGGGCTATTTTCACTACCCGTAAACTAGTTCTATTTGTATTGGTTAAGTGCTACTATTCTAAGCTATATAATTTTTAAATGTTAGGCGATATAGCTAAGTGTTTAGAAACTATAATGTAAAATACCCCTAGTAATTGACAAATTAGATATCACGGTTGTCTGTACATCAATGGTTTAATCCAACCCACTTCAGTGGATTAAGGCATCACTCTCGCAGTATAATTGACCGATGATGACGGGAAGGTCGAGTTTCGAATCCAGGTCGGGTGTTCTGAGAGTGTTTTCCCCTTAAAATGCTTTCCACTCCCTACGCGTAAATGCGTGTAGACGTCCTCAAAGATTTAATTTTCCTTATCCCGATACACACTAGACTAATTATTTCAAATGCGTATAACACGAACGGGTGGTAAGACGTGTACAAAACAAACAAACAAACCATGCCAGGGCTACTACGCAGCTGAAAAACAAGGAGAACCTGTAAAAGTCAGGGAATTTTATATGATTGGAAAAAGACGCGAAGAAGTCAGGGAAATTGAAAAAAAAATATATCTGAAATATTAACTAACGTCTGAAATTTTCAAATACATTTCGAGAATTTTTTAAGTACAAATGTAGAAGAAGATAACCCTGTGAAAGTAATAGTTTTATCTCCGATTAATATAATTTTGTCAAGAATTCTGACATATTTCAATTCAATAATTCTTGAGTCCAGAATGTTACTAAAAACTATGACCATATCGGGATATTGATTTATATCCTTGTACATAAAAGACCGCAAAAATTCCTTTTTTTATTTGTGGTAGAAAACTTGTAAAAATCAATCCAGAAATTTTTTAAACTTAAAAAATCTATCAACCCTTTATTTCTATAAGACCTTAGATGTATTATCCATAATTGTGAAGCTTTCTTCGTAGCTCAGGGAAGTATTAGTTTTAATTCCTTAAATATAATCGAGATTTTGAGTTCAACCAATCATCCATTCGACTTAAACTGATAGTAATCTCGTACACTTGGAGATTTCCAAGACAAGACCATAAACACGGATCTTGATATAAGTATCGTTTTTCCTCCAAGAAATATGGCTAAATACGTATTCCACTGACTGGACTGGGGTCTGATACGAGGACCTAATTGAACATTTGACACCCATCATGATGAATTTCACTACGTCCGCCAATCGTCCGCCATTCAGTGATCATCTGATTGGTGTAAATTGATGCCCGAATATGTTTTGATGTATAATTAATGCCAGCGATAACATTTCATTCTAATTGAATGATGGCTCTTCTGACGCAATTAAAATATTCTATTGACCATGTAGTGACAGAAACGTGTTAATGCTCCAAATGGAATTGTTTAGTTATATTAGTTGATTGGTAACAGGGAAATACCATTGTAGTAGTAGGCATATGATGATACTTTATTTCCCAGTAAACTAGACACCATAGCGTAGGGGTACGTCTTAAGTTGGGAGTGTAAGGAATGCTAGTTAAGGGCAGTGATTTTGCAGTTTTTATAAAAAAAAATTATTTTGGCCAAGATAAATAAAATCTTACTCCAGATCTTTGCCGTAAGACAGCTGATAGAAAGAAGTTATGAATTTGGGAAAGACATGGTAATTGTATTTATGGATGAGGATAAGGCACATAATAGTGTGGATAGAAATAAAGTTTGGAAAGCGATGTAGGAGGTCGAGGTAAAAAGAGGATTTGTAATTATAGTGAAAAACAAGTATGAGGATAACAAGAGTGGAGTGAAGAAGTGAAAAAGTGTGTGGAATGAATTTTATCATGGTGAAGTGTGAAAAAGTACAGAGCGTAAAATATCTTGGAAGCGTGATAAATATTAAACGGGGAAGTAGAGAGGATCTAATGAGAAGAGAACAGCAGGGAGAGTTGTTCTATAGGTGTGTGAGATACCTGCTATAGAGAAATGAAGTGCTCTTGAAGTGTAAGGAAATGTTGTACAGGCCGTACTTTGTACCCATTGTCAGCTGGCACATGGAAAGTGAATGTAAGAGAGACTAGAAAAGTGAAGGCCATGAGAGTGAAGTTTGGGAGGAGCATGTTAGCTGTCACGAGGAGAAACACGATTAGGAATGAAGTTATCCGGGAACGAGTAGGGGTATAGTGAGTACCTGAGATAGTAGAGGAAACAAGACTGAGATGGTATGGGTTTGTAATGAGGATGGAGAAGGAGAGGATACCAAAGTAAATGATGGAAATGAAGTAAGTAGGAAAAAGACTGCAAGAGACGCCAAGAAAGAGATGGGAGAAGCAGATAACATAAAGTGTTAAATTGAGAGTATAAGAATGGAAGCAATTGAAGGAGGAAGAATGGTGGAAGGATAGAGGAAGGTAGAGGCAATTTACTAAACTGACTCGGCCACAGGCTGGAAACAGTTGATGATGATTACTCCAGTAGAAATACAAAGTTTAACTTTACTCACAATATCATATCAACCGTTTTTGAAATTTGTAGAACAGTGCGTTCTACACTTTTTATTTGAAACACTATTTTATAAAACGCTTGTTTCAAAAGTTATAGGCAAAATAAATAATTTTGGCCGTCATTTTGAGCTAACATTTTGAAACAAGATGGCGGATAGTTGAGTCCTACCTCAAAATAAAGTCTGTTCACCATAGCTTTTTACCTGAATGACAGTTGAAAAATTATATGTAGGTTTTGGGTTGCCAACACTTGTAAAAGATCACTGATTTGTTAAAATAGGAAAAATTTTTAAATTACGTATTATATTTTACATTTAAAATAACGTAAACTTAAGTTTTTTCACATTATTTAATGATTTTAAAAAAATTATTTTTATCCTATCTGAAACCATATTTTAAACATAAATAAAAGTACTTATTCTTCGATGTAGAATGTTATCGATAGTGTGTAATATAGTAGGACTACATATATTAATACTTTTTAATACAGGCATCGTATTTATTTGTCCTTTTTATTATAATAATTATTTTAAAATTATTGTTATAGTATTTCGAAACATTTAACTGAATAAAATATGTTTATTAACTACGTGGGTGCACCATTGTAAATAACTTGTTTGCGCCATGATCAATCACATGATTTAATTTCGTCTGTTTCCATTTTGAAGCTATAAACTGTGGGGTGATGAATGTACTTTAAGTTATTTTATACACCTAGTAGGGTGACTTGGTGGTCTATGGGTAAGGTGTCGGACTTCTGCGCTGGGGGTCCGGGGTTCAATCCTCGGTCCCGGCACAGATTCATCTGATTGCGAAACCCGTGCTTAACCTCTGACAAGACGTGTATTAATCACAACTTGTGAATGTGTGGAATGCCAGGCCTCCACCGTGGTTCGGATCCCACGTTAAAACTGTAGGTCCTCCATTTTATCTCACAATTACCCTACCATTACACATTAGCGTAAGTGCGTATAGCCCGAACGGGTAGTAAGACGTGGTGCAAATAATAATAATATACACCTAGTAACTATGCACCAAGTTTCATGCTTTTATCCAAAAGTTCACCACTTAAGTTGCTATCCGTCCCACGATATGGGCTAATGTTGTCATTTTACGGAGCTTCATACTCTCGGTCCTAAATCTCCTAAATTGATTGGATGTATTCTCGTTGTTCCAAAGGAATAGCCCCTGTCTCTGAAGCAGCTGACATTACCCCCGGACTTGAGGGGAACGGTGCCACCTTCTAGCCATCCATCTGTCTGCCTGTCTGCTAATCATGTTAAGGAACATCCCGTCTAGCGTGAAATTGCTCCGCTAGCGTAGGAAACAAGCTATCACTTCCCATTGTAGTTCAAACATTTTGCCGGCAGAGCGAGCGGGATACGTCTTGGGGAGTTGTTCAACCGAGAAACTGTCGGCCTTTTAGCGACAATAGTTATTTCCGTCCCGATAGATTCGAAAATAAATAAATAAATCATTTAGAGCTTGCCATAGGAAGAGCCTTTTAGAATACACCCCCGTCTCCGTGTGTGGTGTCCTGACAATTGCATACAGTTCTGGGAGCAAATAAGACCCCTATACCGATGGTATTATAGTGGAAGAAAGTAAAACTATCCTACATAACTTTATATTCTTTATGTCAACCATTGAAATTGACCAACGGCCAACTTCACATGTGAACACTTTTTTGTTGGTATTTGTGTATTCTTTGTCTGTTAAAATGTATGTATCTGTTCTTGCAAGCAATAAACCAAATCCAAACCAACGGCCAACTCGGGTGGAAAAATAAACAACCCTACGTACTAGTCGCTATTTCTTGGGTGTACGCAATTGTCATATTATATTCCCATGTGTAGGTGATTAAAGTGTTTGTTTGACACATAAACTAAAAGTCCGACACCTTAGACCAGTCAGTAGCTTGACAGTCAACTGAGCTGAGAAGTTACAGGGTTCGATTACCGGCATGGATGATTTTTTTTTATCCTTGGTGAAATGTGGGTTTCCACTTTTCGCAGTGTTTATTCGATGTTCGAGGCCTGACTGTTGTGTCTGTTCTAGATTTAATAAGTCGTGTGCTGATATAACCAGTCGGCTCAGAAAGTACACTTTAAATACTTCGAATACACTTAAAACAAATCTAGGGGAACCCGGTTAGATCTCGGTGNGAAAGTCTAGCCTTGACCTCCCAGTAGCCTTTGATACCATATATTGAATTCGGGTGCCCTAGACCACGTGTCACGTGACTGCTGGTGCTGGTATATCTAATTGGTAGGCCTAAATATCTAGTTGTTAGGCTGGATGTGAATTATTATTATTATTATTATTATTATTATTATTATTATTATTAGCACCGCACCTTACTACCCGTTCGGGTAATGTGTAGTGGTAGCGTAATTGTGAGATGAAATGGAGGACCTACAGTTTAACGTGGGATCCGAACCACGGTGGAGGCCTGGCATTCCTCACATTCATAAGTTGTGATTAATACACGTCTTGTCAGAGGTGAAGGAAGGGTTCGACAACCAGGATGTGAATTGGCTTAGTATTCTAAGTTAGTTAGTAAGTCATGCTCAAAGCTCAAACATAGCATGTTTGTTTGGGAAGTTAACGCTAACCAACCCAACTAAAACGTGTAGGCAATATAAAAATTAAATTAAAAGAAGCCAAAAATGATAGTACGGTATTTAGTTTATGGCTGTAAAATTAAGTATTCCAACAGATCGTCTCAAAAAGTTGGTATTCACTTCTCAGTAGTGTGTTGTTATTTTTGTTTGGTTTTTTACACTGCGTCTCCCTATCCATAAGGTCTTAGGTCACACACAAATGTATGAATTACACTAATGTGGTAGGGATGATGAAGGTAGAATTAAAAGTAGATGTACCTGTACTTGAATTTGTGTGAGAAGAGAGTGGTTTAAACCACACTCAGTACGCTCAACCGGGATTTGAACCCCTATATCGCCTTCATCAGAAATCCGGTCTAGTATAAACCCACCGAAGCGGGTCTAAGTGTGTAGACTGTTACATTAGCTTATAGCTCGATTAATGAAATAGCCTGTCTTTTAGAAACTAAATCCAAAACACTTATACAAAAATCAACTATATTTGAAAGTTGACCTCAGTAATCTTAGGGTAAAGTGCTCGGCTCAGGGATCGAGGTTAGTGGGTTCAAACCCAGCAGGGGTTCACGGATTTTTCTTGAGTGATAAAAATCCCTAGCACAACTTCCTTGTTCCATGACGATTGTGACATGTTAAAAAAAATCATATATGATATGTGAAAATACCTTTCTCGGCAAAATCGATAGGTCCTTTAGTGCTCGCTCATAGAAATTCTCGTGTGTTGATATAATCCATCATGACATACACATTCGTACAGTTGTCGTGGTATCATTGGCGACATAAAGCTCTACCGAGTTGCAGGTGGCTGCTTTATCTTATAGCTCGTGTTGTTAATTTTTTTTATCGTATGTCACATTTGACCGGAAGGGACATTGACATCCAAATTTAGTTGCCTGTATGTAGACTATTAGCCACTCTGGTGGTGACACAGAGCGTTGCCCAGGGTACACCATGGGAGGTTGTCTACATGTACCCGTAATGAGATGATGTGATGATAGTTATTGTGATATTGTGGAGCCGAGGTGAGTCTTAACCTAACTTAAGCCTAACTAACCAAACCTTGTTGAACATTGGGATTATCCCCCTGAAGTAAAAAATACCAAATGGTACCAGCCGGGAATAGAACCCGGGACCCTTAGGTTCGTAACAAGGTGCACTGGTCACTACACCACGGGCTGGTCATCTTAATTAATCACTCACATGTAGCTGACGATTTCCGCACGTCCATCACAGATTTTGCCTTAAAATATGAGTAAAGAATTATCCTGGGCAAGGTACGATTCTTGGATAGCTCAGTGGTTAGAGCTTAAAGCATTGGCATACTAAGCAAAAAGTCCCAGTTTCGATTCCCGTATCCATGTTTCATTTTCCAATTTAGAGAATACGATATTTAGATGCGGCTATAACCGTAGTCAACAAATATAATAGCTTGGCTACATAATCCATTACTGCATTTATAATTTCAACACACCACTACGTAGAGTCTGTATCATGATATACAATTAATAATCTGTGTTTAATTGATATTGCATTTACTCATTCAATACTACTCATTAATTTCAATCGATCCTAAATAATAAGATGCTCAATTACTTAAAAATACTTCATTAAATATTCTCTAGACTTAGCTGGTAGGCCTATAAACATATTAACCAAGTCCAACTTACACCTAAATCTAAACATTGCCTTACAATGCAAATCTTTGTAATTTGTAATCAACTTATGGAACCGTTCGAATATATTGCAAAATGACACTTGGGAACGAAAATCGATCCCGTGTTTAAGTGTCATCTTTACATCTATTCGAATATAACCCAGCTACAGATAATCTTCGTAAATGATAATCATCCATACCCCAAGCTTGGCCTTTCATGTCTACTTATTTGTATAGCTTTGCTTTATTGTATTATGGAACTGTACTAAAATAGGTTTAGAACTAAACTTACTCATTAAGACGTATTTGTAATTGTTTTTCTTTTATTAATCTTGTGAAGTACCGCACGGTAATAAGGTGACTGTCTAGCCAACAAGGTGTCTTTCTTTTAGTTAAATAAATAAAATAATAATACCACATCGTTATTTTAATGGCCTCTCGTGGTATTATTCGTGCCCAATCTTTTCTATCCTCCATGTGAAAGGAAGTAAGAACATCTTTATCTGCTAATGGTGTTTTGATCCCCCTGGCGCTTTTAACGAACCTATTAAAACCATGGCGAAATAACTCTGGTGAAATCACATAACCGTAAAACTTCAGATGTTCTTTAATCACTAGATATGCGACGTCATCCTAGTATTTTATTACTTATTTTTTAACACCGCGTCTTACTACCTATTCAGCCTATTTGCATATGTATTAATAATTACTGTAATAAATTAAGGATGAGGATGATTGAATTTAGAAGAAGTGTACCCGAATTTGACTGGAAGGAGAGTCAAAAGCCATTTTGTAAAAACTACACTGAGTACACCCAGCTGGGATTCAAGCTCCGATCTTCCTGTCATTGCCAATCTAATATAACAGGAGAATGACGCCTTAGATCATGCAGCCATCGAAGCAGTTGTCACCTAATATTGTTAAAACTATTAATATGATAGAGATGATAAAGGCTATTCCGTTAAGTCTTCAAATAGGCCTAAGTGAGATAAGTGTTTTACACATCTTTGACTATCTCAAATATTTGTCGTATATAAGTTAAACTTATATTTTAATACAATTAGTACGTAATCACTAATAAACTTTTTAATACTTTTATTTTTTTATTAGCACCACATCTTACTACCCGTTTGGATTGTAAGCCTATGTACTAGCCACACTAATGTGTTAGGGATTAGGAAAGTTTAGATTAGAGGAAGTGCAATCATATTGGCGTGGAGGGAGAGTGGGAAAACATTCAGGAAAACTACCCTCAGTGCACTCAACTAGTATCAAACCCCGATATCCCGGTCTTCGGCAGTCTAGTCTATTGCGAGAGTATCGCCTCAGAAGCGGGTAACGTTTTAATTCATAGCTTTAGAGAGTAAAAACATTCAATGTACTACCGAAAACTTATTTTCCAAGCCTCTGCAGATTCCCTAGAAAACTCATCTCTGCACATGTGGGCTGTTATTAAAGTGTTTAATACTCATGCAAGGGAAAAAATTAGTGTTTTGAGGTGACCTACATGTGTTCGTAATATAAGTTCATTGCATTTCATTGAACATATTTATTTCTTAAAGTTATAATTATTAAAACTTTACGAAAAATTCGTATAATCACCATTTAGGGCTTAAACATCACCTCTATTTGGGTATAGATGGGCAAAGATGTGTAAAATATTTACCTGCCTTGTGTAATTTTTAATGTTAGTAGCTTTAAAGAATTTTACTAAGTGAAGCCACAAAAACAACATACTTTAATTTTTAAATAAAAAAATTGCATTTAGGCATGAATTTAAGCTCTGGCAGTCTAGCTTTAAGCAACGACCGCTCTACCGACCAACTTAGATATCAAGGATATTGTGTAATTTAACCACCAACCTTCAAACGTGCTGAAGCATATACTTTGCTCGCACCTAGTTAAAATGATTAAAAGCTTTTAGAGACAAAACCTACCCTGAAACACAATATACAAACACATTCCTGAGCTAAAATGTTTAGTAAAAACCAATACTATATGGACTATTCATTAACTTTACAGCAAACAGTATCAACATGATTTGCAATCCGCAAAATTTTTCCTTTAATTACGTACAATGTGTAAGTAATAAAGGGGCTTTCGAGACGTTATTTATATCCCTGTCAGTGAGATTCCATAGAGATTTTTTTCCCTCCATTTCCAGGGAAAATATAAGTCATACTAGCTCTATGTATTATCAAGTTTATCAAACAAACCAAGGCAATATAAATTATCTACCAGTTCTTTGGGAGGACTCGCTTACAAAGGTCTACTTCCTCTTGGCTTCAAAATGTTCAAGTATTTTTGTTAATTAGGTTAGATTACTTCCCGGCTATGGCTTAGAATAATAAATTAACACTCAACCTGTTTCTAGTTCGTAGGATCAAAATTAAAAGAATATTTGGTTACTTCAATAATTACATTCCTCAATTTTGTGGTTACCGATGGAGTATTCTCTATTCACCGCGATCGTCTACTCACCCGAGGAAGTTGTCATCAACGAAAGTAGCATCGTGCTCAGGAAAATAGCGTGTCCTTCGATTGGTGAACTGTATACCAACCTCTACGACGCGTTTGAAGGCACGATGCCGGAAAACTTCTGCGTCTACTGGAGATACTCCCCTAAAAAATTCATGCCCATCTACGATTACGTCACTTACAAGACAGCTCTGTCCCTGATGGGGGAGAAGAGGTTTTACGCCGTCCTGAACAGCTCCAACGAGAAGTGGGAGATAGCCAAGCACCCGTTCTACAGCCATAAGCCGAGGAAGTACGACGTCAACCTGCTCTCACTGCTGTCGCCACCAGAGGAGGTGTCCGAATTGTTCCACGGTTACACCCTCGACGAGGTGGCTAGGAGAGAGATGATCTTGAACCTCTTGAAGGGCGTGCCGCACCCCTACAGTTGTTCGAAAGAACCATCGTCGTCCACTAAGGGGTCAAAAAAGAATAAGTCGGAGACAAAAGGGAAGAAAACCAAGAAGAGTGTGGGAGAGATCAAGAGCAAAAAGGGTGGGAAAATCGGGCATAAGAAGTGAGTAATATTTCACTGGTGACACCGTCGAGGGGTCTTGGTGGTGAAACTTGTCGACGTCAAATCACTCGGCAGTTCGTATACTCTTTATGCAGCAGGGTATATATATATATATATATACATATATATAGTATACATATATATAGTATATATATACTATATATATACATATATATAGTATATATATATACTATATATATAGTATATATATACTATATATACATATATATAGTATATATATATATACTATATATATACATATATATAGTATATATATATACTATATATATACATATATAGTATATATATATACTATATATATACATATATATAGTATATATATATATATACTATATATATACATATATATATAGTATATATATATATATATACTCCTCGGATAACCGGTGTACTGTGGTCTGTGTGGTCAACGGATGGGCTCCAAACAGATATGCTACAGCGTATCACATTGTTCAAACAAACAAATAAATAAATACTTGTCATGTAGATTGGTATTTGTTTGTTCACTCCTGGCTAATGTTACGTCGTGGATATCTACAAATTGTATGAACATCAGTAACGACAAAATACTGTTTTTAATCCACTAAGCTTCTGTGTATGTGTTTGAATATATCATATCCTATCACGAGTACCATACATCGCAAATTATTCATAACTTAATTCGAAATTATATTGCGTGTCAATGTATTATTAATCAGATAGATATAATATAATTTTATATATATATCTATACAAAATTACATTAAAAAAAGAATGTATACAGGTTGTGGTATCTCCACAAAACCATTAATTTATTGAGTATTTTAGAATATTAAAAACACTTTTAATTGAAATGTAATTTAAATATAAGTTTGTACAGTAGTCTAGACTATTTCGGCTAAAATATTATACAAGTAGCAATATAGGAATAGCTATACAATTTTGTATTAAGATACACGTACGCAGACTTCTTAGTTTATTTGTATAGTTCGTTTAGCACCAAGCTACCCAGGATTCGAACCTCTACCTCCCCATTATCGGCAATCAAGTGTATTGTGTGACTGCTGCCATATATCTTGTGACCCCTTTACGGTCCAGATTCTTAGTGGGTTTTTTTTGTCCCAAGTTTAGAAGTTGTCCCCGTCTTCATTCACAAGCAACAGAGAGAAAAAAAAACTTTTCCCGACCCCATTTTTGGTCGTGCAAGTGTGTGTCGTAATCCCCAATGAAAATCTCGCTGTGCAAGAACATGAATAATAAGGAGGACCGGTAGGTTTTTTTGCTATCGACCCCATCGTTTATCAGAGCATTTGGGTCGGTTATATTTTGTGTGGATGGAAGGTGGTAGCGGAGATAATGACTGGAAGGATGACATATAGAATAGTAAAATGTGTTCTCTCAACAAAGCCCAAGAATAGAAAAATAAATAATTAATAAGATCATTATTTTAAACATGTCTCGAATGTGTGCAATTGGAACGATTAACTTTGATCTTCAAGTAAGCACTATGCGTACATACAAAACTTGTTAAAATTTCACTTTTTTTTTTTTTTTGCGCTAGTAATGATTTGTTTTGTTGGAAGGCTTTTAAACTTCAAATAATAATAAAATCGTGTTTTCTTGCGTTTTTTATTTATTTTTGCCACATTTTTACCTTCCGTTAAATTAATTTTAGAAATTACACTTTAAAACATATTCAGCGGAATATTGAAATGTGTGAAATTGGTAAAGAAATGCGTCGTAAAAATATTGGTTGATAAGGCAGTTGAAATAAACAAATATATCGAAACATAGCATAACACCAGATTCTAGTTCATACAGAAGATTACAAATTATAATGAAAAGTATATCGTTATTGAAGACCTCAAAGCATTAATCCGTGAAGAGGTCAGTTATCTTTAGTTCATAAAGTAAATAAGACTAGGCGAGCTTGTCGTTTAGTCCACATGACCTTCGATTCAGGTTATTTTTATTTTTTAGCACTGCATCTTACTACCCTTGTAATGATATGGAATTATACACCCCAGTAATTTATTATTCACATTTGTATTCAAAATTACGATATTATAAATGAGAGCGAGTAGTAAGATATAGTTATGTTAAGTTGTTAAGTTGCAAGGTATGGCGACATCTTTCTACGTCTCTGTTTTAAAAGCCAACTCAGTCTTGTAAACAGAAACGCACCTGGATGACCACACCCTTTTTCTTTTGGGAAGTTTCGAGAAAGAGCTGTCGCTAGATATACCTCTTCAAGGTACGCATCTCTTCACTTGCCTTCCTGACGAGGAGCCGTGTAGGTTGAGTCTATGACATATTAATCTATGTTCTAAATTTCACGTGTCGGGAATTATCATGCATATAATGCAATAGTCGGGCTCTTATTAAAATCTAAAACGTGTGAGGTATCTATCAAAAAACTGTTTATCTAATAAAAATAAAAACTATAAAACACCAGAACTTTTGTTTTCTAAAATAAGATATTATCCCTTTTTAATTATTATAATACAGAATAACAAACTTGAAACCAATTCAATAATTATATAAACTATTACACTAATTGTGGCGAACAAACAAATAATATCTCAGGCTAGATTTGAAACTTGATCTCCCTTTCATCGGCAGTCTAATCTACTGCCTTAAACCACGTGGCCAATGAAGTGGTATTTTTTTTACATTAGTTACTTTCATCCAATGTTTGTATTAAAGAACCTTTTTCTGTCATTTACCTACATTCCTACCGTAGATGAGGTATATTTTTAAACTAGGTAGAGCAGGTGTATGATTAAGTTCTAAATGAAAAATTTAAAACTATTTTTTCTTCAACTTTATTCTTTTAATATAATGTGTGTTTTAAAAATGCTTTTTTTTAACTTTACTAAAATAAATGGCAAAGAATCGACTGTTTTGAAACCGAAAGCGCTTATATTCCTTAAGTGAAGAAGCGAAACACCGAAGAAACCAAAGAGCCCTTCCCAATGGTGCAACTAAGGGAAATGGGGCACGGGATATTTGACCCGTTGATCCCACCCGCCCACAGAACGCAAATAGTATTTTTAATAAAAACTTTAAAATATTAAATAGAACTGCAGCATAAATTACTAAAGAGATCTAGGCCAGTCTTAGGACTCAATATTGAAAAGGTATCATATGCATACAAAATAAATGCCCCTAAAAAGAAAATTTTGAAAAGAATTAATTAAATAATAGCTTCAAAACACCAATGCCCCCCAAGTAAATTTCTAAATGCACCTCTGCCAACGCCTAGTCAATATTTATCTCATGTGTGCGATATAACTTTCTGTCTGTTTTATTTTTCATTTATATGAGGTATTCAAGGTAAACTTTCTGAACCGACTTATATCAGCACATGACTCATGAACTATCTTAAAAATAGAACAGACACAACAGCCGTCATCCAGCCGTTAATTTATCATTGTGTAAGGGGAACAACTAATTTCAAAAACGATAAATATTTTGGCCATGACGGGAATAGAACCCAGGACCTTTAGTTCAGGAGTCTAACACTCAACCAACTAAGATAAGGTGTCCAAGAAACTCTTGGATATTTCTCATCATTTTTTTATACACACTTCTTGGGTTCAGTTAAGAAATATGACGTTTATCAGATGTAATAATGTTGAACATTGCAGCGCTGTCGTTAAAGATATGACAACCGGTAGGTGTCCACCGAGCGAGGTATATTTATGGAACTCTAGAACAGTGGAGCACCGTGCACATCGGGGATAATGGATTTCAATTCTACCCCCTTTCCCTATCTCTTTGAAAACCAGCCAGGAAAACTCATTAAAGGCGTGCTCTAATTACTGTAATTACGCCACTTCTAAAAACATAGAAAACAGCGCGCATTTGTTTTTCTTACACCCGGACAAGAAAGAGGGGTTTGGTTGGGAGTGGGGGTGAGGTATCTTTCTACTTTAGTATTCTGTGAAAACTTTTCGTCGAAGGAAATCGTTCGTTCTATTCGAGAAGGTAACAATTACGACATTCATGAGTGGTTGATGAAGAACTTTGAAGAGAGAGAAACCGGTTGGGTGGGGGAGGCGGAGGGTGGAGATCCTCTTGTTCTCAATTTGTTTCAAGTGGATTTGGATACGGAACCTTATTTTATATTGAGATTGAGAGTTACTTCGAAGAGATAGAAAATAAAAAGTTGGGTGGAAACATTTTTATGTGGTTCAAATGAGATATCTTTGAATATGAAACTATTTGAAAGTAATAGTACGTGGAAATATCGAGACGATTGAATTGTATCCATTCTGAATGGTATCCATTCAGACATTTCTTAAACAAGCACCAAAAATAAAAAGTCTGATTTGTATCCATTCTCATAATATTCACAAAATCCTGAATTGTATTCATTTTGATTTGTATACATTTAATTTCAGTGTCACTTGTTTGACAGATGGCAGCAGCAGAGATTTTCCTTAACTCATTCCGTGCTTGCTAGAGAGCAGCACTATCTCTATTTTATTATAAAAAAATATATTTTTTTTACTTATAGTCTTACTACACTAAATTCTAAACATGGATTTTAAATTATTAGACATATTTTATAAACATTACATAATATACCTGTGTATAAGGTGCTTGTTTTATACACAATGAGATATATATATTTATATATATTTATATATAAATAGCAGTATTATCATCTTGTTGGCGACCCTGTATTTAAATACTATATTATGAGTTTATGACAAATTGACAGCATTAACTACTTTAGCAACGCCATTTTACTAAACTTTTGCACACGCAAAACTATCACCCACTCAAAGCCAAGATTAAAGTAAGTTATATCTCACACAGAGCATGGCAATAAAGGAACAATGTTTTTGTAATTGTATGCTTTTAATCTTCATGGAGACCATTCAGAATGGATAAAATTCAGGATTTTGTGGATATAATGAAAATAATTACAGTGGATACAAATCAGTATTTTTGTTAAAGTCGTTTATTTGAAAACTCTCTAAATGGAGGCCATTCAGAACGGATACAATTCAGGATTTTGTGGATATCATGAGAATGGATACAAATCAGACTTTTTATTTGTGGTGCTTGTTTAAGAAATGTCTGAATGGATACAATTCAGCTCCCCCGAAATATGGTCCCTTCAAAGTGGGATGGAAGGGAATGAGAGAAAAGGTGTTTCCGCAGTTTTTATAGCAAAACTTTTTTGGGGGCAAAATAAATAAAATACTGCTCCAGTACAAGCATATAGTTTAATTTTCTTCACATGGTTATACCAACTGTTGTTGAATATCTGTCATGAGCATAGTGGCATTAGAAGATAAAAATTTTTAAATGAATAAAAAAGTTGTCACTAAAACTCTAGGACAGCATTCACAGATATTCGAGAAATGTTAACGTCACCATGTGAAGAAAATTAAATTCTGTGTTTTTACTGAAGCAATATATGATCTATTTTGACCCAAAAAAAGTTTTTATGTAAAAAGCCGAAAAGATGCTGACCTTTTCTCAAATTCTTTACATTCCCACCTTGCTGAAGCCAAGCGTTGTACAGTCCAATTTTCATAGGAAGGGCATATCTGACGGCTGGAAAAGTTACTAGATCTACTTTACCGTATTAATAGAGTACGTCATGTCATGTGATATGAAATCATTATTTTTGATGGATATTATAAATAGCTAAAATAGCACCAATAAAATACCGAAAGCGTATAATCCAAACGGAAAGTAAGACGCGACGCTAAAAAAAACTATCATTGTCAACTGCAAAAGATATGTTTGCATGTTTTTTGAAAATTTGATTGTACTTGATTACTGTTTACAGTGAGACTGGTGGGTTTGTATCCCGGATGAGTGTTTTGTATATGTTTTTTCAAATTGTATTTTCACTATTGTGTTTCTATCCTTACGCCACGCTTATGTAAGTACATTTCATTTAAGCTACCCTCCTCATCCATACACCTTAAATAATTGTGTTGGTAACCCTTGTGTTGACAGAATAAAATACGCTAGTTTATTATAATAATATATAGGCCAATTACAGGGGTGACACGGAAATTAATAAGTAAAAATAGGTGCAAATAATTATACTAGAAACCGAACTCGGTGGCCGCATGGTCTAAGGCGCTACTATCACAATATACTAGACTTCCGAAGAGGGAGAGATTTGGGTTCAATCCCGGTAGCTGTACTGAGGGTGGGTTTTCCTAAATGGTTTACCAATCTCCCTGCACACAAATGCAAATACATTTCCTCTAAATTCAACCTTACTTATCCCTAACGCATTAGTATAATTAGTACATAGGCGTATAATCCGAATGGGTAGTAGGACGTGGTGCTAAAAAAAGTTTACTATAACATTGATAAAAACGTATATTAATTAAAATGTCAAAATATATTCTAAGGGATAATTTAGATATTAATACAATGATACCCGCATCGGTGGTCTCTTGGTAACACGTCACTCTCATGTTGGACTGGATTTACAGTGGCAAGGAGAACGTGGTTCAAATATTGAATGGGTGTACTGAAATAGTATTTTCTTAATGTTCACACGCCCTTCGTCCATTCAAATGCTAGTACACGCGGACATGCGGCAGTGGACCTAAAATTATAAAACCCAAAGTCACAACTCCTAAACTAAATTTCTTAACTTCTTAACACCTAACTTTATAAGACCTAACTTCATAGCACCTAATTTTATAACTCCTAACTTTACTAGACCTAAAATTCATTTTTCATCGATTACTTTAAAATATCTTTAACTGTTCAAACAGGCAATGGACCTAAAGGCACAATACCTAATTTTATAAGACCTAACTTCACAAGTCCTAACTTCACTGGACCTAATTTTATAAGACCCAAAGTCATAGCTCCTAAACTTTATAGGTCTTGTGAAATTAGGTCCACTGAATATCATCCGTACACGCTCACTAAATTCCGCATTCCTCATCCATACTCCACTGGCGCTAATGGTTAGCACGCAAATGCTTTACTACTGAGTTATACAAGATCCGTCCCGACCTCAGGGTAATTCTTCACTAATAGTTTAAGGCTGAGTCTGTAATGGACATATATACTCGTTAGCTACATATAAGAGACCACTAGTTTCGCGAGCTATCAGATACCACAGACAGCTTAGACTCGGGAAGGCTGTTATTCTGCCAAGTATGCGATCCGAGATTGAAGTTCTTAAAGGGAAATTTAATTGAATATCAACACACAGGTTGCAAATCATATTAATTTTGGTATAGTCTCCTCCAAACGGACATTACCATAACCACAATGAATTGTAACCTGTGTGTTGATATTCTTGTATTGAAGTTACGGACACACATTAATTGTCATCATTATGAAACAAAGCCCCGTCCTCGTTTGGGGTTATATTTCTTACTAATTATGTAGTAAGACGTGGTGCTAATAGTAATAAGCTTACTAATTAACTGCCAAACATTGCACTAATTTGGTTTTCAAATTTAACTATTTTTAGGATTCTGTCTTTGGTAAGTAGATAATATTAACCACCAACTTTTCTTTCTTCATTTCCCCAAATTATAACCAATTTACAAATGTCATCTATGCACCATTTGATGTATTTGTTCTATAATACCCAAACTAGTTTCTGCTAACTACAGAAGATCCTTCAATAACCACATGAACACCAATCAATGGACTTCTCTCCACATCATAAAATCACGTGATAGCTTAAACAGCGAGTACAGCAGACCTATTGCTGTCTCAACTAGATTAACAGCAATCGGACTGCGCACCGCTTTGATAGAAAAAGGCTCCTATTTCAACTCCTGACTTTTCACTCATAAGTAACTGGTGACAGGATGTATTTACAATAGATACCAAACTCGCTGAGAATAAAATCACTAAGTTGAAAGCTTCACACATCTAACTAAGTAAGTATTTCAACGTTAAACTTCGTTTATTTCCAAAATACATGTTACGAAATAATGAAGTGGAAATGTGTAAGAAATCTGTTTGTGTGTAGCTGGGGAAAATATCACCTTCTCGTCTGGGAGATGTGGCAGAGAGTAGTCCCACTTTAAAAATAGACATATTTAAAATCACTGCTCTTCCTAGAAGACAGTATGAAACCCAGAGCTTCGTGCTGAAACTGATCAAATCCACCCACTGGCCAAACCCTCTCTGCTAGAATTAATTCAAGCCACATGAAAGCCCTAAAGACGATGTAAATGCGTATGGTGAGCCCACATCAGATTTTGAGAACCCTTAGGATCAAGAAGAAGAAGAAAAACTGACATACTTTCCTCCCCCATACAACCTACACTATCAAAGACCATCCTTACAACTATAAACAAAAGCGCCATTGTGCTGGCACTTACATGAGACATTATGGAATAGGTATTGAAAAGGAGATGCTGGACTATCTACGAGAAAAGTCTGCGAATAAAAAAGAAACAGAAATTGAAGATGAGGACCAGTTTTTTAAGAAATGGCTTCCACATATCAGGTAAATTCATGCCTCAAGGAAACTGCCTTTTCGTGATCGAGTTCAGGAGCATGTCGAACATTTTGCTTACAGCCAGAGATATTTATCTAGCAATACTCCCCATATTTTTCATTCTAATTCCTCCTCTCCTTACACTTATCCCACAAATTCATTTCCAAACTCTAGTAATAGTTCCTTTCCATTCTAAACAGATTTCCAAATTTGGTAATTCATTTTTTTTAAATGTAAGCGTAACTATATTCAAGCTATAATAAATACTAGTACAAATTCCAAAATGCATTTTTAATTACTTATTAACCACCTAAATAGTAAGTAAATAGTTAAGTAAGAATATTTTTGATATATTAATTAATATGCAACCAACCTATCTTTAAGCAAAAACAAGTCGTTCTTCTGGTAGGAAAGGATGCCTATGGCATTTGCACCATGTTTTGTCAAACGATGTTCAATCTTTTTTTTAAAGATAGCAAAAGGTTTGCCAAGTCATTGTAGTGCACAGAAAAAACTTTGTCTTGCTTCAAGTCAATAAATAAATAAATAAATAAATTATGTTTTCCATAATCTTTCCTACTGTGGCTTAGTGGGTATATGCCAGTTTTTTGTTGTTGTTTTTTCCAACATTGGATGGACACCATCAAGAAGTAAAAACTCTTCATCAAATGATGATCTGGACATCATAATGGAGGTAATAGCTATTACTAGCTAGCAGGTTTTTAGGCTTTCATTTGCATCCTCTGTGTGCACCTACACGCGCTGGACTTCAGCGCTGACTGGCATGCTAAAAATCGGTAAACAGGAAACTTGTTTTCTTTCTAACACACCTTCAAAGGTCTCAGCTAGCAGGGCCAATTGAAAAAGCGTCGACTCCACATCCATAAGCTACCCCATCATCGCTTGAGAGGCACGACACAAAGATAGCCCGGAAAGCCAAGCAAAAACCCGCAGTCTGACTTACAACTAAGCGATACACCACAGAGAGCTGTCAAGGTCACTGACCTATCATCGAATAAAAGCGATGATCCTCTGAGCTCGCTACGCTAGACAATACAAGGATATCCTTAAAATTTATGGGGAACACAGCAAGAAACTTTATAGCTCACTATAGAGATTTATAATGTAATGATTACTAAAAATAAAGTGAAGCGTTGCTAACTGTCGTAATGAGGCTAAGCCTCCCTGGGAGAGAAGTTCCTGCGTAAACTGCCTACTAAAGTTAAATTCCAAGTATCCAACCGCTAGACAAAGACGACTCCCTAAGAGACCCTCAACGTCGGTAAACTAGCGCTGACGCATTTCGGAGAGTTTGTTAATTATATCTGGCTGATGGTTAGAGGTAGGTGGCTCAAGGTTATTCTGGCATGGTTTTATGAGTTAGGACTAAGTAATATTTCAGTTATCAAAGTCAGGTGAAAGTTATGAAATGTGATTTTAGTCACGCATTTGTGTAAGCCTAGTTCATTGTGAATATAAGAATAGTATTTATTTCATTCTTTTGCTCAAAGCTAACAAGATGGGGTGCTAGTGAGCGTGAGTTTAGGGAAGTATTTTTGAAGTTTTTACAGCATAAACATTTTTGGCCAAAATAAATCAAATATTTCTTCTATAGAAACATATAGTTTAGTTTTCTGCACATGCTAATCTCAACAGTCCTTGAATATCTGTCAGATGTGTCCTGGAATTTATTGACAACTTTTTCTCTTAATTTAAAAAGTTTGTCACCAAATGCCACCATGCTCATGACAGATATTCAAAAAATGTTGATATTAGCACGTGCAGAAAGCTAAACTCTATGTTTCTATAAAAGAAAAATTTGATTTTTTTTGTTCAAAAAAGTTTATGCTCTAAAAACTGCAAAATTAGCGCACTAAATTCGCGCTCACTAGCACCCAGCCTTAAATTTGTTACTACTACTCCCCGTGTGATCACATTTTCATAACTGAGACAATCTTAGAAACTATAATAAATTATAAAGTTTTGAATGAAAATATCAGTCTAAAGTGTATGATTAATAAACAAAAATTATACCACGTTTTGGTCATGAAAAAGAACATTTTTAGTGTTCATGTTTATTGAACTTTCTCGTACAGAGAAAGTATTGTAGCTGTGAACACAGTCCGCCTTGAGTTTGTGATAAATCATGACTTTTATTTAGCCCCGAACCCAAACAAGGGGGCCTTAAAATTATATCTATCTGTTGGGCTACATCCTAAACAGTTCGGTGGGTTTTGTTTGATCTTGATATTTCAATGTTATGCAGTCATACCTCGGGGTTTACTTTTGTTTTACGTTTTAGACCTTTAATTAGTTTATTGGAGACTGATGTAGGAAAATTCGAAATATTTAGAAAATAGATCAAACGAATTTATTTAAAATAGGTATCTGTGAAGTATTTTACTTGATAAATAAAAATGTATGTCCGTTTTACTTAAAAAGAAAATTTAATTTTATAGAAGTTAGTTTACCAATGGCTGGATTTTGAAATTTTGCTAAGGTGGCTATAGTAATTTTATTTAAAATATATTCCTGAAAATTAATTAATATTTTGGATATATTAATTGGTGAATGAATACATGAATTAATATCAAGATTTTGAGTACATCTTCCTATGCATATCCGACTATAATTTACTATAATATTAACTTGAATAGCTGGTACGTTTCCTCTACACAATATTTTGCAATTCGTGTACTACTATTACTAATGGTTTAAATTACCTTACACTTACCTTGGTGATATTTGCAGTAGAAATTGTTTAGATAGAACACTAAAAAACACACAAACACATTTTTAAGGTTAAGATTTTCATGCGAGAAATAGCAATCTGACCAACCAAGAACGTCAAACCCTCCGATCACTCCGTAACAACAGACATCATTATCTTACCCGCAGACAATATATATTGGTAGGGTTGTTTAAGTGATTACGGATGTGACTTTGGTGGGAGGCTGGAGTTTTAGAGCCGACCGGAAACATAAGTTGTTTTGATCACCACCTTAAATATACTGTACATTATTTTACAGCTTATTTTAGTTTTACCCTCGTCATTCCGTATCCGTAGGCACGCGGACTAAGATGTCAAGTTCGTTCGGTCTGGTTCACTGGTGACTGAGAGGTCAAAATTCCAATCCAGACAAGGTGTATCGAGGGTGTTGTGTTTTTTCCTAAATAGTTTTTCTCTCAAATGGGAGTACGTTTTGTCTAAATTATAGTTTCCTTATCCCTGGTCCATTAGTCTAGATAACTGTGAATAATCCGGATATGTAGTAAAGTGCATTCGAGGTAAGGTATAAGGTTCAATAAAAAAGTATTTAAATATTTTAAATTAATATTATTATTATTATCACCGTGGCTTACTACCAGTTCGGGTTATACGCACTTAACGCTAATGTGTAATGGTAGGATGATTGTGAGATGAAATGGAGGACCTACAGTTTAACGTGGGATCCGAACCACGGTGGAGGCCTGGTATTCCACACATTCACAAGTTGTGATCAATACACGTCTTGTCAGAGGTGAAGGAAGGGTTTGGCAATCAGATAAATCTATGCCTGTACCGAGGATTGAACCCTGGACCCCCAGCACAGAAGTCTGACACCTTTCCCCTAGACCGCCAGGTCACTCATTTAAACATTTTAAATCTAAAAATAGTGTTCTTTTTTTCCCCCTCTCAAAGACATCCCCACCACAATATATCGCAAATAAATTTGGGGCAATTGTCTCTTTGAGGGGTGTTTCAAGACTGATGATTATTAATTACAATCTGTTCATTACATCAGCAAACATTTGTATTAATTGAAACCCGCCAAGCAGTCCCACAAATCCAGCGCTTCAGTACCTTTGCTAGTTTCGCTCACGCCAAGCACCAACTTGTTATGGGATTATGGTTTTAACGACACGTTATTGCGAGCACTATTGAAACACAAAGTAAGCCTTACTAAGAGGGATAACCTCAGTTACCCTTCTGACGGAAATGATCATCTCAAGGGCTTCCTCCCCACCATTGGGCCCTAACACTCAAAGATTACAGTTCACAGAGCACACACACAATGTATTTAATTATATTGGGTCGTCAAGGAAAGTCATTAATGACGTAGATATAACCATTTATAGTTATTTATTTGGTTCTACCAGAGTGTGGAGTTAAGACTATTCTTGTATAGAGAATCATAACTGGTAAGATTAATGTGGTTACCGTTCCCTGACTCTAATCCTAGACAATTCAGTTGGGGTTGTTTCACATAGCGTTACGAATACAAGAGTAAAGTAGGCTTACTATATTATCAGTGCAGGGGTGCTCAGGCGGGGTGCGAATCTGCTCTCCCCAGGCAGCTGCATAGAGTTGGGACATGAGAGTGAACATGAGACACTTTTTGAACCTTTAAAAAAATAAATTTAAACTGACAATATTTGACAATATGTATCTTCCAGCTGCCAAAATATACATTATGTCAAAAGTTATAGTGACAGAACACACTTTACGTGTATTAACACGTAAAGGTTAAAACTGTTAAAAAACATTTTATATCTAAATTTTAAACCAAATTGTTCATATATCTTTAACAAATTTAAAACTTGCAAACATGAGTTATTTGTAAACCACTCTCAAATTCTCTTTAATTTGTAAAAAATAAAAATAAATTCTCGTTTCTCATAAAAAAATCTATTTTGAACTCAATCTTGAAGGGAAATTTAGAAGAAAAAAAAAACCGTCTTTGTCGTAAGTGAGCTACCATTAAGTTAGTTTATTTTAGAATAATAAACATATCGAGATTATTTATAATGTAAAATAGTCCCTCGATTGACTACAAATTTTTAACCAAAAATCTTTAGAGATTTTTTTTAAACTAAAATTTACAAAAATCAGTCATTAGTAAAATACTATAAAAATATTGTTTTTAGAAATATATAATTATATTCATTTATAATGTAAGATTAGTAGGAATTGTACTGAGACATCAGAAAATATTTATAAAACTTCTGTTCAATTCTCAGAAGATAGCCCAAAATTCTCCATGGAGCTTCCTTTTCTTTAACATCTTATGCACACTGAAACGACGATGACGGCGATTTTACTCTTAATCTTCATTTAACAATAAGGCAATCATACATAAATCTTCTGATGATAAATGAGAGATGATTTTAACAAAAAAAATTAAACCAAGGACCAGAAGTGTCGGCGTCACAATTCATCTAGTATCTGATAGTATAAATATACCTCCCCTTTTCTTCCCATCCCAAGGTCCACCTAAATGATAGTCGTACCTTTCTCTCCCAGTCAATCCACTCTTGGACGAGCTTGATGCTGATATTGAAAGCTGTTTGAAGGAAGGTATAAACAACAAATAGACACATATTTTTATTTTATTTCGGTATTGTTCATTGAGACAACATTCGGTGCTTGTTACAGCGTTCTTCTTCCTCTGCTTGAGGGAGAGACCTACAACCGCCATGTTGGGCACGCGGCAGCAGCAGCCAATTAGCAGCGAGGATCTTCTGACGTCAGCTCTAGATGACTCAGACTTCGACGAAGTCACCGCGGCAGGTAAGAATATAAATATTTTCCAAGTGTTTCTTAGAAGCACTATTCAAAACGCCATTGAAGAGATAAAATATTTAGTTGAGACAATACTAAACGTGAATTACATGCTCTTCTCCACACTAAATAGTTTAATATTATTTTGTAGTATGATCTTTTTATGTTGCACTTTTTTATTTGAATTTTTTTGTCCAAAATAATAGTTAAAACATACAAATAAACATTTAATAAGGTAATTAAATATATTTAGCTAACTTCAAACTCTTTAATATCTTTAAATATGTATTTTTTTACTAGTGGACTAAAAAGTAATCCTAAAAATAATGTTTAGATAAGTGAATGACCAACAGTGGATCTACAAGAAGTATTATCGTATATGGAATTCACAAAAACAATTATTTAAACATTATTCTAAACTATGTTATGATAGTACAAGATGAATTGTCTCATAGCATGTTGTCTTCTCGATGAACATCTTCAGGCGACTATTCTTTGACTTTACTACTAGTTGTGCCAATCGAAATGGTTTTTTCTAGTTATTCAACTAATTTACATTTTTATGTATGCCAAAAATAATTACGTTCTAGTAAAGCACCCTATTCGTAGAGCTATTAGACTATATAAAATCTTTTCAATGAAATTTTTATCATAAGAAAGCAATTGCCAATAGCAATGTTTGTATTTTTACTTAAGGTGGGGATGTATGGAACGCGAAAAAATGTAAGTGTTCTTACAGTTTTTATAGCAAAACATTTTGTTGGTTAAAATAAATCCAAGCTGGATTCAATAAAATATGATGAATATTAAAAGAAACACCTGGTCATTGGAATCGAACCCGGGACTTTTGGCTTAGTACGACAATGCTCTACCCACTGAACTATCCAGGAATAGTCCCTTGCCCAGGGTCATTCTTCACTTATATTTTAAGGCAGAATCTGTGATGGACGTGTGGAAATGGTCAGCTACAAATGTGAGCTATCAGCTAACGCAGCCACCTTCTACGTACTAAGCCAAAGGTCCCGGGTTCGATTCCCGTGTCCAGGTTTCATTTTGCAGAATATGATACCTAGATGAGATTAAATTCTCAATAAAAATAAATATAATAGCTTTGGCTATTGATTCTTCAATAAAATAGTTTGTTTTTATTCACATGATTTTATTCAACTATATCTGTGAAAGGTGTACTGGCAACATTTTATCTTCATTTAAAAATGTAATCATCTAATGCCGCTAAGCTCATAACAGATTTTCAACAGCGGTTGTTGATACTACCTTGTGAAGGATATTAAACTCTTATTTTTATACTGAAGCAATATTTTATTTATTTTTGCCAAAAATATGTTTTGCTATAAAAACTGTAAAAAGCACTTACCTTTTCTCTTGTTCCCTGAATCCTAACATTAACTCAGTGCCCTCGATTTTATTCCCGCCAAGGTAGAAAATGGTACCATTCGTGAGATTTAGGTTTATATTTTCAAAGAGGTGCATTGACCCCCAGGGAACTGGGTGTTACGAAAGATTGGTTTGATTCGATCTAGTGTTTATGTTTTTTTTAATCACCGTGGCTCACTTTAACCGTTTGGCTTATACGATTATAAACTAACTATCCTAATATGCTAGAGATGAGAAAGGTTGAATATATAGGAAGCGTACCCACACTTGCGGAGAGGGTGTGTGGAAAACCATTTAGAAAAAACCCCTCAGAACACCCGACCAGGACTCGAACCCCGATATCCCCATCATCAGAAGTTCAGACTATAGTGATAGTGATGGCTTGGACCATTCTGCCACTAAAGCGGGCTTAAAATGTAGTTAAAATATAATGTACAGTCATACATAATAACTTATTAGTTATTTAGCTTTGCCTTGTATTTTCTGATTTTCTTAGCGGGTTTTTACTTTCTCTCGACATCCTAGAGAGAAAGTATTGTGATCGTCAAAAAATTTGAACTCGAGATTTTGATAAATGTTGACGTTTCATGACCCCTTGAAACCAAAAAAAGTGGTTTGGGCGATTCCGTCTCTTTGTCTGTTCCTCGGGCTAGAGCCTAAACTATTTTACAGTTGGGCTATAACTTGGTATCTGGGGTGTTCATAAGATCTACCCCAAGGATTTCTGGAATTAGATGTCCAACCTTAAATTTAAGGGTGGTTTACTTAAGGGAAAAAAAGAGAAAAATCAATTTTCTCGAAATTCACTCTATTGATTTTGATTTAATGCTATATTTACAAACTATTTAATTTTATTAACAAGATGGAAATTCTCATTTTCTCATGAAAATGATATTGAGGATAGTTTACATGAGAGAATTTTTCCAATTTATATTATTTCTCGTGCGTATAGCCCGAACGGGTAGTAAGACGCGGTGCTGATAATAATAATATATTATTTATCCTCAACTATTTGAGATACAAAATAGCTTGTCATTTTAAAGTTGTGGTATTTTTTAAAGATATACATGTTTTAGTTGGAATAGATTTTTACGAAACCAATAATTTCTAAGCTTTAAGCAAATATACATAATTTTTAATTCAGATCTTTGAAAATGAATTTGATTCTTATGCTCTTTGGTAGACAAAGATATTTCTCTTTTCTCAATTTTTCTGTAAGTGTTCCTATTTCCTAATGCCATAGAGTATGTATCAGTGTATTTTATTTCATTTATGATATTTTGTGTGTTTCTTCAACAATGTATAGACCTATAATTTTGTTTCACAAATTTTACGAGTTTTTAAGTACATTTTTTTAAAGATAAAAGCGAGAGAAAGTTTGTGCGGTGGTCAGTACAATTTATTTGTTTAATTAATTCAAAAGATAAACATTGGACTTTTCATATTAAATAGTTGTGATTTATATAATGTGTATTTACTTTAGTCAAATTGATAGAATATGTTTTTATTTAAATAATTCTTATGCATATAAACCCATTGGGGAATCATTATTATTAAACATCAAATCGAATATGGTAGTTGTACTGACCATACGGCTGCCCTGGAGCATCGAATATTCAAAAGATGAGATCAAATTGATTTCGTGTTTAATCTACAAACAGAATCCCACTAACGATCGCGTAGATTTGGTAAAGCCATAAAACATTCTGCATTTCCCCCCTTAAAAAAAGTACCTTCATAAATAAAACGTCCAATCATTATTTTTTCCAGAACTTAAAAGGCTTACTTCAAATGTATTTTTAAATTGAAAACTTCTGATAAAACGAAATTCTCAACGAGATCGTATGATGAAGGTTGCTGACAAAGTTATTTGATATTGGTTCCTTTTTGGACGACGTAAGATCGACAGTAGTGCTTCACTTTTGACGTGTTAGCTAAACAATTTTTTTTTAAATGTTCGAGAAGAACAACTCTTCAAAGACTGTAGAGAAAAACTTTAATATATAGTTCACAACTTAATGAATGTTTTTATATCTATTTTTCAACTAATACAATTATTGTTTTTTTATTAATAATATTTGGTTACTTTTGAAATACTACACTTTTTGCACATTGTATTGTTAAGTTATAGTTTTAATTAAATAGTTAATGTATTGATAATTTTGAAAAGTAAAGTAGATGTGACTAATTTAATGAGAATAAAACCCTAAAAGACAAAATGAAAGACTTTATCCTACATAAAACCTTATTTATACATTAAAAATTACTTTCCCTAAAGACTCAACAGAAAGGTTTGGTTGGCAATAAGAACAGTAACTTATGATATATCTATACATCTTTCAAAAACGTAATTTTCTCAGTATATCACTAAACGGGCTGCTTATGATGATCAAGTAAATTAAGTCTTGCTTTTTCTAAATATCCTCAAAGCCATTTACTTTTCATCAGACATTTTCATTATTTAATTTAATATAAATTGGCAACGCGGACTTTGTTTTAATAAACTATAGTGTTAACAATTCCTCTGTACATTTCACGGGCACTAGTTTTTTCTTCTTATTCAAACACAAAGTCTGAGATTTATTTAAGACTAGGGAGGTTATTTTTGGAGTAAATTCATCCACACAAGCCTTGAGATAGAATAGTAAAACCACATTGAAATTCACACATTGAAAATAAAGAAAATTGCTTTCGACTGGGATTCGAGCCCTGACCTCCCCAGCAACGTTAATTAAGTGCAATGTTAATATAAACTGTTTTACCGCTTGAAAATCGCTGCTGCTGTAATAGGCCTAGTTGTTAATGAAGGCATGCTTCAATGTCAAATTTCTTATGGATTTGTTATACTTTTTTTCAATGTATGTATGAGTACTTTTCACGTTATTTGAAGATGAACGAGCTACAGAGCAAATTTAGAAATTCTAGGTCATTTCTTAAGTGTGTAACTTATATTAGGCCATAGCGTATGAGAAGTTTACTAAGTGATCTTCTTGATATATTTAACAGTGGTTCCCAAACTGTGGGGCGTGTCCCCTACCCCCTAGAAGGCGAGGCGTGGAAGGACGGAGTGGGGGGGTTGGGGAGGGAGGGAGCAAAAATTGTATTTAGCTTTAGTGAGATCACTGGTCCTCGAGCAATTAGTTCAAAACAAACAAATAAAAGAACATGTGTATTGAATTCACACGGAAAGAAAATAGAGCGATTACGACCAGCTCCATGGTCAAATGGTAAGAGTGTGGGCCTCCAATGAATAAATCTTACCTAATTTAATAGCCAACAAGCATAATATTTTTACTTCAATTAAAACCAACTATTAATTACGTAGATTTTTGTATTTTAAGTTATAGAGGAAAATATCTTAAGCATTTGGAGGTTCCACATTACTGATTTGTCCATAATTTTATTATTAATTGTTATTTAATCGACATATTTCAACCAAACTTTGGTACATATAGTATGATTTTGGTAGGAAGAACAGTAGAAGTTAGTTACTAAAGTTACTAAAACAATTATGTCTGAATTATTCTACTGTTCTTCCAACTAAAATCAGGTTATACAAAGGAAACCCTAAGGACCCTTACAGCTGTCATTATAGTCTTCTTACTGGTTTAAAAGTGTACAAAACTATAAAAGAATAAAAAATATCGGGAATGTAAGAAAGAATTATTTTGATATTGTATTAATAGCGTAGTTATATTACACTTTAACTTTTTTCTATTTCTTAAAAAGAGAAGGTGTAATGAAATGGATGGGCGCCAAATTTATAAAATAAAATTGAGGGGGGCGTATAGTGTCAAAGTTTGAGAACCTCTTAAAATAGTTAGGATTTACAGTTAATATTGAAGATTTTTGTGGATCTAGGACACATTTTTAAATACAATATTATGTTTAAGAATAAAACACAAAAAGAGGACCTCGTACGACGCGCAGGTGCAGCTAAAATAAACTAGGGTGAAGTACTACTTGCGTCAGGGCGAAACCTATGCTCTTTATCATGAGGGGGAAAAAAAAAAAAAAGAAAGATACGGCTTTATGTAGAGTAGGGTAAAGCGATCCAAGCAGACAGAAAATAAATTAGGGCTGGAACCACCCCCAACGAATGGAATTAATTGGAAGAAATAACTCCCTGAACAAAGACAAGTGTAAAAACCTGCGAGAGTTTAACATGAATATAACTAGGAAAGTGCGTTTAAAAAAATACACCAGCCTTTCTCTAAAGAGAGATTTGAGAGACCACATTCAGGAAAAAACCACCTTTAAAACACCTGGCCTAAAATTGGATAGCGTGCTTGGAGGTAAAAGGAGGGGTAGAGTATCTAACGTGCATATTCTAACATGTATTATTATTATATCATCACATGATTTACAAACTAACGTAGCCCAGTATGTTGCTCTTAGATATGTATTTATTTGATAACAGAATTAACCCCTTTTAAAGTAGTAAATATTTTCGTCACTATCACATGGAATCGCTCTTAAGTTGTGAATCAAATAGCCAAAGCTATTATGTATGCTTTTAGTGAGGATTACTCCATATACTTATCGTATTCTGAAAATTGAAAAATTTCACCTAGACACAGGAATCGAACTAGGGACATTTGGATCGTTACACCAATGCTTTACACACTGAGATATACAGTAATCGTCTCGTGCTCAGGGTCATTCTTCACTCATATTTTAAGGCAGAGTATATGATGGATGTGTGGAAATCGTCGGCTACAAATGTGTGATTTTATTAAGAACAGGAGCTATCAGATAACGCAGCCACCTTCGACTCGGTAGTTGGCTTATTGCCGCCACTTGTACAATTATTATAATTGTACGGGATTGCTTATTTAAGAATCAAATAGCCAAATCTATTATTTATGGATTAATCCTCACTAATAGCCAATGTTATTATTAATGGAATAATCCTCACTAATATCCAAAGCTATTATTTATGGAGTCATCCTCACTAGAAGCATAAATAATAGCTTTGGCTATTTGATTCTTAAATGTGCAATCCCTTACAATTATAATAATTGTACAAGTAGCGGCAATAAGCCAACTACCGAGTCGAAGGTGGCTGCGTTATCTGATAGCTCCTGATCTTAATAAAATCACACATTTGTAGCCGACGATTTCCACGCATCCATCATATACTCTGCCTTAAAATATGAGTGAAGAATGACCCTGGGCACGGGATAATTCCTGGATAGCTCAGTGGTAAGAGCATTGGCGTACTAAGCCAAAGGTCCCGGGTTCGATTCCCGTGTCCAGGTGTCATTTTCCAATTTTCAGAATATGCTCTTAAGCTACTCTTGACTTGTTTTTACCTGCATAAGTGGTTGCATACTTTAACGCGTCACTATCTTGTTAGGCAGTGTTATTAGTGACGGGGATATCTGGGTTCGAATTACGTTGGATGAACTGAGGGAAGATTCTTTTAAATGGGGTCTCACCCTACTTTCACACAAATGTGGCTACATTTCCTATAAATGATAACTTCCTCTTCCCTATTTCAATATCGTAACTAACGTATGCGTATGATCCAAACGGGTAGTAAAAGTGGTGAAAAAACTATATACACTTGAAATTAACCACTCTACCACTTAGCCATGGAGCTGGTCTCAAACCCTGGACTCCGGGCTCAAGAGTTGAGAGCTTTCACACAAACCTAACTCTACCGGTGTGATGACACTCAAGCAAAACAATGAGAAAAATAAAATAAACATTCGACTAATGTTTCCCCTGGGTATGGATAGAAAGTGATACTAAAAGGAAAATGGATTAAAATAAATTAAAAATTGGGCCTTGGGGAATCGTTAGTGATGACTGTTTGATGGAGAGGGTAGTATTTGGGAGATGGGATTGAAAGGTTTTATAATGTAAAAGTAAATAATAAAGTGACACCTTTGGAAATTGAAATTATATGAAGTGTACAGTCTATTCAGTGCCATGACATTTGTATCCGTCATGTATGGTTAAATTATTATGATGTAACGTCAATTAAGATATACACACCTGCAAAATATTTCAAGATTAAACTCCTTTAAAGTTGTTTTCAGAGCAAAGTGCCATTTTCAATATTTTTTGATACAATGAGAAAATTATTTTTGCTTTCTCGCGACTCCCCGGAGAGATAAATTGAGACCGTAGAATATAATCGAATTAGAGATTTTGATGCATGTGAATGTTGAGCCCTTGGAACCTAAAAAAAGTGTTTTTCATGATGCCGTTTATCTGTCTGTGTGTTTGTTTCTCATGATACAAGCAAAACCATTTTACTTATTGAGCTAAAACTTGATATCTAGTATGTTCATAAGGTTCTCCAGAGAAACCTTTGTAATTAATTATCTAGACCTACAGACAAGGAATGTTTATAATAGGGCGAAAAGAGAAAAGAGCGGTTTTCTTAAAAACCGCTCAGACAATTTTGATTAAAATTCGTATCTAGGCACTTTTAACATTACAAACAAAATGGTGGATCTAATTTTTTCCGGGAAAATGGATTATAAAATACCTTAGCCCTTACATACGCGGACATTTCCAATCTTGATATTATTTCCACTACTTTTTGAGATACGAGATAGCCTATTTCAAAGTTTTAGGACTATTATAAATAAGAACCCTTTTATTTGAAATATAATTTTGTAAAACCAAGACTTTTCTAGATATTTAAGTAAATATACTGTACTTATTAAATTAAGATTTGGGAAAAGGCGACCTGTTCGTAATGATTTTTGGTGAGCAGTGGGGGCTCCTTTTTCTCAATGTGCTTCTGTAACAGTGTATATTATTTCTTTCATGCTCTTCGGTGGAATGTGATGATCTTTTACCTTTATGTTTCTGTAATATTATTATTTTGTTTCAAATATCTTACGAGTTTTAAGTAGTTTTCTACATTTTCATTAGATAAGTAGTGAAAATATCTGTGCGGTACACTGTACTTTTTTTTTCCATCGCATCTTAATAGTCGTTTAGACTGTGAGCATCACATACTACGAATTTTCACAGAGAGAGAGAGAAAAACAATTTAGGAAATACAACCCTCACTCAACCTTGTCACTGACAATACAGTATATCCCGAGAGTAATCCGTTAGATAATTCACCAATGTGGATATTCATAAGAAAATAGAAAAATAAAAGTTTTGTACATCCAGAAGAAAAAATCTAAAAATAAACTAGTAAAAAAACTGAAGATTATCCTTAAAGTGGGATTGAAGGGAATACGAGGAAAAGCAAGTGTTTTTGCACTTTTTATGGCAAAGCATTTTTTGACCAAAATAATTAAAATATTTCTCCAATACAAATATATAATTTAATTTTCTTCTCCCGATGACTTCAAAATTTCTTGAATATCTGTCAAGGGTGTCCTGTAATTTAATGACAACCTTTTCTCTACGTTTAAAAATTTTCTCATCTAAGGCAGCCATGCTCATGTCAGATATTCAACAACTGTTGATAATACTATGAGAAGAAAATTAAATTCTATATTTGTACTGGAGTAATATTTTACAGTCAACTCTGGTTTTAGTCAACTCGCTTGTAGGGAACATTCGACTACAGTGAACCTAATTCATTGGTCCCAACCCACATACATTTCTATTTGTGTTAAAAAAAAGTTTATAATGAAGCCTCAACTTTGGTTTTAGTGAACAGAACAATTGAAACTTTCAATGAGAAGTGTCTAACATAATATTTCTTTAAAAACATAACTTTTTGGTTGTTTAAACTTGAAGACACCAATTCTCTACCTCAGTTCTTGTTTAGGTAGCACAAAGATTGACTGAAAGTTCGGAATGTGGAGGGGGTGGGGGGAGTGTTGAGCTTAAACAGTCTTGTACTCATTGGCCTGCCTTGAGTTTTAATAACTTCGTCTGCGGTAAGTAAAGACAGTCTTCTAAGTTATATTGATATGACAGGAGTAACAGGACAGTGAATGACAGTCTATGGCCATTTAATAATTGTTTTCACTAATCTACGAGAGGGTGTAGAAATTCAAAAAATTAGACTTTTCTACTCAGTTTAATTTTTTGAATGCATGAATAGTGTGGAATCAAGTGTGGAACAAACACAGACACTATAAAAAGATCTGGAATAAAATATTCACTATAACAGTATACAATAAACAACTGCATAAAACCGATTGTTTTGAGATTAAATAATAGATTTCTATAAAGAACGATTGTTTGGTCTTAATTTGGTTGTCACTAACCCAATACTTTTAGATTTAAAAAAGTCAGTTTTAGTGAATTTAGGTCATAGTTCACAAAATATTTGAGTCCGTAGAGGTTCATTATAACCAGAGTTGACTGTATTTATTTTAAACTAAAAAGATTTTGCCATAAAAACTGCAAAAACACTGGCCTTTTCCCGCATACCCTTCCACCTTGAGGGTATCCGTTAGTGTTCCTATAGCAAAGCTAAAAATCTGAGGATAAATGCCCATATAGAATCGACATAACCATTAGAATAAACACATTCTAATGACATAGCTAGGTGAACCGTGACGCTCTTTGGAAAACCATGACGCTTATTATTCAATATGTTTTTGTAACAGAATATACTATTTATTTATTCTTTTTGGTGAAATGTGATGCTTGCTCTTTTTTTTCCAACATATATATGTAACAATATTTATTAGTTTATCCTACTTTATGATCGTGCTTAGGTAAAGATTGCGTTTGTTTCTGCACTCAATTTGAGGACACGGTAATGTTTTTTCCTCAAATATATTAAATTTATCTAAATTTAATAATGACCCTGGATGGTTTGCAAATTCCTTAGCTAGATCAGAGTTGTACAACGAGAAACTATCAAAAAGTGATCAGCCGGATGTTGAACTTTCTAACTTGGTATAGATTTTTTGCTGCTTAACTGTACGAAGAACGGGTCAAACTACTTGTACTATACAAAGCAAATAAAATAAGAATATAAGAAAAGTACTGAAAATCAAGTATCATACAAAATATTTAATTTCAGTAATATATATAATATCAAATGGGTGATATATTTCAAGATCACTTTTATAAACAGTACTATATTTTACTGGTGTTCGTTATTGATGTTTTAAAAACAGTATCAAATGTTTTCATAATAAAACTGAATATTAAAATAAAGCTCTTGTAAGGTATCCAAAAATAAGTGCTCCATTAAAGAGTCTTCGACTATTTGACTATTCAAGAGATTCAACATTGCACACATTTCAATTTTCTACTTCAACAGTATGCCTTTCGTAAATTATATTTTCCACATCAAGGGACTTGACTTTTTCTTAGCCTTTAGTATCAATTAGAACTCCCTATAGTCATATATATATGTCTATGTATATCGAGAGAAAGCAATCTAAGCAACATTGTTATTTATTTGTATTGGTTGATGAAAAGGGGTAGACCCTATTCCGTTGAGGAAAATATATTAATTTCTTATGTATTAAAATTTAATTTAAAGTAAATTATGAATAGCCAGTTTGAAATGTCACCCTCATAATGATGTAGATAACTAATTTAAAAAAGATATAATGTATATACGTTTTCTTACAAAAGTATAACGTGGGGTGTAGACTCTCATGTTTACCGGCGCCAGTCACGACAGTGTAAACCTCTACTTGCAAGAAAATTAAAGAGTTTGTATGATACATGTTCTGCTTGCACGAATATTAGAGCGCTCGAATAATTTGGTGCCAGAAGTTAACTGTTGCACCAGCTGCACGTACGTGTCAGTTGTACTTGAACGTGTGAACCTCAATCGGTTCGCCAGTCACACCTTGCAGAGAACAATTGCAGTGAATTGTTTAGAACAGTTGTGTAGGCCTATACATCTGGTGAACGCAACTGTCCCGCAAGTAAATCTTTGCACGATATTCAAAAATTTGTGTAAACCTTTACCTGCACGACAGTTGGACTGGCATGGCTATTGGCGCAAGTTAAACACGACAGTGTATACGCACCTTAAATGGAACTTTAATTCAAGATAACTCACTAAAATAGTTTCCCCACATTCCTAAGAAGAGATAAAAAAGATAAGGTGTGTGCCGGTGAGCTAATGATGACAATTACTGACAGATCGAATGAGGATTTTTGATAGCAGGGAGAAAGTCCGGTTGAATTGAGAAGGAAGAGGGTGGGAGGAGAGGGTCTAGGTATGACATCTTGGGAGATGTATTGTTGAATCCAGGGGGTGGAAGTTGTAGTGCAGGATGCCGAGGCGTGGCAGCTGGGGGTCGGGAGCAACCCGTCATGCATGGAACATAAGGTTTATAGCTCCTAATACATTGGCTCTTACGGAAAAATGCTTGTACACTTAAGGTTTTCTATGTGTCCTGGTATGCCTGTTTTATAAATACTTCTCAGTATTTTCAACTTTCAATAGAACCCTTACGATAAAGCAAGTTTCACAAGCCTGGAAAAATGGAAACTCCTTCTGGAAAACACAGGGGTTATTAAAAGAGTGGCAATTTTGTATTGTCGACATGTTATTTGATATGATCGTGCACAGACTTTATGAAAGAGAGACAGAGAGAGAGAGATACTTGGCAGTTGTTTAAAGCAAATGTTTGAAGAAATTAATCCTGGGTATAATCATTTCGGGGAGATTTTGTGCGTCTAGAAGAAACCGCAGGAAACTGGAAGTTGATCGCGCGAGAAGGGGAAACTTGACAAAACCATCCCCTTCTTCTCCTCTCTCCCAGGATAACTTTACTTGTTGCGAGTTGAAACAGCTTAATGAAAGTTGGCGCCTGCACCGCAAGGAGCGCCACAGTTTCTTAATGAAAACCTTGAGGCATAATACGAGAGAATTTCTTGTTGTGGTGCCTCGGAGACAATATTGCGTCAAATTACGTACACGCCTGGGAACTAAATTTAAGAGGAAAAAACCCTAAAAAAAATTGAAACAAGGTTAATTTTTCCTATTAAATAACATTATCAATATAGTAAAAATGTTAAGAGTGTTAACCAATTTACAAGTACGTTTAGTTTTTACTAAAAGTGTCATCCTACCAACATTTTAGTGAATTTAAAGGACAAAATTAAAAGAGAGGGTTTAGAGATAGTCTGTTTTCTTTTTAATGCTGTCCTTAAGATGTTACAACAATATCAATCAAATGAATGCAATCAAATACTAGATAACATATATTATATATTATGGTAGATGATGGGAATATGGCCGTGCCAAGATTTGAAGAATTTTCCTGGCACCAATTTATGGAATTTTCGAAAATTTTTGCGGGACAGTGTAATTTGGTTCTTTGTTAATGACGAAAAAAATTATATATTTCATTCTATTGGAAACATAATTTATAAAAGTATAATTTTGTGCCATATTAAAAGCATATGAATTAATATGGCCACTAGTTTTAACAACCATCTTAAATTATAATTTTTAAACAGTTAAATAATGAGAAATGAAGATTTTAGTAGAGATTTTACTATAGAGGTTTTTTAAAAAAAGAAATAATTATTATTGATTGCAAAACTAATACAAATAATAAGAAAATAAGAATAAAAGACTCAAATGAAAAAATTAAAATTAAAATAGATTTAGATGTCCTTTCCTGTATGTTTAAATTAAGTTACTTTAAGAATTTTGAACAAATGAACAAGTCTTTGTCTTCCTTGGTGAGGCCAACACATTCCTCATGAACATAAATTCCAAACACTTTACAGAGTCTCATATATTTTACTTCATCTTCACAACAACAACAACAACAACAAAAACAACACAATACCAACACAATACCAACTTTGTATTTTTTTATGAAGTCCTTTTACTTGTTTGTCATCCTTATTGTCTTTCTACCTTCAAATAAAACTTTCTTCAATATCACACTGCACGACTGTTGATAGCAGGTTTCATAACTCGCGTAATCTTCTTTTTCTCTTTTGGTGTAGGCAGCTTTCTTCGAAAGCACTGTGTTGAGATGAATTTTCTAATTTCTTTTGGATCATCTGAATCATCAATTTCATCTGTATCAAAGTAATCTGAGGGATTTGAAGGCTCATCGAAGTATTCAGAGGTATCTGAATCGGATGATGGACTGCTGTGACGTTTACGTTGCTGCTGGTGGAGATTCCTCTGAAGAGTGGATGGGCCTGCCACTGGATGGCGATGATTGTCATTAAGTTGTTCCAGTGATGTGGTGTGGTATTGTTAACCATGTCTGTTTTTGGTGGTGGCTGCTCAGTGGCTGTGCTCAGTCCAAAGTCCTCTTCGGGGATTACAAGAGGATTGAAGGGATATATTCCTGTGGCCATAAACCCACTTTTCATATCTGCCCGCATGATAAGACTTCTCCTGTGTTGGGGTAAAAACATCAGCAAGGTTCAGCCTTGAAATATCATGTTCCTCTTTATGCGTGTCAAAATACAGGCGTGGATACTGATCCCAAAATATCTAAGAACTTCGGAAACGACCTTTGTCTAAAGTTTGTAGCGCATGCATTGTGTTTGATGGCAGACAATACAAGAGAATAACATTCTCTTCAGAAACCTAAAGTATCTTGTAATCTGGGGGTGATTTAGCCCCATAAAAAAAATCAGAATACAAGCTCCACTTGACTTGAATATAAAGAAATTTCTGAGAAAGTAAACACATTTTTCCGTGGTCATGCAACCTTTTTTACCGCTTTAAAATAATTTTTAAGTACGGTACTTATAGACTTTTTGAGCTTTAGGGTCTTCTACCAAATAATCCAAGCCTCAGACTTTAAGGGACTTTTGATATGTTGTAAAGCATATAATTCTGAGTCAATCCTGAAATTTTCTGCTTTCTTATAATTTTTTCCCACCTTAATATAATTTATTAGTACTTATGGACTTTTTGAATTTTGGGGTCTCCTGCCATAAAAGTCAAGCCTCGGACTTTTGGGGACTTAAGATATGTTGCTAAGCATTTAATTCTGAGTAGGTCCTGAGATTTTCAGCGTTATTCTAATTTTAGCCCGCTTTAAAATAATTTTAGGTATTTATGGACTTTTTGAACTTTGGGGTCTTCTAAAAAAATAGCCAAGCGTCGGACCCTAGGGGACTTTTTATATGTTTTAAGGCATGTAGTTCTGAGCCGATCCTGAAATTTTCAGCTTTCTCCAAATTTCGCCCAGGTTATTTACTAATAATCCTGGGCTAAATTGAACCATTCTAATCTAGCACCTACCCGGGGTGGTGACGTGGTTTAAAGCATCCTGCGGCGTGGAAGTTGAGGTTCGAATCTCCCACGGGTGTAATAGGGATGGTTTTCCAAATGTGACTTATTACCCCATGGTTTCATCTCTTTCCTTTTAAATTGCGTGTAAACTTCCTATAGACTACACTCTTCGTCCTTGCCCCCCTTTAAACTAAGCCGTTAATAACCTTGCTATATAACGTACTTATAATTAAAATAAATGGTACAACACAATCCTACAAACCTAATATAGCCAAATATAGTTTGTGAGAAAATGTTCAAAAATAAATCATCAGTAAACATACCTCATATCAATTATTATGTATTCTTTTTATTAGAAGAAAGCACATAATATTCTTATTTATATACATAACACTCCCCATATTCATGTTTTTAATAACATAACTAAAGACATTTTCAAAAAATTTCGAATTTCCTAAATCCTTTACTTTCAAACAAACATATTCCCGAAAAACAAGTATGCAGTGTTATTTTTCATGTCGAACACTCCTCAGATATCTATTATAAAATAAATAATTAGAGCAATTTTCAAAAGATTTGTAGCTATCAAAAATCACTCTTCAATAAATTACCCTTAATTTAAGGGCTATAATCATAATTTTAAAAAAATCTCTAAGTTGAATTGGTCCTTTTAAAAAGGCCATATTTCCTCTATTTAATAAAATTAACTTTTTTTTTCATTTTTAAATAATATTGTAGAAGGGTGGTGCACATTTCATGCGAAAATTCAATTTTAAGAGATTTCTGTATGTCTGCTAGTATTCCTTTTTAAAGGCCACATTTCTGGAACTATGGCCTCCAACATAATTTTCTCTCCTATAAAATTTGTGTAATTCCATGACCACGTCTAAATACCAGGTTTGAATAAAATCAATCAAATCGTTTCTGACATAGCCTCAAGGACAGACAGAATTACAAGATCCACTCTTTTGGACTTAGGGTAGCGAACGTCAGCATTCATTATAATCTTTTGGTCGAACAATTTTCACTATTATAAATATCTCTATATATGAGAAGAATAATTTAAAACATTATAAAAACCATACAAGAAATATTTCGGAAAAGTAACTCTATTTTTATTATTTCGGTACTAATGCTATCTACTAAAATTACCATCTGCAGATCATAGTATTTTCCGTATGGACATATGAAAGTAGATTTAAGCTTGGTTCACATGGTGATGGCACTGTCACGGCTGTATAAGTCATGACAGTGAGCGATAATGACTGCCACGACAGTATACGTTTTCATGTTGATCTTAAATCATTGTTATAGTGTTGACATTGAACACCCCAGCCACCGTGGAAATGGTGGAACTAGTGCAGGTTTTCAATAGCGTGATTGAAGAACTGATTGCTATTGTGTTAAATAGAATTATGAAATGGAAACAAAAGTATATAAGATAATGTGTAGCCGCAAAGCTGCGTCCAAACTATTAGGCCGAGCCTCGAGCTGAACCTAAACATTCCTGCGAGCCGTATTTTGCTTCATAAATTATGTACTTTAATGGATGACACACGCAATGAACAGGGAAAAATTAAAATTGGCTGCCACGGCATAAGTTATCTACATGTTGCAACAAAGAAAAAAAAGACAGGACAGGTGATGATGGCAAACTAAAATGTACTTAAAGCGAGCGGAATATAATGGAAATAGTTTGCTCCACTAACTTAAATTTCAAGAAATTAGTGGTCAATACAAAAACTTAACTCGAATTTTACCAGGTGATTGAGCATCTAGTTATTTTGATTGGGCCAAAAGTGAAAAAAAAAGTTTACTTTTAAGAAAATCCATAAGTGTACAGGAAAGACTCCCATTAACATTTATACGTTTCTTAACAACCGGTGACTCTTATACTAGTCTGCAATACCTATTTAAGGTCTCTAAGCAGAGTATATATATGTATTTAATTAATAAAATATATGATAATTAATCTTATGTGGTAGAAATGAGGAAAGAAGCATTTTAGAGGTAATTTACCCGCATTTGCTTGGAAGAAGAGTAGGAAATCATAAAGAAAAAAAATCACCCTTAATAGACCCGATAGGGATTCGAACCCCAATCTTCCCACCTTGAACAAGCCTTTTGAACACGAGATTGACGCGTTAGACTACTACGTCACTACGCCACTGAAGCGGGGTGGGACATATTTACCTACAAAATCTACCCAGGGTGACAGTCTGTTCTTTGTTCACCCCTCTCTCCCCAGAGGCAGTTTCAAACTTATTTTAAGTGTGGAACAAACTTTCTAAGAAAAAGTATTACAATCGTTGTACAGTTTACAACATGTGAGTAACCATGTAGCTGTAAATATTGTTTTTAATACTCTCTATAATTTTCAAAGATTAAAATAATTTTTATTTATTTCCCTTGGCCTATTATAAAACGAATTTGCAGTTAATTTTAAATACATCAATCACAAAAAATCGATTTCAAACAAAGTTTCAAGGTGTAGTAATAGTTACAGCACGCAACTGCTCATCTAATATTCCAAGCAAGTGTGACGGAAGGTTAATTAAAAATAAACAATGATTTAAAGTTGCAAGTTGTTCAGCTCGAGGCTCGGCTCGCAGCGCCGTCCAGTGAGTTTTGAGCCGAGCCTCGTAACATCCTTTGATGTTCGTCGAAATACTGACATTTACTGGGTTTCTGCGAGCATTCCGACCCATTTATCCAACGTTAACGAGGCTTGGCTTGAAGCTCGGCTAGAGGTTTGGCTCGCTATTATGGACGCTGCTTAAAAGATATCCTGGGCGCATCATACACGCTGCTATAGGAGATAACATTGGAGGATCCTCAATCGTTCTGCGATTTACTCTGAATTGATCAAGACATGTTCTTTGAACTACTGAACCAGGTAAAGGAATGCTCAATTACATTTTATTCCGGGTTGTGAGACACCACAGTTGCTTGGCTCGAAAAGGAAATGACTCACTGTCACAATCTCGTGGCAGTGAGGTACAGACCGATTCACACGGCGCAAGTGACTGCAGTAGCTAACGGTATTGTCACACTATCCTACATCGAGATGGTAAGGTTTGCAACAATACTGATGTAACAGTCTGCCAGTGACAGTAAAATCCGCTCACATGGTGACAGCCATGCGACAGTTGTAGCCATGACAGTAACTGTCACGATTTTCTAGCCTCGTGTGAATGAGGCTTTAGTAACATTCATCTGTTAGAGGCCACCCTTCCTACTTTGTTATTATTATGTACGCGCTACCTACTGACTGTAAATAATGCGGAAAACGACATGTGGGCTCAACTTGCCAAAATAAACCTCATATCCATATGATTGTAACAAATCACGGATGGGATAAAGATCCATGGAAATGTTTAGTTGTATTTTAGATAGAAATGAGATCGTGCTGCTCTTGGTTTGACATTATTTGGTGTTCTCGTTGAACTCTGGTACCATGATTCAGCTCATTCCTATCTCCTTGTGGCTATGTGGACGGTATAAATTAAACTAGTTAGAGTTAGGGTCTGATGGAAAATAGAGAGGGACTGTAGTCAGATAAGGTACAACTCTAATAAGTTGAGAGTAGGAGTAAACAGATAAAATAAAAGCACATCTCTACTGCAAAAAAACATATGCTAGTTTGGGTATGAAATTTGTTCTCCTGGTCACACGGTCTAAGGCGTCAAGCTCACAATAGACTGAGCTACCAGTGACAGAAAGGTCGAGTTTCAAATTTTGGTTTGGTGGCATAGTGGTATAGCGGAATGATTTACACTTGTGATTTATCATTGTGGTTTTTCCCATCGCTTCTTCACGCTAATGCGAGAGCATTTATACTAAATACGTTTCATTATTCCTGTCCCTTAGACAAAGGTGTTAGTGACACACACTTAGGGCGGTATGCAAGAACGTTAGTGAATGCTTAGTGGACCAATAGTGTGGTCCCGAGCATATTATCTCTCCACCTTTTAACCTATGATGAAGCAAACAAACCCATGCTAGTGTCCACGAAGCATCCGCCTGGTCAAGTTCTTGCATAAGGCCTTAGTAGCTTTTAAAAGACAGATGAAATTGGATTTAAGGTCACCAACAACATTATTAAATGTGGATATACAATTAATTTACTTCCATTGATGACTATATTTTATAAAGAGGGTGGAGATAGGATACACAAAAGGTATGGAGCAGGTCCATGTGGTTTAGCAAAGCTTAGTCTTTTTTCCAAAAATTATCACAGTGAACCTGCCCCTTTTCCTAGGTAGTCTTTGACTTTTATTGGAGTGGTTTTCTTCTACTAAAGTTTTTATGAACGTTTCACATGTGCTGGATAGAAAGAAAAACCCTTTCACAGATGGCTAGTTTGAGAAAGAAGTCTTTCTGAAGCTAGTGTAGAATTATTTGATGAATTCAAAATAAATAACAAATATTAACTGTTATTGATTGTGTCCAACTATCAACGTGTAATGGGACATCACATCTATTCGAAAGATTTAAACAAACAACTTAGGGCAGATGTCGAATCCTTTTATTTCTTAACACTTTATAAATATACGAATAAAATATTTTTTGGGGGGCATAGTTCGACTAAGCATATTTTTAATGGCCTTCAACGATTTTTCAAGTAAAGAAGATTTTTTTGAAAATCATATTAGTAACTAGAACAGCTACAATAGCTGTTCCGGTTATTATTATATCCTCGTGTAGTACGAAAAATTTCCTCAAGCATGTAATATTACGGTCTCGTATATTGTCAAAGTAGCACCTTAGACCATGCTACCACCGAAGCGGGTGATAAGTAGAGATGAAAATTTTCCGGGACATTTTGAATAGGAAAATTTTCCAGAAGATTTTCTGCAGTGGCGGCTTCCAGTTGAGGGGTTAAATTGTAGAGTTGGCCCTTAGAGCCTATTATACTTCAAAATATAGTGTGTTAAGAGACTACGAGCGGGTTATAAGGAGGGATACGGGATAAGGGGTGGGGGAGGGGTAGGTAGGAAGCGCGGAGGAATGGGGGAAGACAAATATTGGGCCAACCTTAAAATTATTTTAGTTAAATTATTGAAGATAAAAACTTGAATTATGATTTATGAACATAACGGGCCTACAAATGCTCGCATTCATTTGTTTCTTTACTACTTTTTTTAGCACCACGTCTTAGTACCTGTTCGGGTTATAAGCCTATGTACTAAATGCGCGAATGTGTTAGGTCTGAGCAAAGTTGAATTTAGAGGAATTGCACCTGCATTTGCGTGAAGTGAGAGTGGAAACCCATTTAGGAAAACCTCCATCAATGCACCCGACTGGAATCGAACCTCAATCTCCCTGTCATTGGCAGTCTGCTCTATTGCGAGAGTAGCGCGTTGGACCGTGCATCCACCAAAGCAGGTGTTTCTTTACTATTACTACTACTACTACTTATTATTACTGTTATTATTACTAACCGTTTAATCAGTTATAATTATTTTACAGAAATAATAATTGAAAATTTTCCGTTTTGAAAAATTCTCCCGAAAAAATATAGGAAAAATTTTCCGTCTCACATCTCTAGTGATAAGTAAATAATTTCTACGTATTCGTATAGAATAGTGTGTACTTTATATCTAGTTTTTTTGATGATATAAGCTATAATTTTATTTGTTTCAAATAGTTTTAAACACACATTAAAAAATAAAATTTTTTCAAGAAAGCGGGTGAAATTTCCTTCTTTTTCGCCACCAACAAACAAAGGCCTCAGTTTACTTTCACTCTCTATTTAATTCATGCACAGTAACTATAGAAGGGCACGCAGTTGACTGTGGCTTGGTTTTACTGATAGTATCTACTGTTATATTTATTTTTCGGGATATACTTTGCGTTATACATGAACCAATTGGGGCGAAGGGCAGGGGGAAAGAGTAAACCTTCCAAAAAACAGAACCAAAGAGTAGTACACAGCTCTGCTCGTGCTGTTAAGATTTTATTGGGATTGTAGTTTTGTTATTCAAAGGGTGACCAAACTTATTTATCTGACTACTGTTGAAACCTCATTTCCACTTAGTGTTGAATAAAACACACTATAGTGACTGCTGTTTATCACATTGTTTCATTCAGATGAAAGCACCACTGCACATTTTAAAATATTAAAGCAAATTTAGAAATTAAAGACGTGCTTTTAAAAGTGGTCTTCAACGATTGTTTACATTTTCTAAAAATATTTAAAGAGACCCATACCCATAATGGGGGGTCACGATGTCCAAGGATTCATTCACGTAATAGACTGGATTTCCGGTGACAGGAAGGTTGAGGTTCAAATCTTAACCGGGTGCACTAGAGTTGTTTTTTACACCTAATTTAAAACTGTCGTTTTACAGTTCTCTCGACAAGCTAATGTGAGAGAACTTATTATAATAAAACTTCCTTATTATTATTCTTTAGATTAAGCCGACAATATAATTTATGTTTAGCATAGTTAATACCCACACCGAAGGACCACGGACTAAACGTCAAGTTCGTCTAGTCTGATTTGTCAGTGGCGAGGTGGTCAAGAATAAAATACCAGCCACGTATACTGAGGTTTTTGTTTACTAAAATGTTTACCACTCTCCCTCCACATAAATGCAGGTGCATTTCCTCTAAATTGTACCCTTCTTATCCCTAGCTCATTAGTATAGCAAGCCCAGGCTGTGAGTGAAACGTGGCAAGGGGGGGTGGGGGGAATGTTATTTTTAATGCATCTATTATTGTGATTTTATAGAAACGTATACTTTGGATAGCAAGATATAGCCAGTTAGAATGCTACATTTCATTCTCTAGTTTATATAAAACTAACAATGTCATTTAAAATCTAAATAATGTAAAATACATAAGCCTTAACCTGAAGAGAATGGTCACACTTTGAAGAAAAAGACAGAAAAAGTGAAAAAGAAACACCCCTATTTTTTCATCCTCATATTTACCAAGTAAGCTGGCTACTTGCGCAAAGTTTCAATTTCCTTTTTTTATTGGTTTTTACGCTACCAAAATAGGTAGTTGCCCAACACAGGGTGTCACACACACACATAACTACATATATAGGTCTATATACTCGTATATAAAGTAAACATAAACACCTGAAGTGCATATCCGGTTGTTTACCTAAGTAAATATAATCATCTTCATATTTTTAGGTTGCTTCGTTAGGATCACGTGATTTAAGAATTAAGTTTCACGATATGTGTAAAAAGAAAAACCTGAGGTTTTATGGAGAAGCGCGGACAAAGATGAGATTGTTTATAATATTGCTGAACGTCCTATTCAGTTAGCGTTGATTTCTTATGCTTGGTTTAAACCACATTTACTTTCTGCTCTTGTTTTTTTTTGTGAACGCAAGTCCACAGTAAAGGTCACCAAATGTCATCACATTGGGTGTACCAATTTGTACCAATAATAAAACCAGGTCTGGTTTGCACCGTAACAGTAGCGCACGGCAGTGTCAATGACGGAACCGTCTGTGGCATTAGGGTGCCGCCATGTTTACACCGACATACATAAATACAGTGTCCGGCGCAGCATTCGTTCTGAAACCCTGGACAGACCTCAAATAAACACGAGGTGTGGCTCGGAATATGCAACGAACCGATGACCATTAGGCCTGGACGGCAACAACGACACAAGAGACACGATTACTTTTAGTAGTGATTTTTTTTAAGCACCGCGTCTTACTACCAGTTCAGGTTATAAGCCTATGTACTAATTACGCTAATTACTTTTGGAAGGTTTAATTGATGGGACGTACACCCGCATTTGTATGGAGGGAGAGTGGAAAACCACTTAGGTAAAACCACTCTCAGTGCACCCGACCGGGCTATAACCCCGATCTCCCCGTCTTAGGGAGTCCAGTCTAACACGAGAGTAGCGCGTTAGACCACGCGGCCAACGAAGCGGGTGATGGATTGTTTTAATAATCACTACACACTCAAAGAGCTCAAGGGAGGGAAAAAAATACACCTACACCTAGATTAAGATGGAAAGAGGTTGGGGAAAAAAAATCAATATTTTTCTAGAGAAATAATGAAAAACCACCATATAGAGTCCAATTTTCATAGGAAGGGTCAAACCCGCCTCGTTGGCTTAGTTAGCTAACGCACTAGTTTCGTGTTGAGCTAGACTGCTGAGGACGGGGAGATCGAGGTTCGAATCTCGCTCGGATGAACTGAGGATGGTTTTCCCTAAGTGGTTTTCCAATCTCCCTCCACGCAAATGCGGGTTCGCTTTTTCTATATTCAACCTCCCCAATTCCTAACCCACTATCGTAATTAATATTTGAGCGTATAGTCCGAACGGTTAGTAAGACGAGGGGATAAGTATTATTATAGTATTATCATAGTACTTATCTGGCAGCTATAAAAGCTACCATGTATATACTTTCATGTATACATACTTCAAGCTATGTGATCTATAGCTGTCACTTTTGATATATTGTTTCATTACTTTTAAAATAACACAATTAATATAGTAATACGCTATCAATATTGACCGCAAAAACAGTTTGTATTTTCTTTTAAAGCTCCTTCCTGATTATACTATTGTTAACAATAGATACACTAATGCACCTGGTATGAATTGAACCCAGCTATTTCGGGTCGGATCCCATCATCTCCCACCAGATTGTCACAGTGTAATTTATCCTATTTCCACCCCTGTTTTGGGAGCTGATCTCATTTAGTAAAAAATATTAAATTTGAAGGACAGAGTAAAAATAAATAATATCTATTAAAACGTTCGTCACAGTATTTTTTTAGCACCACGTCTTACTACCCATTCAGGTTGTACACTTATGTACTAATAACGCTAATGGGTTAGAGACGCAGAAGGTTAAATTTAGAGGAAGTGTACCTATATTTGCGTTAAGAGAGCTTGGGAAACATTTAGAAAAAACTAAGTACACCGGACCAGAATCGAACCACGATCTACCCGTTATCGGCATTCTAGTATATTGCGATAGTAGCACCTTAAGCAATGCGACCACCAAAACGGATGTTTTCACATTGAATAGGTTTGCTATTCATACGTTTTAACTATAAGTTATAGAAGTGATTTTATATAGTCTAAAATAACAGGAACATGAGGATACATTATAAGAAGCTATGCATATATAATATATATAAAATTAAAGTCACTACTTTAAATTACCCCACTGTCTGTACAGCCGGCTGGGACCGAACTCTGGCATCCTAGAAGAGAGTCTTTCTTGTATGATAATTTTTCTCACAACTCATTCTACAACATCTCTAATAAACTTACTTAATAATATTTGGTCTATTTCTATAAACACCTTGTAAAACTCCTTAGATTAGTCGGCAGTGCTTCTGCTCTGTCTACTGAACTAAGAATCCTGGGTTCGATTACCAGCTTGGCCAAAAACATTATCATTGATTAAGTGGGGGCTTTCCTCTTCTCAGTGATACATCGATGGCTTCAGAATTGAGTGCTAAGTTTGTACTAGAATTAAGCTAGTTTGTAAGCCAGTTGCTGATATAATCTTTGGTTAAGAAAGTGCACTTAAAATACTACTAGAGAAATAAAGTATGGGGAAGGTAAAAATTAAAGCATATGTTCTCAGATATGAAGGAAGAGTGTAAAACCATTTAGGAAAAATCACCCTCAGTAAACGCGACCAGGATTCGAACATTGGCAGTCCAGTATGTTGCGAAAGTGATTCTTTTTTAGATCATGTGACCACTGATATGTTTAAGCTGTCGCTTGTGTCTAATGTTCATCTGCGCTCCTCAGTTTGATATGTTAGGGTGTAGTTTTGTCGAAAGGGGAAAGGGGGAGTCCGAAATAAACCGCAGCTATAGAGGCCTCAGCGCTCATATTATTTTAAACTGTTGTTTGTTGTTTTCATCCAGAAAAACCTTCACTTTTTTTTTTTGCTATGACAAACATTGTCGGTGTTTAAAAACAAATTACGGGTAGAGAAGTGATGCTTTTGTATGCTGTTATAGTTAATGTGACGGACATTTTGAAAATTTAACCTTTACACTATCTGAGAAGCACTTTTCTGACAAAATGTTAAACACGCGTGGGACTTGAGTAAACAGTTAAATCAACAAATGGTTTTATTAAATACTATTCTAGCATTAAATTGTTATACATCGAAAATATGCCTTAGCTTTAACACCCATAAAAAAATATTGTGTTTTGTGTGGGTTTAAACTACGTCTTAGTACTCGTTCAAGCTATACACTACGATAGTAAAATAGGCATAATTAAAGTAGAATTTTAAAGGAAGTGTACCAGAATTTTAGTGGAGAGAGAAAATGGAAACTGTTTATGAAAAAACAGCCTCATTAAACCCGGCTGGGATTCGAACGTCGACTCCCCTGTCACCAGCAATCCAGTCTAGTTCGAGAGTGACCTGTCAGACCATGTGAGTATTAATATGTTTGTGAGTAATCGAGTCATGGATTTAAATAATGACACCTCAACAAATAAATAAACAATATTGCTGTACAAGAAACGATGTAAAAACATCAACACAGTCTAGGCTACATCAATATGTAGCTCAGTTTGCGAAAAAAATGAGCCAGTAATAATGTACCGTTGCCCAGGGGATACCCGGATGTACTAGTAGTTGATACTTTTCGTGGAGGCTCTTTCCATGTCCCGATTAAGTAAGAAGATGATGGTAGGAGAATATGATGATGTGGAACCAATTAAGATCTTAACCTAACTTAATAAGTAAACAAATCCTGGTGCCCATGAGAATGATTCAACTTTCGAGAAAAATCCCTCGGTACCAGCAGGAAATTGAACCTGGAATCTTTATACTAGAAGCTAGGGGTTCTGACCACTACATCACGGGGCCGGTTCTACTTACAATAATAGGGTGTATATGAGAGGGGTGGGGCCTTGATATAAGGCTCACTGGAAAACCAGACCAGCTTATGTTAACGCCTTAGACCACGTGTCCACCGATGCGAGTATCTAGCGGAGTTGTATCCTCTCAGGGAGCTGCCAGCAATGCCGGTTTTTACCCAAGTTTATTTTTTCTTTAAAAAAAACTTTTAAGGACTAAACACAGCTAACTGAAAAACACCCCAGACGAAAACAAAGCTATAAATTGCGATCCCCTCCAACTTCCCTAAACAACCCCACCATCCCGATAAAGAATTTATTCGAGCCCATGCTGGGAACTAAAACACTTTTAAGTTGGCAACATTCCAAAAAAACAATCGAGTTGCAGTCATTGCTACAAAACTATGAACAAAAACACCNAGTTCTACCCTTCTTTTGAAATTGAAGCGATCCTTCGGAAGATTTTTGTCCGAGAACCTTTCATTTTGAGGCGGCGGGAAGAAGAGAGAAGTCAATATTTGAAGAGAAAAGAACCTTTTGTTTCACGGTATGTTAACATCTGCGGTCCATTCATTTCTACCAAGAGTGCCAAATGCTGCATAGGGATTTATTTCGTTCTCCCTCCAAGTCTACCAACTGAATCCCACTTCACACAAGGAGCTGGTCTGTATGGCTGTATAGACTTGACTCTTTTATTAAGATATATTCCGGGTGGGTTGCGGGGGATATTGAAGTCAATACTGTAGTGGTATCCTCTTCAAGAGATTGTCTCAAAAAACTGGTAGAATTTGTGGGTCCACCCTCTCTCTTAGCCTATATTCCATGCTCCACATCCTACTACCCGTCTGGGCTCTCCGCACTGCACAGGAGGAAGAGAGGAGGAAGGCTGAATATTAGAGCAAGAATGCCTGCATTTTCCTAAGGGGTGGATGGCAACCCATCCAGCCTGGGACTCGAATTACAACCTACCCATCACCGGAAAACCAGGCAATAAGAGACTGACACCTTTGTCCGCCTGTCCACCGGTGATTGTTTAACATTTGTGTAAAGTTTGTATGCCACAGTTAGGAAAAAAAAATTCTCTAAATTAATATGTTCTATATTGAGCCGCTGGTCATCCTATTCGAATAAACGGCCCTATAATTGTGACCAAACCTGTATTTTTGCGCGATTTGTATTATTCTTCAGAAATATTTACATAAAACGTGGGACAGGCATATTACCAAACAACACCACCGTCATGGAGAAACTTTTCTCCGTGATACCACTTCCGTGTGTCTAACTTCCACTTGACAGCTGTCATTATCCTGAGACCAGTGGAATGCACATTGAATCTACTAATTTCACACCCGTTTCAGTGCCAAATGGAACCAGTGTTGTCCAACCGGTGGCCCTCGATCCCTGAAAATATGGCCCTCACAGTATCCGGGAGGAAAATTAATAGAAATCCCCGGTGGCAGATGTAAAATAGCTGATGATTCAAATAAAAATACTTTTGTTAAAAAGGACATGATTGCATTTTATCATGCACTTATTTTAAAAATAGAAAGAGTATAAATATAGAATCATAATGATGTTATTTTATGAAAGTGTACACGTGCATTTTTCAATACACTTTTTTTTACAAAAATTCCAAATATACTAAGATAATGATGCTATATACGATTTAAGGAAATATAAGATATGGTTATACTATATTATATAAAAAAGAAAATTATAAAATTTTGATGAAATTTGATCTACAAAATTAATGACTTAAGATGACAAACGTGGAGTTAAAATTAAATGTAAAATTGTAAACAAGAACATTAATATATATATATATATAATTTAACTTTTCTATGACCATAAAAACAAAAAAAAAAGCATTATCCATGTTGATGAAACTATTCCCTTGCTCCTTGAAGTAATGTAGTAACAAGCCCATCTTCTATGCAAGAAAACAAGGTTAACAAATTTTAGCCATACATTTTTTATTTACATTCTATATACATAAATTCATGAATGTTACTTCTTAATTTTAACTCTAAGTTGGTCATCTTAAGTTATCACTCATTTTGTAGATAATATTTTATCTCAATTTAATAATAATTTTTAAACAAAATAGTATCACCATTTATTCCATACATTTAGTATAAAACATTATTACTTTTATATATTTTGACTTTTAATCTACTCTCATTGTTCTTCCTACTTATGCCACACATTTGTAAACCTCCATATAATTTTAATTATATTCTCATTTTTATCAGTACAGTACCTTTTGACTCTATTTATCAATTCTTTAATCATTATGACTTTCTTACTTTTGAGTATATTCTTTACTTTTTGCTTAGAACATTTTTACACAGCAAATATTGTACAAGTCATCTCCTTAGTAAGTATTATACTTTGTCTATCAATGACAAAATTTTAAAATTTATTGGGGGAGGGAGGTCTCATTTCATAATATTTAGACACACAAAACAAAATTGAAAAATTGTTATTTTAAATTAAAAAATAAACTAGTTTTTTTTTCACTGATCCCAATTTAGGTGTCGCAAAGTGAATAATGTAAATCAGTTTAACCGCACCTTTATCCTATTTCTGATTCGAGCCCAGTCGTGTATCTAACATCTCGGTTAATCGGTTGCGAGATAGGTTCTTAACCGGGGCCTCACATCATCGAGGCCAAAGACCTCCTCTGTGAAACAACGCAGGTGTTTGATCCGCAGTATCGGTCGGAATCACCTCGCCATTAATCTGAATCCATACCGGGCGCCATTCCTAAGCGCCTCCAATAATGTATTCCCCAAGTGCCGTTCCCTCCCGACGGAGCGCTTGTTAAATTCTACCGCGTCGCCGCATTCCGCTAACGAGGAATCCTGGGACTCTCGCGATTAGGAAGAATATATTATCCGGGGTAGAGTTTAGAGGGGAATAGGTTTCAGACGTCGTGAGGATTCAATCTCAAGACACGGTGAACTATATCTATCTTATCTGGTGGTTCTAGTGTTGAGCTTGGGGCACAGACAGCAGCAGTGATAGTGTGGAGGAGTCTGTTCCAGTAGGCTGGCCACCCCAGTACAATGAAGGGGCTTATTTTATATTATAGCTCATCATTCTCTTTCCAGACTGTCAAGTTGTTACTTTCACCTTTATCTTAGTTACATTAATCAGTACTCGCATAGAAATGTAACAAAGTATACAGACAGAAAAAAAAATATCTTGACGGTAAACTTAGGTATTTTGATTGGTCATTATTTCTAAAACTTTTTCAATCTTTAGTTTTTTTCACCAAGTTTTACTACTTGTTCAAGTTATACGCAAATATATTGATTACGCTAATGAGCTAGGGATAAGGGAGGTTGAATATAAATAAAGTGTAGCCGAATTTGCGTGTAGGGAGGGTAAAAACCTTTCTGGATAAACCACCCTCTGTACACCCGATTGAGATTTGTATCTCGATCTCCATGTCATTGACAGTATAGTATAACATGATAGTGACGCCTTATACTATGTGGCCATTGAAGCAGGTAAGTTTAAATGCTACATGTTAAGCTTGTGGAGTGGGTAGACCAAAAACAGCTGAAAAACAGGAAGGCTGCATGAACCCTATAGCTCTGGAAAAAAAAATCACTCAATAAAATACTCTATAATTTCTCAAAACTCACTAAAACGTCTAAAATAACAAACTATTCCAATATAAATATAATATAGTATAACCTTGGTTCAAATGTAATTAGCTTAAGCATGATTTTCTAAAGACGAAATAATATTAAAATCATACAAGTTAAAAAGCATGAGACTTAATTTTAATTATACTATTTTTTAATCGTTTTTCAAATAAAATACACAAATATATTTTGGAACTAGTTAGTGTAATTTTTCTGTATTTTAAACTTTATCAATACATATTACTGAAAACCAAGTAAGTCAGGGAATCCCCTCCACCGTTTAAAACCTGCACCGATATTCACACAATGTAAGGCGCAAGTTCCCAATAGGCAATAGACAGGCTATTTGGTAATATGGAGGTCAGGGTTTGAATCTCAGCCTAGTACACTGGAAGTGGTTTTCCACACAAGATTTTTCACTCATGTTTTCCCATTTTCTCTCCACGCTCATACGGAGGTGCCTTCTCTAAAACAAACTATATCATCCCTATAGAAACTTGTATTTATAACCATGGCATTGTACGTAGTATGGTTTTTAAATCCATCAATTAAACCAGGCACTTTATAATTTATATTTAATAAATATCCTACTTACCTCGTTAGCTTGATGTTTCCCCTTTTACATTGGTTAGTTATTGATCACTGGAGTACAGGATTTTCCATCTTCTCTAGAACTAAGTCAGATTGTGAGTAATATGACTATATAATATAAATGGTTCATCAAGCCCACGTTAAATGCCCCTAGTTATCAAAATAATGAAATCTAGGTAGGGGCCCATACCATATCGTGTGCACTTGATGTGTTTTTTTTAATTTTTGTCCTTTTCCAGACGAATTAGAATAGATTACGTTAAAAATTACACACCAAATCAAGAGTAATTGAAGTGTAACTTTTGTTTAACCCAAAAAACAGTAATACGTGTAGCAGTAAAATAATAATCTAGAAACACACACTTGATAAAGCCAAAGATTGGGAGCTTGTGAAGGGGTATTTATCAAATGAGCTATGTATATTTTGATTTCCTATACAGAAGATTTAGAACATTGGCTTCTAATGCTGCCAGAACCGCTGTTACCTTGTAGATTCTTTGGTTGGTTGGAAGAAGCCCTTTATTCTTCCCTTATTCTTGATTTTTCTTTCATTCCCTGATAGTTTCTACAATATACAGTGAGCGTCTTACATCACTTGTTCTATGAATACTTCCTTTGCTTAACCCCTAGCATTATTTCCTTAAATAGTCCCTTCTATAATGGCATGAAGACGACGCTGATGTCTTGTTATGTGCCCAACAAATGCGACCTTTCTTTTTCAGTCTCTGCCAAAGTTGTCTTTCTTCTCCTGCTATTCTCTTAGAACTTCTTCATTTGTAGTACATTATGTACCAATTATCTTCATCAATAGTCTATAACATCACATTTATAGTTCCTCTATCCTGCTTTCTTTTTTGGCTGTCACTACCGTCCAAATTTCACCTCCGTGTAGTTCAATGCTTGAAACAAAGGTCTTCAAAAATATTTTACTTGTCTTCATACTAGTCTTACTTGCTTTCCTACAGGCTATTTTTAATAATAAATTCCTTCTTGGTTTTTTTTATTCTGCATTTTATATAATTTTACATCGTCCATCTCTTGTTTTCTGCTTCCTAAATATACAAATGCATCAGCATTTGATAAAGTAATTTTGGCTCGTGTGTTGACACTTTTGCTGCAAACCATTACTTTCGTCCCTTAAATGATATTCACCGTATGTGATGCAAACACTCACTCCATTTACTCTATGAGATTTTAAAAGTTCTTCTTACGATTATCCTAAAAGAGCTACTGTATGTCATTAGCAAATGTCATCATGTCTATTTTTCCTTAATGCGTCTTTCCACCTTTCACTGAATTCACCCACTGCAGACTGGATGTATGCATTACATACGGCTGGTGATAATACAGAAACTTGCTGTACATCTTTTATTTATTTAATAAAACCTCTCTGTTCCATATAGACTATTTTTTTTATCTCTGTCCTTCATAAAGTGCTTTGATTAATAGATGAGATTTTAATCTATTCTAACAAACACTTTTAACAATTCTACAAAAACCATGTATGTTTACTTTCCTTTTTCAAATCTTTTTTCACTAAAAGTCTCAGTGTTAACACAGCATCTCTCGTATTAATACAATATATAATATTACATATATTGTATCAACTATACTTATAACTTTATATTGCGGAGTAATCCAATTTTAATGCAATATACTATAATAATAATTTACTTCACAATATTCTCTTCTTACCAAAATAAAATGCTCTTCACACACACACATATATATAGTCTACTATTTACTAACATATATATCCTGTTTATATGTAATAAGATAATAGAAATACTGTACATGTGTGTATAGCTATAAAAATTATATATATTGCCAATTTTGACCCTTTGTGATTCAACTATAGGGACCATATTTCAATGTTACCACTTCTCATATATTTCTATACTTTCTGAAAATTGAAAAATAATACCTGGATATGGGAATCGAACCCGGGACCTCAAAATCTCCTGACATTTTCCTGATTTTCTGTATGGTATTAATCAATCTTCCGGACTTTTCAAGGTCTTCCATATTTTACCCGATGGTGGCCGCTTGATTAAGCCAAGTTGGATCAATTACATTCTAGAAGAAACTACATATTTTAAAACTCGAGGAAATTAAGTTCTTAATTCTTATGTTATCTATCTACGCTACACAGGAAACTTACAACCAACTCTTAAGGCTCCAGTGAAATAAGTTTCCTGTTGATTCGAGATCTCATCAGTTTGCATTCAAATCTATACTGATACCAAACAAAAAAAAAGTGAAAGCAGCCAGTAACGGGAGCCCCAGATTGGCTATCACGTTATCCCAGGACCCTGCCCTCTCGAGACGCCCACCATTCACAGCGGGTATTTCTATAGTAATTAAAGATTATTACTATAGGTAGGAAACGGGTTAGTAGCCTTTATCGCTTTGCAAAGTAGATGTATTGTGTTAACATATTACTTAAGACCCTTCATATATTATTTGAATCACGAACTAATATAAACATTCAGAACATATGTTTTATTAAATCCTACCAAAGAGAATCACTATACACATTCAAAAATATCGCCTTGCACTTGAAATCGTTAAGTAAAGTACAAAATATATATATTTTCGAAAATTTATTATTTCTTACTAATCTGAATAATATGGATCAATTTGATAATCTTTTAGCAGAAAACCCATGTGAAATAAAGGAAAAGAATTACATACTCAAAACTATATTTTTAGGTTTTATAGATTTTGATCGAGGGGTTATTATTTTAAACAGCTATTAACTCAGATTCTAATAATCTCTTAAAATATATTTTTTAAACTTTGCCCCAGAACATATTTTTAAAATGTGCATACCATTTTTGATTCTATAAATTAATATAATTGAGACAAATAATTTTTAAAGAATATTTTGAAAAATACAATATTTATTTTGTTTTAGATAAACGTTTCCTTAATTTATAAGTTAGACTATTTTCATTTCCATAGGACTTTTTTTTTATTATAATACATTTGTGCTCAAAATCGCATATAAAATTTGTGCACTGTATCTTCTTATGTTTTAAAAAATATGAAAAGCTAATTTCGTATGTTGTATTTGTGAACATCGCCCACCCCTCTCCCCTTTAAATTACTTATATGTAGGGTTTACTGTACAGTAAGGATGAACCAAATTTAATCAAATAAGTAAATTGGGCAGTTTGTGTTTATGCTTTAGGTAAAATACCATTAATCTTATATTTCCACTGCCGCTTTCATTGTGCACTCTATAAATACATCAAGTTTTAAGAAAAATGGTAAATCTGTCTAGACTCTGAATAAATGCATAGGCATACGGAAATAATACAGAGTATAATATGAAATAAAACACATTTTAAGACTCCATTAAAATATAGTTTATCAAAAACTCGAGAGAGAATTTATTTAACATGAAAATCGTCCCAATAGTTAAATCTCTTTTTTATCATAGGTTTTCACCATGTGTAAAAGTTTATTTTAGTTGAGCCTTGCAGAGCGAAACATAAGCCAGTGTATTACATTTAATAATTAGACTAACTCACACAAATACAACTCAATAAAAAATATTTTTAAGCCACATATCAACACACTTTATTTTCTCCAAATAAATCGACTTTCATAATAAGATAAGCTCATTTAGTCTGGTTTGCCAATGATGGGGAGGTCGGGAGTTGAAATCTGGACAGGTCTAGTGAGGGTGATTTTTCCGAAATTAAGTAGGCCTACAGTTTTTTAAAGTCTATTCCTTACACCACTATAGTAATGAATGATTAATATATTATAAATAAATTAGCGTGTAGGCCGAAGGGGTAGAAAGATGCGGTGAGGAAATAAATAGCAACCCAAAGTATGAATCTTTACCAGTAGTTAATAAATTATGATGCCAAACAATAGAACATGTAGGTCACGTTAGTTAAAAAATGAACCTCCGTTTACGTCATAAAAAATACCCCACATAAAGAACACTCCCCAAGTACAGTAAAACCTTTCATCGTAAATTCCTCATATATCACACGGAAGAGCTGAAGTAATCTAAGTTACGCTATCACTTACCATTTATATTAATAGCATGCGCAAACGAGGACGAGCATATAAAGGACTTGATTCAAGTTTCCTCCGAACTTGTGTTTCATTACTATTCAATGGGAGTCTTCTCTTTCTACTCTTCCTCCTGAAATTGTCGGGTAGTCTTCATATTCCCCTTGTATTCTTGCCTCTTACCCCGTATAAAGCGCTAATAGCGCCATTTATCAACAGCATGACATAGAACTTACATCCGAAACTGCTTTCAATGTCGGTTCATGGATGTGAGAAGATTAGTACAAGAGTTCATTCGTGGGGAAGAGCTCACCTAGAACTGAGGTTTTCTTTGTGAGAGGTTTAAGTAATCTTATTCAAAATAAAAACACGTAAACATAAATGTGGTTGTAGAAGCACTAGTAGACACTAAATTAAGTTTAGCTGATTGGCGGATCCCACAGAGCATTGTGTGACTCCCCAATGATCTATACCAGGGTCTAAACTATGACGATCCACCTACAGATTTGTGTGACTCGCCAATTATCTATACCGTACAGCATTACAATCTGACGATCCACCTACAGATTTGTGTGACTCGCCAATTATCTATACCGTACAGCATTACAATCTGGCGACCCACATACAGCATTGTGTGATTCCCCAATGATCTATACCAGGGACTAAAAATCTGACGACCCACGTGTAGGATTGTGTGACTCCCCAATAATCTATACCGTAAAGCATTACAATGTGACGATCCACATACACCATTGTGTGACTTGCCAATTATCTATACCAAGGGCTACAAATCTGAGATCCACGTACAGGATTGTGTGACTCACCAATTATCTATACCAAGGACTACAATCTGACGATCCACGTACAGAATTGTGTGACTTGCCAATTATCTTTACCAAGGGCTACAATCTGACGATCCACGTACAGGATTGTGTGACTCGCCAATTATCTATACCATGGGCTACAATCTGACGATCCACGTACAGGATTGTGTGACTCGCCAATTATCTATACCAAGGGCTACAGTGTGACGATCCACGTACAGAACTGTGTGATTCACAATGATCTATACCAGGGACTTGCGGCTAGCCCCATATTAAAAAAAAATTAAACTAACTTATAACTAACTTTTAAAAATACAAGCTTGTGCTATTTTTTCTAGCGCCACGTCTTACCACCTATTCGGGTTATACGCTTTATGTTATGTTAAGAGCTTACTCGTACACCAGAGTTCAATAAAATCTTCACTTATTTACTTTAATTTATTAACCCGCGACTTAAAAACTATCTCGATTCTAGAACAGCAAGAACAGCACCCAGTTTTCATTCCATCAACTAATCACTGTGAAATAAGAAACCCCAATGTCATACCAATGACTCGAATACGATCCGAGACTCTTAGAGTTAACAAGTTTAAACTCACATTTATATTATTTTTTGGTTATGTTGATTATAATAATACAGCGTGATTTTTGTATTTAATGAACACTCCAAGAACTAATATATAACATACTCACTTAGTGAATTTTAGTTAATCTCGCTTAGTGATATTAAGATCTCGATAAAAATAAGTTTACCGTCGCTATATTTATATAAATTGATTTTAATTAGGAAGGACAAACCTGTGACGGAAATGAAACTTTAATGGTAGTCCAAAATATATAATTTAATTATTCGGTTAAGATACAGCCATTTATAATCTTAAGACTCTTTATACATAAACTCAGAGAGAAATGTACAGTACTTACTATTTAATTTGTTAGAAACTTAACATTTATAATAGCAGGATCAATTTTAAATTTTTTTTAAATAACCACTAAAAGCGAATGATGGAGATGAAGTATGTAATAAAAACTCCGCAAGGGAGACTAATAACCATCCGATTGGAAATAATTAAAATTCATTCCAGTTGTTTATGCTCAAAAGACATCCTAACTGCTGTGAATATTTTACTTGTCATAGTCACATAAGATATTCGTTTCAATAAGGTCCACTTTTGGGGAGCAGTATTGTGCTCTTACCTGCAGGCCTACAATAAACTTGAATGGTCAAATATCCTACTATTATTATATACACACATTTTTATGTGTTTACAAATTGAATGATAAAATAACTTAAATGATCCAATTTTCATAATTTCATATGCCTACTTTTTTTAAACGTAGTTTTAGTCTTCTAATCATGGTTTTCAAACATGTTTACCATAGCGACAACACATCAATGCTTTTGTTTGATAGCCATTAGGGAGCACAATACAGTAATGTACAATGAATAATTTGGAGGATTTTTTCCAACAGTAGGAGATATCCTACCTTGGTTTCTTTGTTTGTTGTTTGCATTACACAGCACAAGCCAGAGGCAATGATATTGATAATATATCTTATTGTTTAATGGTCAGCTTTGTTAGCTCTTTATATTATGACACAAGAAAGGTCAACTATCGATCAGCTGCGGAGAGCGAATATATAGTTAATTTTATTCGAATACACGGCTCTTGGTGATTATCGAATGAAAAATATCCAATTCGTTAGTTTGGAAAAAAAATAGCTTTTATCATTTGATAGCTCAAATCATTCGATAATACCCATCCTACTAACAACCTTCCTAGCCACAAAAGCTCTGTTTGATTTATTGCTGTCAAACAAGCAGTCTTTCGCAGTGGTCTTGGGGTAAAGTACTCGCCTTTGAACCCGATGATCGTCAACTAGCCAAGGTCGACGAATTGTTTTTGAGCGATAAAACTCTCTTGCATAGCTTTCTTCGGAGGGGTAGTAAAGTCGTTGGTCCCATGTCGATTGTGTAGCGTAAAATAACATAAGAAGGTATGTGAAAATACCTTTCCCGGTACAATTGATAAGCCATTTCGCTCTTGCTCATAGAAAATTCTAGTATCAAGATATAATAATAAACTAAGTGTCTGGAGTTTAGTTTTCGTGTTTAGCCTGGGATCATTTTATGATAAACAGATAATTTCTTAGGTTTATAATATAAAGACCACGTAAATACATATGAATAAAAATAACTAATTAGGTAGTTGAGATATATCCAGCCGCGTGTTGTGCTTAAGTTAAATATAAAACCAACCTTTAATACTAGCCTACACCAGTTAAGTGTTTAATGAAAAAAATACAAAACTATTTTACTACATATATAAGCTACATACATACATGCATACATACATACATACATACATACATACATACATACATTACATACATACATACATACATACATACATACATACATACATACATAACATACATACATACATACATGCATACATATATACATACATATATACATACATACATACACACATACATACACATACATACATACATACACATACATACATATATACATATATACATACATATATATACATACATACATACACACATACACACATACATACATACATACATACATACACATACATACATACATACATACATACATACATACATACATAACATACAATACATGCAATACAATAACTACAATACATACATATAATACATGCAATACATTATAATACATTACAATACAATACAATATATAGAATATATTGCAATACAATACATACACACAATACATTAATACAATACATAGAATACATTACAATACAATACATAGAATACATTACAATACAATACATACACACAATTTATAGAATACATTACAATACAATACAATACATACAGTGGTATCAAGGAACGCCTTTAGCGAAAAAACAATCTCAATAAAACCGTTTGAAATCAAAATCCCGACCATTCAGTTACCGGAAAATTAAACTAAACTATCCTTGACATCTAGACCACGTGTCCACCGCTGCGTGTAAATATTTCATGAAATAGTATTTGAATATTACATAGAAGTACTATACAAAGCCAAAGGTGCCGAGTTTGATACATGGATACATGATGTATTTATTTTTAATGCCAATATATTTTAGAATTCATAAATCGCTGTTTCTTACCAGTCACATAGCAGCAAATCAAAATAAGGTTTTTCACGTAAATTTATTTCAGTATTACTCTGCGAGCTCAACATATATCATAACTGTGGAATAAACAGCACAGCTTCCTAAATCATTCAACAAATTGTCACCCAGCCATATATATATATATATATATATATATATATATTAATTTATAAATGGAAGTATTTTTTGGAAGTAGACCATAGCTCAGACTATTTTGGTTATTCATGAAAATAGCCTGTATAAATCTTCCTGTAAGCAAGTAAATAATAAACGTTCATGGAACCAAATTTTTATCTACACTAGAAAATAAAAAAAAGCTTTTTTAAAAATTCCGTGTCATAAAATACAACACACACAAAGCACGCACTCAAAATCCACCATTTAAAATTTTAATACAAATCAATTTAACATAGGCCTATCCCTATTAGCAATAATCTAGGAGTTCAATAACCCTGAATCACCCACTTCGTTGGCCACATGGTCTAAGGCGCTACTCTCACTGTAGAATAGACTTACGATGACGGGGAGACCAAGGTTCGAATCTCGGTCGGGTGTACTGAGGTGGGTTTTCTCAAAATGGTTTTCAACGCAACTGCAGGTACACTTCCTATAAATATTACCTTCCTCCTCCCTAAAATCATTAGCATAATTAGTGCATAAGCGTTTAAACCGAACGGCTAGTAAGACGTAGTGCTAAGAAAATGCGGACCTAACGTCAAGCTCACCTAGTTTGGTTTGCCTTTATTGGAGAGACTGGAGTTCGATTCCTGAACAGGTGCACTAAGTGTGTTTTTATATGTCCTACCACTATCTCTCCCCATAAATACCTACCTTATCCCTTCTTCATTAGTGTAGTGAAATACAGATAGCCCGAACGGGTAGTAAGACGCTGTGAAAAATACAAGTAGCCATTTATTGGAGATTCTTTTTTTTTCTAAAAATAAATATTTAAATTAGTGAGTAAACTTAAGTACCATCTCTACACAAATAAAAACTAGATTCCAGGTACAAAAAAAAGTTATCGGAACATCCTCTTTCTCTTGTTCCATGACGAGTTTTGGTTGTATGCACGTTTACTTTAGAAAGCAGTGTAAACTTATCTGACGTGTCACCCCCACACCCTATTCTCACCGATTAAGTCGAGACACTATATCTTTCATAATTTGAATAGGGGTGGGGGGAGAGGCGGAAGAGGTTATGTTTAAAGTGGGAGGGGGTGGGAGTTTAAAGGGGGGAGGACGAAAATTCATCTATGCATCGCGC